>CM055064.1:47530213-47575740 GCA_029204045.2 Tillandsia leiboldiana | reverse complement strand
TGAACTCGTGTGGGTAGCTCCCTCGAGTGCCGCTCGGAGTAGGCTTCAGACCGTGTGGGTTCGGTCAGACCGTGTGGGTATCCGTGAACCCGTGTCGGGTGACGGTCAGGACACGTGTTGGTTCCGGTCATTTGGACAGAGCAGGCAGTACCGGGTGTTATACCAGTTCATTCGATTGAGTTTATTTCGGTCAATACTTTTATTGTACACTCGTGCCTGGGGGCCGAGTGCAGCTGGTAGTTGAGTTTAGATCAGTGCTAGTATTGTTGAGAGCCGTCTGGTTGACGGTGGTCCCGTGTTGTTGCGAGTACTTTGACCCTGTGTGAGAGGTTGAGCATCTTGATTCTATCCGTTCTGAGAGAGAGCGTGGATTTTGACCATAGCCTGCATGATCCTCTACTCGATAGCGAGCTAGTCCGTTTGGACGCCCTACGTAATTCCTGCCCGTCTTGGGAGGTGGTTGTAGGTGGATGCAGGTTTGACTGGACCAGATGTGGCAGTCAGCTTCGAGGGTCGTGGTGCACTTATGTGCTAGTGGTTGCATACCATGTTTGGTTCTCCCCTTTTGCCTTTAGTAGGGGCAGGGTAGCTGTGAGAGTTTTCAGCGTACTCATTTCAGTCTTATGATTGGGTAGTTTTTGTCTCTTGAGGACTTGGTGGGCAGACCGTCGGGTCTGGCGGTGGTACCCACTGAGAACTCCCGTTTTGGAGTAGTTCTCACACCCTTTGGGGGTTTTTTCCCTTTTTCTCCTCTCCTTTGTTTTGCAGAGTCTTAGCAGGTGTTGCCGACTCTGCGGTTGTTGATCGTGGCGAGGGAGTCGCGAGCTAGATCCCTACCCGGCGTGGAGAGTAGCGGTACCCTTCTGAGGAGATCATCAGTAGATTAGCTGTTTCTTGTTCCCCTTTTGAGAGACTATTGTAGTGAGGATATTTTGTATTGAGACTGTACACTGTTGTGATATATTGGAGTTACCTCCCGGTTGGGTTTTTAGAGCTTGTACTCGAGGATTTGTATATTATTATTTTGGGAGGCGACAGTGTTGTTTATTTCAGTTGTACAGTGATTGATTTTAGTTACAGCAGATTTTATTTATAGCTCTGATATCTGTTTAGTTATAGAACTTTTCTTGCAGGTAGGACGCTTCGCCTATGCGGTTGGCATAGGTGGCGGATCTGTTTGGCGGGCCCGGGTCGCACGTTCGACCACGGGGATGTGACTGTGATTGGCGGGGCACCTCAATGAGAACTACTGTTGGATGTAGTTCTAACACCCGTCGGTGTGGTGTCTTCTCCCAGGGACCTTCTGCCTCCCGGGTTCCGCAGACCTGTTGCTGATCCAGAGCTCCTTCTGACGAGGTTAAGGGCTCGCGAGATAGAGATTCCCTCCTGATCTTCATGGTGAGTAGATGTAACCACAGTAATATTTGTGTGTGTTATGTCGAGTGACTGGTGTGTGAGTTTTGAGTTGTACCCTGTCTTTCCTGCTTTCGGAGAGACTCTGTATTCTGTGGAGGTTGGTCTGTATATTGTGAGGTGTAGTGGTATTTTAGTATTTTATTCCAGCTTTTCTCTTCAGCTCTGATATCTACTAGTGTAGATGTTTCTTTGCAGGTTAGTCGCTACGCCTATACGGGGCTTCCCGTATGGGCGGCGGATCTGTTGGCGAGCCGGGGCGCAGTATCGCCCCGGGGCGTGACAATCGGTCCCGTGGTTTTTTACTCCGGTTTGGAGTTTTTTCCACGTAAAAATCTGCGTGTTATTTTTATTTCCGCATTGGGTTTTTTATCGCAACGATTTTTGAGTGTTTCTACGTTACACCTATTCACCCCCCTCTAGGTGTTTCTTCCCCTATTTAGATCTATATTACATATAACCCAACACATTCTTCTAAAATTGTTGGAAAATGAACAATTGCTATTCCAGAAGGCCCGGTTTTAAACAATGTTTTATTTGTTGAGGGCCTTAAGACTAACCTCATTAGCATAAGTCAACTTTGTGATAATAGTTTTTCAGTTAACTTTTCTTCTGCAGAATGTATTGTAACTGATAAGGACCAATTATTCTTTATGAAAGGGGTTAGATCTGAAAATAATTGTATGTCATTCCAAACAAAATTTCTGAAAATTGTAACCTAGTTTGTTTGGATAATGAAACTCTTTGGCATGAAAGACTAGGTCACATAAATTTTAAGGAACTAGCAAGGATTTCAAATAAAGACGTGGTTAAGGGGGTTCCTAAACTTTCTTTCAAAGAAAACATTGTGTGTGGAGGTTGTCAAAAGGGAAAACAATCAAGGACTGCACACAAGAACTTGAACCACGTTGGTACCAAACGGCCATTAGAATTACTGCATATGGACTTAATGGGGCTGACTCGTCACCAAGTTTGGGAGGTAAATGGTTTTTTTTTTTTTTTTGGTTGATGATTTCTCTAGATATACATGGTAATATTTTTAAAAGAGAAAGCGGATACTTTCGATTCTTTTCATGAGATATGTCATCGTATTATGATTGGAAAAAATGAAAAGATCGTTCGTGTCGGAGTGATAGAGGTGGAGAATTCATCAATTCTAAATTCATTGATTTTTGCACTTCCAACGGAATAAAACATGAATTCTCAGCACCCTATACACCTCAACAGAATGGTGTAGTCGAGCGCAGAAATAGGGTTGTACAAGAGATTGCGCGTGTTATGCTTCATAGCCAGGAAACTCCCGTTACATTTTTTGGCTGAAGCTGTGAACACCGCCGTCTACGTAATTAATCGAGTGTATTTGCGCCTAGGAACTTTAAATACACCATATGAACTATGGTTTTGTAGAAAACCAAATATCAAATATTTTCATATCTTTGGGAGTCGCTGTTACATTTTACGTGATCGCAAAAATCTTGGTAAATTCGACTCTCGAAGTGACGAAAGGATTTTCATGGGTTATTCTACAAACAGTAGAGCATATCGGGTATTTAACCTCGAATCTAAAACGATGGTAGAATCTATTAATGTTAAAATAGATGAAGTTTTTCATTTTGCATCTGATAAATCTACCCCGGATATGTCTCTAAGATGATGATACTCCTGTAAATGCATCTTCTCATAATAATTCCTTCGATAAAATTGATGCATCTAATGGTTCTTCTAGTTTATCTGATATACAGGAATCATCACATGTACCTCTGAGTACTCCGTTACCTCAAACGCTACGTATCTCCAAGGATCATCCAGAGTCGAACATTATTGGAGACCCACAAGAATGAGTCAAGACTCGGAGACAGTTGGTTTGTGGAGTCGCATGTTACGTCTCCATGATAGAACCAAAGAACGTCGATGAAGCTCTTCAGGATGATTACTGGATTGAAGCAATGCAAGAAGAGCTCCATCAGTTCGAAAGAAACAAAGTCTGGGAACTAACGAAGCCACCGAAGCAACACAATGTGATTGGTACTAAATGGATTTTCAAGAACAAGAAAAATGTGGATGGTACCATTATCAGGAACAAAGCACGCCTAGTTGCTCAGGGCTACTCACAAATTGAAGGAATAGACTTTGATGAGACGTTCGCCCCGGTAGCTCGACTCGAGTTGATTCGTATTTTGTTCGCAATTGCTTGTCATTTTAAAATCAAACTCTTTCAAATGGACGTTAAGAGCGCGTTTTTAAATGGGTTTTTGAACGAGGAAGTTTATGTGGCTCAACCGAAAGGTTTGTAGACCATAAGCAACCTAACCATGTTTTTCGTTTGAAAAAGGCTCTTTACGGTCTAAAACAAGCACCGCGAGCGTGGTACGAAAGGTTGACAAAGCACCTTTTGGAGAAGGGCTATACTCGAGGGAGAGCAGATCGGACTCTCATTGTGAAGCATTATCAGGATAACTTTATTGTGACACAAATCTATGTCGATGACATTGTATTTGGTGCAACTAGAGACAATGATGCTTCTAAATTCGCTGAAACCATGGAAAGCGAATTTGAGATGTCTATGATGGGCAAACTAACATACTTTCTTGGATTGCAAGTGAAACAAAATAAAGAAGGCATCCATCTGTGCCAATCCAAGTATGCAAAGGAGTTGGTCAAGAAGTTTGGATTAGAAAATTCTAAAGACTTTCCGATTCTGATGGGAACTAGCAATAAGGGATTAGGAAGTGAATCTCTTAGTGAAAGTATAGACGAGAAGCTTTATCGCAGCATGATTGGAAGTCTACTCTACCTCACGGCTAGTCGCCCGGACATATCCTTTAGTGTTGGAATCTACGTGAGATATCAATCAGCACCAAAGGAGGTTCACCTGAAAGCGGTGAAAAGGATCATCCGGTACGTCAAAGGAACCGTGAATTTCGGAATTTAGTATCCTATGGGAACAACTCTTGACATAATAGGATATTCAGATGCCGATTGGGCAGGATCAGTGGATGATCGGAAAAGTACGAGTGGTGCATGTTTTTATCTTGGCCATTGTCTTGTTGCGTGGCATAGTAAAAAACAAAACTGCATTGCACTCTCGACTGCCGAAGCGGAAAATATTTCAGCGGGTAGTTGTTCAACCCAACTCATTTGGATAAAAAGCGTGTTGAGCGATTTCCAAATTTCAGCAATTTCGGTAACTATTCTTTGTGACAACACAAGTGCTATAAATATTTCTAAAAATCCTGTGTTGCACTCAAGAACAAAACACATTGAACTTAGATATCATTTTCTAAGAGAGCTAGTTAAATCAAGTATTCTTCAAATTTCTTATATTTCAACTGAAGATCAATTAGCTGACATTTTGACAAAACCTTTGGATCAAAAACGGTATATTCATTTGCGTAAAGCAATAGGAATGCTTTCTTTGAAATAACACTTTTTGAAACCATTGCTTAGGTTAGGTTTTGTTTTGTATTTTTGTTTCTTATCTATGTTTCATTGAGCATTAGTTTAATTGACTTTAACTGCATCCTTTCATATATTTAGAAATTTATTATGCTTTGTGTAGTAACCGAGAATTTTAAAAGGTTTAAATAAATTTCTGGATTTACAAATAGCAGAGAATTAATAAATAAAACCCCAAAAATATCGATTTTTGATCGGGGTCTGGTCTCGAAAATCCGAGTTCACCATTGCGGTCGTCTCGTTGAAACATAAAAAATTCATACTCACTTGTCGATGATCCAACGGTCGGATCTTCCAGAAAATAGCAAAGAAATTGCGGGCCCCGCAACTTAAGTGTGAATAGTAAACCCTAGTTTCCGGTCCCCTCTCGTTCGACCGAAGGCCAATCCACTATCTGCAAATTAAGTCTAGCAGTATGAGTAGTCGATCCTAGCTATTTTTGACGTTCTGAGCGCAATGGCACTGACGGTTTTCGCGTTTAGCGATCCGGGTGCATCGAAGTGCGTGCGTCGGATTGCAACATACAGAACAGAATGGCCCGAGAATTCATTTGAGCACCAAATCAAGCAAATGAATAGCCTATCTTGAAGGTCTCGACGAGCCGGACGTTGTGGCGAAGTCTGTTTCGCATTTCGTCAAGCGAAATTTCTCGAAATACGTGAAGTGTACCGAAAAGGGGGTATTTTCGAGAAAACTATAATATTTATGTATCAAATATTTAGGGGATTAAATATGAAGGTGTTGGGTGCATTTTGCACCTACTGTGCAGAGCTCGGAGGCTAGGTGTGTGTGTGTGAACCGGGTTGAGGAAATAATGCAAAAATGCAATGCATTAAGTGTGGTTGCCTCTTGAACTACCATGGACCAGAGCATGAGGGGTCTTGGGTGTAAATCAAAGCATCCACTCCCCTCTGAGTTCCCCAGACTTAGCCGAGTGCTGGTGGCCAAGGAGTCACAACTCCATTTGTTGTGAACTCGGGAGAGAGAGAGAAAAGAGAAGGTTGGGCCAAACTCTTTCAAGGATGGAGTTGGAGTGCTCTGGGGATTCCTCTGTGTCTGTGGAGCAACCTGGGAGCTTGCTGTGGCCGTGCGAAGAAGAAGAAGAGGAAACCGGCTTCTTCCATCTTCTACAACTCCGGCCAAGGTGAGAACCTCTAAACCCTTGGTTGTTTGCACCCTAGACCCCTAGCAGTGACTTAATTGGGCCCATAGGATTCTCCCTGCACAAGCCCGAGCCCCCATGCACACTGGTTGGCCGGCGGGGCCACATGCTCGCCGGAAACCTAGCCGAGCTCCGCCGCAACTTTTCTCGGCAACCAATGGACCAAATCGGGAACCAAAATCATGGGCTTGGACTGTAGGAGATGGGGATCAACTCCACCAAATTTGGTGGAGTTTGATCAAGCCAGTCGCTCGCAGAAGTGAACCCTAGTTTTCGGGTTTCTTGCACTTGGCCGAAGATGCTACTCCGGCGCCGGCGCGCTTCCCCGCCGCCGGTCACTTGCCCAGACTTCTTCCTGGGAGTGGGGGGAGTTTAATCATGCACTTGCATGCGGCCATGCAGCCTCTGGGTGGCGCGGCCATTGTTGACCCGAGAATGGACCAAAACATGGTCGCCGGAGCTCCGGCCATCTTCGGCCGGAGTGGGTTGGTCCGGAAGCTTCCTGTGGTCCATATGAGACTTTCCATCCAAGTTGGAAGTCTCCGGGTGGCCTCTGCTGAAATCCACCATTAATGGTGTTGAAGCTCGAATTGGAGCTTGGCCCCGCCGCGCCGCCGCCGTGCCCTGTCGCCGGGCACAGGCACAGGAAGACTCACAGAGAGTCCTAGCATCCAATTGGTCATGGCATTTGGTCTCAGATGCCCTGGGTTACTGGTCACAATTTTCAATGCATGAGGCATCTTCTTCAACCTCGGGCTCCAGCAATCCGAGGGTACAAAGTTGAGACCAAATTGCTGGAAATGTTGCCTGAGCTCTGTAGAGCATTTCCATCCAAGTTTCAAAGCAAATGGTTCAGTAATTGCAGAGAACAACCTGGAACTTGGTGTGGTGTAGATGCTTAAGATTTGTGCACACCAAGTATTTGTGGAAATGCCACAGTGAAGAAATAGATGGAATAAGTTTTCGATTTAAATATGAAAGTTGCTCAAAAATGTCCCCTGAGCTTGATGCTCACTTCAGATCAAGCTGGATCTGTGTGGACAAGTGTTTGGAGCATTGTGAACTTGTGTGTGTGCAAGGTCTTGGTTCTGGGTGATCCAGCAGACCTGGGCTGCAACTAGGGCAAGCCCTGGAGTCCTGGCATTGTCCGGAGACTATTTGATTCAGGAAGTTTCATCTGAAGATGAATAGATTTCAAGTTGTGTTAAAACCAAGCTTAAATACAATAGTTACTTGTAAACAGTGTTTGGGTCTATTTGAAATATTGCAACAGTGTACTCCTGGCTAATTTGGGGTCACTGGACGCGATGCTCGTGTTTATTTTGGGTTTTGATGAGCCGAAGAAACAAAAATGTGTTTCGGCTAGGTTAGAGAAGTAATTCATGGCCCGAAGTTTTCCTCGGGTATCGCACTGCCACAAATGGGTGAGCACGGCGTTCAGCAAGTCGAATGTCACCTACTGGAGGTGACGGCTCGTAAAAATGATTCTCCGTTTAAGAGAACGAGCCAAAACAGGGTTTATTTAGTATAAAACACATTAGGATTAAGCACGAGGGGCTTGCTGCAATTGTAACAATATGGAAAAGTAGATGAATGCTCTAAAACATTGTTGACCTTTCGGTGGGTTTCCCGGGGTCCTTGAAAAGCTAAATATGCTTAATAATGCGATAATCGACGAAATGGTCGATTCGCGCTAGTTGCACTTTGAGGATTTGGTAGATCCTGAGTTGTCACCTGGTGTTGTTGTAGGCCCCAGTCATCAGGAGCCAGCCCGTGATCCGTCTTGTGGTTATCGCGACCGTCTACCTTCTGGTGGAGTCGTTGTTCCTCCTATATACAGGTGGGTTTATCTTCGGTCCGCGTTTTATCAGGTCGGCCATATTGGGTGCCGTGGTAGGTCAGACCCCTGTTCTTGGTGTAGCCCTGAACCTATGCTTTAGCCTTACTATATGCTTTCATTCCCGCATTCAGCCATTACAGCTATATTGCTTGATTATACTGATGAGCCTTTCATTATACTCTATTCTTCACTACATGTTTAGAATAGGAGTTCTAGTATCAGTACCTGGCATGATTTGCATCAGTATCGATATCCCGATGGAGATTTCCTCGGCTTCTCGCCGACTGTCCGGTCTACCGACCGTGGATTGAGATTTAGCATTATGATTGCTATTGAGTTATACCTGCTCTTACTACTTGCTTGCATATCAGCACAAAATCCTTACATCTGCATAACCTTGATCCCACAGATGAGCTTTTATTATGCCTTGATTTCCAACAGTAGTTATACATCATGCTTATATTCCAGCAGTTGCTTGTTTATCATATTGAGATATATCATGCTTTCTTCAGCAGTAGATATGAATTTCCTGGACACATGCCATGCTTGATTGGTCACTAGCATAGTTCTATACCTGTCTCTATTCTTCACTGCATATTTAGAATAGGAGATACTACTTCAGTATGTGGCATGTTATACTTGTATCCCGGTGGGGATTTTCCTCAGCTTCTTGCCGTCTATTTGGTCAGTGGACCATGGTTTGAGCATCAGCATTATGATCGCCGTGTCGAGCCAGCTTTCAGTCGCGCATACCAGCGGATTAGCTACCCGTGTGGGTGTTCTTTACCGGTAGAGAGGTCTGATTGACCCGTGAGCCTTGTGGGGTTATGATAGCTTGCTGGGTGTCCAAAAGTGGTTTAGCCTGAGACCCCAATGACCAAAAGTGGCTTTTGCCTGAGGTCCATATGCTCCATGGCAGTTTAGCTTGAGGCCCTTGTGGCCAACAGTGGCATTTGATTGGGTATATTCGTGGTACTACCTTTGATGCACCTTCTTGATATTCCTGCTTGTGATTACCTGCATTTCATATCTGTTATAGATTTATCGTGCATAGTATGATTGTGTTATATATGCATACTCTGTTCTATTGATCCATATTTGAACTTATTTGGCTTAGACTGTAAACCTGCATTGATCTTCAGTATATCCTACTTCTGTTTCCGCTTATTATTGTATCCAGTAGGTACGGCTTGCTATTTCCCGGCCCGTCGTGCCCACTGGGATACACTCCGGTGTGTCTCACACCCTCGGGTGACTGTTTTTCAGGTCCTTCGGGTGCGGGGACCTTTGGACGTTCTGTGTGAGGACGCGTGGTAGATTTATCCCTGGTAGGATGTACCCCTTTTGATTTAGTAAAACATTGCAACTGTATTTCCATTTTGAGAACTGGATGTATTAACTTATGAACCTTGTGGTTGTAATAGAGTAGAACTTATTTAGTATAGCGTTCTCGTATCTACTCTGATTGACTGTTTCTGTTAGCCGAGCACATATAGGGAAGGCTCTGTTTGATGTACAGAGACTTTTCTATATGTGTGGCGGTCTGTTCACGCCTTGGAGAAATCAAGATTTTAAACTCTGAAAAAAAATAAAAAAATAAAAAAATTTAGACCCACTTTTGAATCTCGGGGCGTGACACTTTGGATATCATAATAATTCATTTGATGCAATGATCATTTATGTCAATTAAGTCATCTTTAATTGATCAAAGTCAATTTCTCTCTCATGTGATCTCTTGGTATAGTCTTTATCTTATTTGACAATTGAGTCAAGTATGAACTCGAGATCAATTTTTGGTTGAATACCTTATATCTTAAATAATTGATAGCCAATTGAGGGGGAGTTTATTAAAATGTTTATGCTCAAAAGATGTGGAAAGAGTTACATCCCAATGAGGAGTGTGAAAACTACCACCACATGGCGGAAAGAGCTACCACCTCGGTCGTCCGAGTACTGTGTGCAGCTACCACATGTATACAAAGCATGATTTTTCGTGATTGAATAGATAAAATGCTTTTTGGAATACTTGACTCTGTCAAATTCCAAGGTTGGTATAAGGTGGGTTTTTATTGAAAGATGCTCAAAGAGTCACTCCTTACAATAAATTGACTAGATATATTATCTAATCTATTTGGGATTTCAAACATCTATCGATCTTGGTGTTTCATTTTCTTTACCATATTAATGATTTGATAAACGCATTACTCATAAGATCGTGATAGATGTCATTGAACTTGCTCAACTTTAAGGGATTTAATTTTTATAAATTTTCATTTCATTACTTGGATATTATTGATAGATTTAGAATAATCTATTTCTTTGAATATGAAATGATGTTTTTGTTTAAAGTTGATCTACAGAAGTGCTTACAATCTTTTTCTGGATTTTCTGAAATTTTTCTAAATTTTTCTAAAGAAAAAGTTGGAGTCGATCCGGACTGGAATTCCTGTTCCGGATCCCGAACGCAGATAATCTCTGCGGGTAGCCGATCCGGACTAGATTCTTGCGACGTTCCGGACCGCGGCTAGGGTTTATATGAAACAAAAGGGTTTTTGATTTCTTGTTATAACAAACTTTTGTTTCCAAGTCTCCGGAGTTTCTCTCACTAGAAAACAACCGATTTGGAGCCTTTCTAACTCGAGTTCTTCGGATTCAAGTAAGTTTTTATGATCAAAACATAGGTTTTTCACAGTTTTTCTCAAGTTTCTCAAAACGTGCATGAAAATCTTGTATCTTTTTCGTTTTTGATTAGTTTTTGGTCAAATTTCTTTTGAAATAAGAACTCTGAGTAGATTAGTTTTGTTTATATGCTAGGTATTCTCTTGATTAACGGATTTTTAGGCTTCGATTTCTGAAAATTCAGTTTTAGGGCATATAATGAGAATTTTTGAAAATCATTGGATTGATCTATTTTTAAAATTCTTTTTGCAAAACTAATTTGATTCCTAGTCTCTCTACACGATAATGATTGTTTGGGTACAATTTTTCAAATTTTTGAAAATAAACAATTTTTTCGTATTCTTGAGTTTTTGCTCGCAGGTTTTTCAATTCTTAAGCACTAGCAACGATGGTGTTTACATGGATCATTGTGCTTGTGGTTGCCATGGTACACACACGAGCAACGAACAAACTAAAGAGAGCAAAGAAAACTCAAAGAAAATGAGAGTTTGTCCTTGTAGACGATTCCGAGACGGAATCTGAGAAAGAATCAGTGAACTGGGACGAACTAATGGACGACGACGCAACACTTCCTAATTCAAAAGGAAAAACCCCAGATACAACTAAGGCGAAGACAGTGCCTTCTGCTGCAGAAAAAGGCAAAGCTCCAATGCCACCATCGTCTATCTCAATGAAAAGAAATAGACTAGCTCGACGAATGGGACGAGCACGAGGGATTATAATTGAAGAACCAATGGCTCATGATTCACCACCTTGTGAGGAACACGTGTCTGTTAATACTGACCGACTGAAGGCTTTTGAAAATCGAGAATGTATTGGAGAAAGACACGTTAATATTGGAGCTCTTCGAGACGATTCTCCGGCGTTTGGAAATCTGATTGAACAAGGCAATCTTTCTCAAGTTTGCAAACTTTCGAAAACGCTTGGTTACTGTTTGCATCTGGTACAAACCTTCTACACAAATGCGGTGCAACTTCAAGAACATGAAGACGGTCCAATGGAGTTTTATACGAACGTCCGAGGGACAAGACTCAAAATAACTCCACACTTAATTGGAGAAGTCCTAGGGATGCAATCTAGCATGACAGGGATAAATTACTTGAAAGGAAGGAGTTTATCTAATGGGTTGTGGCAAACTGTTGTGAAGGGAATATGCATGGCGGAAACTCAGTCAAGTGGAAATTCAGTTAAGTCTAAAGAACTTCGACCTGAGTACCGGTTCCTCAACTTCATCATTTGTTATAATATTCTTCCGAACATGCAGACGAAAGTCCTACGAGGGGATCGAATGCTTTTCTTATATCTTTTAGGACATTCGTCAGAGGCAGTGGGTTTGAACATCAATATTCCATACACCATTTGGAATAGGATGACACGATACGTTGAGCATCCTCATCCAACGGAAAGACTACCATTCCCATTAATCATAATGAGGATCTTAAGGAAATTCAAGGTTGATATCAGCTCTACAAGTTATCAACACTGCTTAGGTATGATTAACGATTCGACAGTTGTTAAGTCTTTTCATAAACTGCCTCATGTCACCCCAACTCCTCCGCACGGGAAGAAACCCTCCGTCGGTACTTCTACATCACCTTCAAAGCAAGTACCCATGTCAGATGATGAAGCGTCTGTAACGTCAATTTATAAGGAGCGGCAACGATTATCGTTTGAACAAGAACAAATCACTAAAGAACAGAAGCGCATCTCTGATGAGCTTGAGTTGATCATTGCAGCCCAGATCACTCTGACAAAGAAGTTCACTTCAATGAAAAAGTTGATAAAAAAGATGTTCTCAAAGGTGGGATGTAGTAGCTCTGAAGACTCAGAGTCGGACAATTGATTCATCTAACTCTTTTTTTGTTTTTGCAGGTTTTAGTCTTAGTTCTTACATTTTTGAACTTCTGACTCCCTTTCATTTTTGTAATTTTGGCTTTATTTAGTGACAAAAAGGGGGAGAGAGATTTGAACTGGTTAAACAATGGTTTCTGTGAGAACTTAGAACTTTGGAATGAAACCTGGAAGGTAAGTATCAAAACAACTTTTGGTTTGTATTGTGAATGAATGTATGTCTCGACTAACTATTTGACTAACTATTTGGGCATGTATTCTTACTAACAAGTTGTTTGATGACTAACATATTTATGACATTTGGAATTTATTGCTTAGAAGATATGTCTATCTCTGATTGGTATCATAATATATATCTGATTTCATAAATGTCATATGAGTATAAACTTCATCTCTCTGATTGATTTTTTTTTTATTCTTGAGGTATCTAACGATTTATTTTGTCAAGAATTACTTCTTTTTACAGAGAGTACAAACATCTAAGTCTAGAGTTTGTTTTAGGAGTTTAACTCATGTATTTTGTTTATTTGGATCTCTATTGTAAATTTTTGTTGTATGGTGATAGCAACAAAAATATTTTTTTGAATTTTCTTAAGTGGATTTACGTTTTGTCACGAAACCGCCAAAGGGGGAGATTGTTAAGGATTTTGTTTTGGCGTATTTCGTGAAATGGTTAAGTCTTGAAGATTGAAGATGAAGATGGTTGAATCATATACTTCAATCTCAAGAAAGAAGAATTCAAAAGGATCAGGTATGTTTAACTAAATAAGTTTGGTGATCCGAATACTTCTCATAATGTAGAAACACTTGGATGAATTTTTAATCGCATAAAAATCAAGAAACTGGACTGTTATATGTTCAGGGTCCGGATCAGGGTACTACAGTCCGGACCCCGAACGTAGGTTGGTTCATGTGCAAATCCAGTCCGGAACACCCCTGTTTCAGTCCGGACCCCGAACGTGAATTTTGCAGAAATTGCATGAACAGTCCGGACCGTAGATATTTTGTTCCGGACCCCGAACCTTGTTTTTTCAGGAATTCTCTGAAAAACAACGACAGTCCGGATCGAGCATAATCCAGTCCGGACCGTCGTGCGGGTAAAATTCTGTTATAGTCAGTTTTTGATTCTTATCCTCTTCCAATGGTTTCTAACCTATAAGTAAACCCTAATTCTATCTTTTAGGGTAATCCACGATAAGTTTTATACTCCGGGAAATGACAGAAAAATATTAACGGAGAAAAATTTATAAATCCACATATAGAGAAGAAAGGAAATAACTAGATTTAATTCTATGTTTCTTCATCTATATTAATTAATTTGATTCTAGGTTTTCATACTCAGATTTTGAGTAGAATCAAATTAATGAATACTTAGATGGTATTTCCGATCTATCTTTGATCTAAGTATTCGGCGGATTATCACCACCAACCAAACAACGATTTCCCCCAAAATCGGCGCGTGGATTCGCGTGGCCTTGTGGATTCAAGGTGCTACCGCTCTCGTGGATTTGGAGTGAGGAACGTTCGTGTGATCGAGACGTACTACTTGGTGGAGACCGTGGATTCGGTCAGACGTCGTGGACTCGACGTTGGACGCCGTGGATTCGGCGTTGGACGCAAATCGTGGATTCGAGGCGCGTTGCGGAGCGAGCGGAGAAGATCAACTCGGAGCGTATGGAAAAAGGTTGAGTCGTGTGTGAGTACGTTATATCACCTTTGTACGTGTTTAATCTTAGTTGATTTCACCGTGTTATCTGTCCCGTGGTTTTTTACTCCTGTGATGGAGTTTTCCACGTAAAAATCTTGCGTGTTATTTTTTATTTCCGCATTGGGTTTTATTACGCAAAGATTTTTGAGTGTTTATCGTTTACACCTATTCACCCCCCTCTAGGTATTTTTTTTTCCTATTTAGATCCTTATTAGACATAACCCAACAACATGGAACTCGAATACTTGATGTTGTGGAATGATAAACTTTGATATTTCCTTTTCATCTTGTGATAATTGATTGTGCATGTGAAGGTTTTGAAAAAGATTAAATGTTTGTGAAAACGGATTTCTAAAACAGAGTGTCGTGTAGGCACTATTTTAAAACATGTAGTTTTATCCTTTCAAATTGGTGTATGCCGTGTGGGCGATTATCCTTGGAATGATGCTTGAGTTTATGTGATTCCCTTAGGTGACAATGTGTATGCAAACTAGCGAGGTGTGGTGTATGTATGTTGTGCGACGCCGTGTATATACGAAGGAGACTCTAACCGTTTGTGAGGTGACTTTGTATGTGTGGCGGGTCTGGGCACGTGCCAGAGGGTGAGGATGTTCTATTAGAAAAAAAAAAATGGGGTCGTTTTCCGCTTTTGACCTTCTCTCAGGGTGTAACATCTTAGCCAGGATTACATAGTGGGTAGAGTAAGGCTTCCCGGCTAATGACCGTTGTGGGTGGAGTGCAGCTCCCCACAAGGTCGGCTAAGGCTAGCGAGACGAGTCTCATATCGCCTCGTGTTTGTGAGTGTCTTTGAACATGATGAGGACGTCAGGGCTTAAAGGGGGGAAGAATGTGACACCCCCGAAATGTGTATTAGTCATATATATATAAATAATATAATATGACTAAATCTCTTAACCCGGCTATAGCATTTTGGGTGGTAGTAAGGCCCAAGAGGTTAAGAGAGTTAAGCGTTCTAGAGCTAGAGTAGTTCTAGGATGGGTGACCCCCTGGAAAGTGGGACGTCACAGAAACTTTTATGAAAAATTAATGTACTGTGCATGGCCTTTAACGCACAGACTCGTGACGAAGAATTCTGTACTGCGTGTGTGATAGTTGAAGTCAGAGTCAAAAGAACGTAGTTTAAGACCTGGTTCACTCTGATTCCTTCTAATAGAAGCTACTTATACTAAGTGAGGTTAACTCTCTTAAAAATACCTAAGAATCGCACAGACTCGCGACGAAAAATTCTATACTGTGTGTGTGATAGTTGAAATCAGAGTCAAAAGAACGTAGTTTAAGACCTGATTCACTCCGATTCTTTCTGATAGAGGCTACTTATACTAAGTGAGGTTAACTCTCTTAAAAATACCTAAGAATTGCACAGACTCGCGACGAAAAATTCTATATTGTGTGTGTGATAGTTGAAATCAGAGTCAAAAGAACGTAGTTTAAGACCTGATTCACTCCGATTCCTTCTGATAGAGGCTACTTATACTAAGTGAGGTTAACTCTCTTAAAAATATCTTACCTATTATATAGTATAAACACCCAATAATCTTATTTTTTTAATTAGTTGAGTTTAATTTTATTTCGAAATTTGAATTTTATGAAGGATTGTTTGAATAAAATTCAAAATTTCTAAATTCCTAATAATCATTTATTTATTTTTATTATTAATTTTTAATTTGTTTATTAAATTTATTTTTACTTATTATTATTATTATTTAATTATTATTAAATTTTTATTTAATTTCGGACGTTTTGCACTCCTTGCGCGTACTCTTAATTTGCTCTAATTATGGGTGATGTGAACGTTCGAACCCAACCTTCACCTTACACCTTTTCCTATATATATATATATATATATATATATATATATATATATATATATATATATGGAAAATGCTATGTGTACACCCCTTTCGGGGTGTACATCATATACCCCACCCATCTAAGGGTGGGGGTGTGATGATGGGTCACTTGATGTGACCCGTAAAAAGTATCGCCATCATTAAAATGGTGGAGGTGTATGATGTACACCCCTTCGAAGTGTACAGGTAGCATTGCTATATATATATATATATATATATATATATATATATATATATATATATATATATATATATATATATATATATATATATATATATAAGCAAGAAAGAAGAAAAACTATAGATATAGTTCATTTAAGTATCAATTTTATATTTTTTATATTATTTTAATATCGGGTATTAAAAGAAACTTCGTCGGCTATTTTCGCGGTCGTGCTCATAACTGAAAGGGAAGTTTCGGTTGTATCTTAGGACAGTGTCTCCGATTCATCCACACGAAGAATGATAATACGTCTTAGAGCAGTGCCTCACACACTTCCGGATCAGTTTTATTCGACTTTATTTTTTAATAATTTTTTAGAATTTTTCATAGCGCTTAAAGATAAATTCTGTTATTTAATTTAATCATAATTAAATTTAGTATGATTATTTTTGTAACACATTTGTGATAAATTTGCGCCCAAAAGGCAATACACTAGTGAATCACTTGGGAATATTTTATAGCTAAATGACTCTCTATTATTTGTTTGTTAATTGCGTTTAGACTCCATTTTGGATTGTAGGAAAAATGGATTAGGTATCGTGAAAAAGTACAATAAAAAAAATTAGTTTTATATAATTTTTAATAAATATATTGAATAATAAAAATATTTTTATAAAGTTTTAATTTTTATATTTATTTTTTAAAAAAAATTAAATTATTCATATATATTCCTAAAATATTAAATTATTCGTCAATATTTGTTAAAAATATGTAGTTAATGTACCTGCTAGTAATAATAATTCAATGTAAGACTTATTCTTATTTCTCTAGTTATGTCATTTAGATCCATACTCAGTTGAGATTCGTCACACACTTTCAGCTGGTGATTGGCTCCTATACCAAATATAACGACCTGACCTGCTAGCAATAAAAATTTGTTGGGACTAATCGACAACCCAAAATATTTAAACCCGATTATTATTACTAATGTATGTTGTCTATTATATATCCAATCATAATTTCATTCCCATCCGATGTAGGACTATTTGGGTGTCACAGTTAACCATAAATTAAATACTTAATCTTAATTAATTAGTAAGATAAATATACCTTTTTACTCTTTTAGATATTATACTTAATCATAGCTATATATTTTTTTTAACAGTTGGGACATTTGGAGAGATATTTGTAAGAGTAAAATTAATATTTTACTTACATTCTTTTATTAAAAAATAGTAAACTAACTATAACAAATCAGAAGGATATATATGAACAACTTAAAATTTTTGAAAGGATAAATATAAAAAGTTAAACTTTATACGGATATATCTACTATTCGATATATTTACATAGAACTGTATAAAATTAACCCTAAAAAAAAAATCACTTACTTTTTTTGTTGGGTTAAAAGAAGTTATGAGGGCTTATTTGTTTGGGTGGAACCGGAGAGGTGGAACCGGAGAGGGGTGAAATCGTTTTCGAACGTAAACTGTTATTTTTATTATTTGATTTACCATAATAAAGATACGGTCGAAATTTGCGTTATTTTTATTGTTTGGTTCGTCATAATAAAAATACGGTCGAAACTCGCGTTACCCAAAGCAGCGTAATTGACTTCAGCCGTAAAAAGAGGTGAAAAAAAATAATATAATAATATAAATGGTAATACTAGATATATTTAAATATATTTAATTAATTGTGAACTAATTATTATTTTTATTTAGTTTATATGTTTAAAATATAATAAAAATTGATTATTTAAATTTTAGTATTTTTTTATTTAGTTTGTACATTTATAATATGATGAAAATTAAGTAGTTGAGTATTAATTTTCATTTACTCTTTGATTTTATTGTTGTATTATTATAATATGTGTATAAAAAAATTTATTTTAGTTGTTTTATATTATATTTTTTAATTATATAGGAATATAATTTTATATTTTATATTTTTTACATCATAATTTATTATTTACTAAATTATTTATTATTTATGTATAAATTATAGTTTTTATACTATTTACTTTCTGTGAAATAAATAATAAAACTAAAGAAATTTCATTTTTATAACTATACAAACAAACAACGAGGGAGAAATAATTTTCATCTAAACTTTATTTCAATTCAAAATTCACTTCAACCAAAAATTTACTTTCGGTGAAATAAACATACCCTATAATTGAAGTGCGTTGTATTTTTTCAGGCATTTGAATAAAAAGATAGGCTTTGCTTCTTCATGTATGTAAATGCATCTTTATTTAAGAAAATAGATATTTAAACTTTTTTACAGGTGCAACGACCTAATCCACAAGTACTAATAATTTGTTGGTCTTTACATTTTTCATGCAAACCTAATCCACTAGTACTAATAACTGGTTGGTCTTTACATTTTTCATGCAAAATTTTTTTCCTTATAATATGAAGATTATTAGTGCATCGAGGACTGTGCAATTTAGATATTCTTGACATTCTTGCTAGGTTTAATCATACATATAGTTTAAGATATTTATGCGATGTGAGTCTTGTCTCGCACGTTTGGTGGATACTGTAACTATAATACCAAATGTAACGATTCATTTCACTAGTATTAATAACTTGCCGGCCCAAATTAAATTATTTAAATCTGTTTATTATTATTATTATCATTAAAGCTCTTGGTTCTTGTATATATAAAAATATGCAAACTATTCCAATTTTAGACTCTAACATCACGTGAGATCCATCTCATAGCAATATGGCTCCGATACAAAATGTAATGATCTAGCCGATAACACTATTAATAATTTGTTGGATTCAAATCATTAACTTAAAATATTTAAATCTAGTTATTATTATTACAATACTTGATTCTCATATTTTCATATGCAAACTTTTTTTCTACTTTAGACCTTGTCCAGTTCTCTAACCATTTTTTATGTAAAAGCAGCTCTTAAACTAATTAAATATAATGATTCAATCCTCTATCATTAATAACTAGTTAGGATAAAATCGCTACACAAAATATTCAAGCCCAATTTTTTTAAAAAAAGTTCTCGATCTTTATATTTTTATACCTAATTTTTTTTTTCTCCATGTAAAATTATTAAGGTGCCATAATTAGGATAATATTCACATCCAAATTTTCTTTCTTTCTAATACATGATGAAATAATAGAGACACTAATATCTCATGTTCTAATATATAGAGTAGGATTCGTGTACTTTTAAAAATACGGAACCCTCCGTACTGCTAAGTTGTTTTTAACGTTGGGACTTTCGAATAGACGATCGGCTCCGTTAGACTTGATATAAAATATTTGAAGTAATTAAAAACTAAATTTTATCATTTTTTGATATCATTTATCTAGTAATCAAAAAAGCTCAAAATCAACAACTGAAAATAAAAATATCAAAAAATATGATGATATGATACTAAAATTTTAGATCAAAAATATTAATTTTGTTCTATATAGTATAAAAAATTTTCTATCAAAATTTTACGTGATTTGTATATTTCTATATCATTAAACTTGCAAATGGCTCATCACAATCATTAAAATTATTAATTTTGAATTACTTTGATCACTAGGCAAATAATATCGAAAATTTGTAAAATTTAATTTTTAGACCTTTTAAATAATCTAGATCAAATTTAATGGAGCCGATCGTCCATTCGAAAGTTCCAATATTAAAAATAATTTAAGAGCACGGCGACTTTCGTATTTTTAAAACCACACAAATATATATATATATATATATATATATATATATATATATATATATATATATATATATATATATATATATATATATATATATATATATTACAGTAATTGAAGGTGGTAAAGCAACAAATCACGGCAATGTTTAAAACAATGAAATATATATTTTCAAATGTTAGAGAATATGCCTTTTTAACCTAATAAATAAAATGATTAATGTATAATTTAAAGGTCTCTTCTTCTAAACGTCTAGTATAAAACAAGCATTTTTGGTGGATCCGAAGCTCTAGTTTACTTGTCTTCCTAGTAAAGGTACTTTTCATTATTTGACTAATAAAAACCAAACAAAGTGAAGGGCCTTACTTAATTCTTTGGGTACTCCATTAGCTATGTAGTACTTTTGATATGATTCATACTCAAAGTTAATCACCTTTAACATAACGAAGCAAAAGGAAAAATGTTTGGTGGATAGGTCAGCATCCACCCGTATGTAACGAAAAAAAAAAGTCGGATTAGATCAAATCATAATTAAAATTTGTCATGTTGTATTTGTATATTTAAATAAATTGGGTGCTCTACTTCTAATAGTTTGATTTTTTTTAATTGTGATTAGTGATCGATGACGATCCAACCATTGGCATCAAAGCAAGTTACGGATTCGATTACTGCATGCTGCAATTTGTGCAAGTGCGAGGGGAGGTGAGATTGTTGACAGGAAGACCAGCATTATATATATCTATGTACTATAATAAAATTATGCTATAGCGACATTTTTAAGTGCTTCTAAAATCTAAAAAAAATGTCGTTAGCAAAAATATCGATACTTATTATTAGTGTTGCTATATGTGACGTCGCTAGGGTATATAGCGACACATTTTTATAATGTGTCCTAAAAATATATTCCTATAACCTAATTTTGGATATAGATGGAATATAGATAGAACACTTATACAAAAACGTCACAAATATATGTCCCTATAACTTAATTTTGTTGTAGTAATGTGGCGAAAGTCGAATTGTGTCAAATTATAATCGAAATTGATAAACAGTGTGTACATTCACTTTGAGTGAATTAGATGCTCCATTTTTAGTAGCTCGAAATTTTGAAATTGTAATAGGCACCGATGATTCAATAGAAGTTTCATATCATTCAACAAAATAATAATAATAATAATATGTAGTCTTATCAATTTTGTTTGTGATCACCAAATAATAAAGAATATAAAGTGTGTATTGTTTTAGAGAATATCCAATTAAAGAAAAAAAAATTAAAAAGATCAAATCTATTATTATTAATAATTTATTAGGTACAAATTACTGGCCAAAAATATTAAAGTCTAATTTTTATTAGTAGAGCTCATAGTTCTTATAATTTCATACATAAATTTTTTTAGATACAACAACTTCAGATACCAATCACCCTCCACTCCTTGCTGTTTATCGTTTTTTCACTTTGTGGTTTAATTGTATCATTTAAGTACTTAGGTTTTGTGCTTTTTTTTATCGATATTTTTTATTAATCTTTGTAGATTTAATAGAAAAGTTAACAGAAAATATAATGAAAAATGAAAATAAAAATCACATGGTACGTAAGTAATACAGTTAAATCATATCATACTAAACTGAAAAAGTGATAAAACACAAAAAATATCTGAAATTTTTTTTTTTCTATTTTTATCCGATTTGAAGCTATTGAGGTGTGACAACTAAAATAATATTCTGTTAATTTTTTTTTTCTATTCTCATCCGATTTGAAGTTATTGAGGCGTGACAACTAAAATAATATTCTGTTCCAAATTAACTTGCTCTCATGTGCTACAAAACAAATATATATCATATTCTAATATATATTACAATAACTGAAGGCCGTAAAGTGATAAAACATATAAATGATGAAAAGATTAAATATAGATTTTCAAACATTGAAAATGTTTTATGTATTTTAACCTAGTAATAAAATAATTAATATATAATTGAGAGAACATCAAAAGATTGTGGATCCAAAGTTCAATCATAAAGCAAGTATATATTGGTGGATCCGATGCCCTAGTTTATTTTTCCTTTTGTCTTCTAGTAAAGCTACTTTTCATTATTTGACTAATAAAAACTAAAAGAAGTAAATGGACTTAATTCTAAAGTTCTCCGAAATATCAAATATTTCATATTCAATTCGAATATGATCATATCTGAACTGAATTCCATAAAAAATAAAGAGCATACAAGTAAAAAAAATTATTTATTAAAATTTTATATATGGACTCGAATACTTTATATTTATATTTTACTTGGACTCAATCAGAACGGCATAACTTAATTTTCTAATGGATAGAATCCAAAATAATTTTCAAATTCAGATTTGGACTTGGACTCAGACTCGGACTTGATGGAATATCGGATAGTAATATCCAGCGGAGTAGGATAGTTTTTTTATGACTCTTGTCCTTATAAAAAGTGATGTGTGTTTCTTATACTGAAATATATATATATTTTTTTTAGTGAATTTTATTGGACTGGGTATAACTTATTAGAACATGAGTTTTTTATAGTGAAAGATTTATAGTTTGTCCATAAACCGTTTAATAAAATGTATAAAAAATATATGCATATGAATACCCACACGATCTTATGCGGATAGTATATATATAGATAGTCATTATTCAGACTTGATAGATATATTAGTGATTTAAGTGTCTTGATTCAAACTCGATCCGAAATTAAATAGGTACGTAATATATATAAATTTTTTTCAACTCATTTTTTTTAAAAAAATGTATGTGCAGTATATCAACTACTCAAACACCACCTTACTCATGGGCACCTTTACTTAATTCTTTGGATACTCCAATATCTATGTATTATTTTTGCTATAATTCATACTCAAAGCTTATCACCTTTGACACAAGGAAAGCAAAAGGGAAAGTCCAGTATCATGCAATAAAATAATAATGATACGTAGTTTTATCATTTTTGTTTGTGATCACCTAATAATGAAGAATAATATGAAGTGTGTACTATTTTTAAAAAATTAAAAATTTAAATAATAATTTATTCGTAATTTTTAATCATTTTTTTTTTGCTTATCACCTATTATTAGAGATATGTACATGACATGAGAAAGTTCATGACATGAAAAGAGCTAAAGAAAAAGTTAGTTTAGGTATGTTAATTAATATATTTTTTCTGAATCTATTGTATATTATATTAATCATTTAGATAACATGATATCAGATTCAATTCAAAGATTTTTTTTTTTTTTGATTAAACAGGGATATACCCTATTTGAAACGTACAAGGACAAGAACCAAAGAAAAGAAAAAAGACCCAACAAGACCTGGAATACAAAAGATGCGCCCAGCACTCGGACCAAAAACACAGGGGTTCGAAGCTCAAGAATAAACTAGTGTAGTCCCAAATACAAGTGAAAGGACAAAGCAGACTTGAAAACTAGAAAGCTTTCGCCCCTGGGAACAAACTCCAGATTTCAGCATAGCCCCGACAGCAATCGAAGATGGACATAGCCTCATGGATTCACAGCTGCAAATCCTTCACTACCCATGCAACCCAGCTCAATGTGATAATATTAGCATCCCACAGATCAACAAAATCCCCCATACCACAGCACCCAGACCAAACATTACAATGCCTCGATTCGACGATACCATCCCGGAAGAACCGTAGATAAAGAACCCAGCTAAGCTAGCCAGTACAAGCGAAGAAACTAAATTAGTGACCCCTCTTGAACTAGTTGGAAAAAGCCGCAAAATAAAGAGTGCAATGAACAAGCATCTAGCCAACACATCTAAAAAGGAGAGTAGGGGCTTAAAATTTGAGGAATGCACCACAACTGGTACTCAAACAAAGCAGTAGCCGGCTCCTCCTAAGTCCGTATAAGTTATCCCTGAAGGCAGTCGAGCAAGAAAACCCCTGGCTTCAGCCGGATATCTAAACTCCCAATATCCTGAGTTGAATCCAGCAGCTAGAGCGCTGATATAATATCAAGAGCTCCCCAATCCTTCCGAACCTATAGGTCCCAGCACAATAGAGAAGCACCATTTTGTACAAGGCACACAGCACCCGACCAATAAATACATACCGCAGATAGGCCATAAATTGACACAAAAGATCTCCCGTAATCGCAGTTTTTCGTTCTCAACTACACAGTGAATCAAATGATCGACGAAGCAGTCTTAAAAAATGCCCGAAATAAAAACCTCCCAACTCGGAGAAGCAGTCTTGAAAAGAGGTGCTTTTGCCAACATTAAAACTCAGGATAATGTTTGATCTTTCCAGATTGAATCATGCATTAGAACTAGTAAAATACGAGTTGCGTTCAAAGTTTTGGCTACGGCAACAGCAATACAGATCGACGATCGGCATCAATGCTATCCCTTGAGCCCAATTAACAATGAGCCACCGACAGTAACAGCTTAATCTTCAACCCTCTTTAGCAATAAAAGCATCCGACACAGAAAAAAGACAGGCGATCGATCATCCGCGATCTTAACAATTGATCATAGCCTCACCCCTCTAAATACATCTAAAACCCCCAAAAACCGGCACCCAATCTCAAATATTGTCTTCCTTGTTATCCCCCTATCGCCATTTAGATTATATGAAAACAACGAGTCGATGAACCAACACTGAAGTAGCCTAAATGAGAAAACCAAATATACTAGCCTTATCAAGCAAATAAGTAATAACAAGTAAAAGATCCTTCTCGATATAGATGAAAGCAGCAGCATTATGAATCCAGCTGCAAGCTAAGACTCGAAACCAAAGAAAATTGCCACCTCGTATTTCGATCCTCAGAACCCGTTGTGAAACAATAACCATCAGATACACCCAGCAGCTGGTACCCCTGAACCTTTGCAACATGAAGTGTCCCCAACCCCACATCACTGAAAATATGCAGTAGAGAAAACCCTGAATGCCAACCTAGCAAAACAAAAACCTGCCATCCGCCCAAAGCAACAAATAAGCTCACAACTCCCAGAATTGAAATATGGCACTACTCTGATACTTGCATTGAAATCCTAATCCTTCTTAAATTAAAGCACAACCTCCTTCAATCAAAACTAATCAAACTGTATTGCTAAAAATCCAGTTGCTGTCAAGAAATGAGGCTACAACAGTGTTTAGATCGCCATAGCATGGGCCAGAAAGTATCCAGGTGTATCCTACTCTGCTATAAAATCTGGTATCCCCCTATCGCGACGCTCAGCACTTGGCATCCATGCTGTAGTTGATAGGTAATGGAACTCCCAAAAAACAGTGAGGACTCTTCTTCCATTACCGAGATTTAAAAGCTCCGACCCAAAACCCCATCCGCCAATAAAGCCCAGCGCCAAAGCCTTCAAGTCCCATATCACATGTCGAATAGAAGCGTCGCACAAAAAACAAAGACCTACACCTCCAAGTCTATATATGTGACACACATATGTGACAGAAAATCTCGTTTATTCCCTTGTTCATAATTAGCATTGATCGCCCGGTAACTAAGAAGAGTTCAGGAATTCCACTAGTTCAAAACCAAAATGCCATCCCAAGGCTTTCCTCAGGTTCGATATAACCATCCTGATAGTTACAGAATTAGCGGGTCGACAACCTAAGCCCCTACAAACCAGAATACCTTTTTCTTTTTCTTTTTTTTTTTATTTATTTATTTTGTTTTCTTTTTTTTTTTTTTTAATCCAAACTCTTTATGACCCGAAAGAAACGACCAATCAGCTTGCCCGATCTTCAAACAGCATATTCCTACTAGATCAGTAGCTTTAATAAAAAAGCACCAGAACATTCCAGCAAGGAAACCAAGTGACAGACCAACTTCGAGAACTAAGACAGTTGATGACCATGACCTCCGCCAAGCACAATATCGGCGAAGCAATTCGAGCCAAATAAAGCTGAATCCTCATTGACGTGTGCAAGTGCTGAGAAAACTTGAAATGCCCCTCAAACTAACCACATTGACGCAGATTAAATAGCTGCTAAAACCGCCAAATAGCACCGATCCCCCCTGCTCCAACACCGGCTGTCTCGAGATACTCCATAACAACTCCAGTACTTCAACAACGAATCAGGCTAAACTCTCAAACCTAACCTTATCAGATCCCCGCTTTATCTCCCAACGCCATGTTAGAAATTCTTTTATCTTTTCAAAATAATTCTTTTAAATAATTTACACTTAATTTAAACTCAAAATAAAATAATATAAAACAAAGTTTAGATGAAGCCTGTGAATGTCGAGGCGTGCGTGAGTACTATCCTAGAAGCAAGATTGCCCCTCTACGTGCGAGGCTCCGGCAATCACCCCTAGCGATACAACGACCACTGTCCACCCCGTCGGCAACGACTCCGGGATGGTGCGTAGCGAACCCAACAACTTTCAGAGATCCAGCAAAAATATAAACTCAAAGAGAAAAATTACTAAATCTGTAAATTAGAGAGGAAAATTTTTAAGCTTAAGAGTAGATGATAATTCTGTTTTTCCTTAGCTCACAAGCTCTTTTTTTAAAGAGCCCAATACCCACTGGGGACAAGCTCCAACGGGTCTTTCTCAGGCAGCCCACAAAGGCCCTTCCCAAGGAAGGCCTTTGGGTAGCCCGAGACACAAGTTCCCAATGTAGGCATTAAAGGCAAAAATCAAATGGACCAAATCCAAAATGCGCAGGCCCGGCCCAGCCTGTGTGTGTATTGGAAAAGCCTTGCTCCCAATTGCTAATCAATACATACACAAGAGATGGAGTAAATAAACCCACTCTACATGTGATGAATTTTCGATGTGGGACTAAACATCACATGTAGAGGGGAAATGGGTTTGGGCTCCCAGGCAAAGCCCATTGACATTGGGCTGCCCAGAAAAGCCGAAAGGCCAAAATACAAGTTTTAAATCACAATAAAATTAATTAAAACCCAACACGCCACACACCAAAACTTAGCAGTATCCCCCACTCTTCTTCCACATTCCTCGCTTGATTTAATACAATTATCAAAGATTCTTCTGTTCCTTTCATTCCAGATTTCCCAGCACGCCGACGCAAACCAAATGTCAAAAGAGCCCCGCAGGCGATCCGACAAAGTCAACCTGGCTCTCCTCCATCTCAGAGCTAGATCTCCTATATCAATACCCAATCGATGTCTAGTGATCGGAAAATTCTGCAGTATCCTATCCCAAAGCTCTTTTGCGAAGGCACAACGGAAAAGGATGTGATCCAGGTTTTCTACATCTGCGTGACATAACACACAAATCGATGGGCCATGCCACCCCCTCTTGACTAATAGATCCGCTGTTAAGAGCCTATATCTCCCGGCCAGCCATAAAAATAATTTGATTCGGAGGGGAATTTGGATCGTCCATAGGTGAGGAATATTACGGGCGTCCACTCCGTCGAAAGCTAAAAAATTGTAGGCGCTTTTGACAGAGAATGCCCTATTACTACCCCATCTCCACGAGATTGAATCCAAATCCCCGTTAAGAATCACTCCAGAAAGAAGAAAGCGAAGCTCCCCCACTTCACGCTGTTCCGCCATACTTAGACTCTGGCTAAAGCCCAAGTTACTCAAATGAGCAAAACGACGTACCCAATTTTTGACCGACAAATGTTTAGAGGTGGAGACATCAAACAAGTTAGGAAAGGTATAACGCAATATAAAATCCCCACTCCATCTCGAGTCCCAAAATGCCGCCAAAGATCCATTCCTGAGAGAGAAGGAAATCGAGAGATGGAAAGGTGAGGACACAGAGAGAACGCCTTTCCAAACCGGACAGTATCCAGCAGGCACCATAGGGGCAGAGGCCGGAGATCTGAATCTATAGTGCTTGTGTATCAGAAGACGCACCCAAGGTAGAGATCTCAAGTTGTAAAAATTCCAGAGTCCTTTCATGAGAAGCGCCGAATTCATGGATTTCAGATTTCGAATGCCTACTCCTCCGAGCCTTTTGGGCCGACACACCTGGTCCCAGTTAACTAGGCAATGAAACCCATAAATTAACCTCTTACCTTTCCAGAAAAAACCCCGCCGGATTGTATCAATAGCTTTAATCACCCACACCGGGAGCTTGAAGGTAGAGCAAAAGAACGCAGGAATACTAGAGAGGACCAAATTTAGCAGTACGAGGCGGCCCCCCCGAGAAAGCGAAGCTGCCTTCCAACCCGCCAGCCGTTTATCCACCTTCTCAATAAGCGGCATATAGTCAGTCTTACGGAGAGCCTTTGGAGAAAGCGGAAGACCCAAATACATAAACGGGAAATTCTGAAGGGAGCAACCAAAGACATCTATAAGAGCCGAAGCTTGCGAGCGCGAAAGGTTAATTGGAACAATAGAGCTCTTATCGAAGTTAATCTTTAATCCCGAGATTGCAGAAAAGGCATCCAGAATTTGTTTAATCACTCCAGCCGACCTAGGGGTTCCGTCAAAGAAAATTAGCAGATCATCGGCGAACTGGAGGGTATGGATCTTAACATCCCCGATACCCACAGTAGGAAGCGCGAGACTGTCGGTAGCCGCTTGCAGCATGCGAAAGAGCACATCAATGCATAAGATGAAGAGAAGAGGAGAGAGGGGGTCCCCCTGGCGAAGCCCACGCTTACAAGAAAAGCGTTTGCCTGGAACACCATTCAGTAGCACCGCGGCCGAAGACGAGAAGAGGAGGTTTGAAATCCAACCAATCCACCTAGAACTGAATCCCCTCGAGTGTAACAAGTCCAAAAGAAAGGACCAATTAATATGATCAAAGGCCCGCTCAAAATCTATCTTCAGTAATGCTGCCTGACTTTTGGTGGAATGCAGATGATGAACAAGAATGTGAGCCGAGTAGAAGTTATCAAAAATAGAACGCCCTTTGATGAAAGCCGTCTGATATGTTACGGCATTTTGGTGTTGGCATATTTCGTGAGTCAAGTCAGTGAGTTGAGTCGGAGTCTTAAAGGGATCAAATTGTCAATCAGCAATCAAAGACTTAGAGAAGACTCAACAAGAGCTCAAGTTGACACTCAGTGTCTTGAGTCTTGAAGATTGAAGTTGAAGAATTGTGGATCAGTTACATCAATCTCAAGAAGAAAGTATTCAAGAGGATCAGGTATGTTTAACTAAATAATTGTGGTGATCCGAATACTTTCTTATAGTATAGAAACACTTGGAAGAATTTTTAATTTCATAATAATCAAAAACTGGTGTTCGGACATGTTCAGGATCCGGATCAGGGCCAACGATCCGGATCCCGAAGGTTGTTGCTTCATACAAGACTTCGATCCGGATCCATGCAATTTCCGATCCGGATCCCGAATGTTAAGTTTTCTGATTTGTATGAACGATCCGGATCGGGCAATGCGATCCGGATCCCGAACCCTTGGTTTTCTGGAATCGTCAATCTCGTTACGACGATCCGGATCGCAGTAAATCCGATCCGGATCGCCGTCCTGAAAATTTCCAGATAAGGTAAGTTTTTGATGCTTATCTCTTTCCAAAGGTTTCTAAACTATAAATAGACATTTAGGGTTTCTCAAAAACTACCGATTAATTAATTAAACACTTGAGAGCAACCCTAGAGGCTAGGTTTTTATCGTTCTTCTTTATAGCCTCTTTTAGGTCAATTCGACGGTTCTTTCAAGAACATATCTTTTGTCGAATTGATCTAATTTTTGCTTAGAGATTTCTTCTACGGTTCCTCAATGAGAATCTAAGCAAAGGATCACCATCAAAGCCAATATTCTTACCGGCTGAGTTTGCGTCGTGGATTCGACGTGGCATCGTGGATTCGGTGTGCTAAAGGCGTTTCGTGGATTCGAAACGTGTGCTCGTGGATTCGAGTGGCGTTCGTGGATTCGAACGTGTGCAGTGGACGTGCAATCGGTGAGCGCAAGGTCCGAAGAAGTTGAAGGAGGGGTTTGAGTCCGTGGAGTCGGTAATCACCTTGTTATTCTTCTTTTCTTAGTGGATTGTTATTGCGTGTTGGTCCCGTGGTTTTTCTCTTGGATTGGAGTTTCCACGTATATCTCGGTGTGATATTTTTATTTTCCGCATTGGTTTTTATTTTGCACTGAGATTGGTTTTATAAGTATTACACCTATTCACCCCCCCTCTAGTTGTTTGATAGTACCTATTTAGATCCTTTGGGATTAATAACTCTACAATTGGTATCAGAGTGGGTTTTAGGTTTATCTATCATGTCGGGTGAAAGTGGTAATATTTATAGACCTCCTCTTTTTGATGGGACTAATTATGCTTATTGGAAAGTGCGGATGAGAGCTTTTCTCATCGCAATTGATGAGCGGGTATGGCAATCCGTGGAATACGGTTGGGTGCATCCTGTTGAGGAAGTAGAAAATTCTACTACTCCAAAACCTCGCTCTAGATGGTCCAAAGAGGAATTCGAAAGATCTTCTTACAATGGGAAAGGTATGAACGCTCTATTTAATTCTCTTTCCTCGACTGAATTCACACGAATTTCCACATGTGAAACTGCGAAGGAAATTTGGGATATTCTCAAAATTACACATGAGGGTACTAATCTAGTAAAAATTCAAAAGCTCCAGATGCTTACAAGTCAATTTGACTCTATTCATATGGATGAGCATGAATTGTTTACAGATTATTACACTAGACTTCAAGATGTGATCAATACTTGTGCTAATTTATGAGAAAAAATCCCGGAGTCGAGAATTGTAAGAAAGATACTTCGGACTCTTCCGGAACGGTTTAGGGCAAAGGTTACCGCCATTGAAACCGTTAGTCATCCGGATGAGATGAGAGTAGAGGAATTAGTAGGTGCTTTGCAAACTTATGAAATGACTTTTCCTACTAATCAAGTTTCTTCCAAGTCTTCTTCTAAGCTTACAGGTATTGCATTCAAATCAACAAAGGAAGAAGATAGCGAATCAAGTTCCGATGATGAAATCTCTTTCGCCGATTTTGAAGAACAATTGGCGCGGATCGTAAAGAAATTTCGTCAGAAGTTTTGGAAGAATCGAACCGATGGATCTTCATCCTCGAAACCAACTAAAGGATCATCGGGTTCTAAATCCTCTAACCTCAAAAGCTCTGCAAAACCTTCTAAGGAAAAAGATGAATTCGAAGGGGAAATCCGATGTTATAGATGCAAAGGCTACGGCCATATTTCAACGGATTGTCCTTCTCCGAAATCATATAAAAAGAAGGCTTTGCAAGCAAAAACTTGGGACGATTCTACTTCTAATGAATCGACCTCAAGTAAAGAGGAAAAAGTCATTGCTTTTCATGCCTCTCAAATTCCCTCTTCTAATTTGTGTTTATCATCTTTAGTCACTGACTCTACTCCTTTGATTTTGTATGAAACATCAACAATCGGCGGAGAGTCATCAAGTGAGGGGGAGTCGGACGAAGAAGAACTCGTTGAGGCATACCAACAACTTCTTGCGGAATCAAAGAAGATGGCCAAGCATATCAAGAAGTTGAGGAAGCAACGACTTGAAGTTCAAGACGAGAATCAAGCTTTAAAGATCAAACTCCATGATCTCGAGGAGGAACAAGGACGTTTATTGGAGAACAATAAAATCCTCCAAGAAAAGTTAAACCAATCAGAGATAAATGAAAAATTATATATGGACAAGATTGGTTTTCTAGAAAAACAGTTTGAGGAGATTCATGTCACCAACCAAGCATTGACCAAGCAAGTTCATGAACTCAAATCCGACATACAAAGGCTTTCAACCGTTTCCAAGAAACTAGATTGTATGTGCGGATTAGGTCAAACAAGCAAGGTTGGTTTGGGTTCTAAAAAGGATCAAACTGTGCATGCTTCAAGTTCCACAATCAAATTGAAAGGAAGAACGTGTCACCTTTGGGGACTTGAAGGACATTTGGTGAAAGATTGCCCGAAAAAGAGAAAGAAAAATTCTTCGGCAACTTCATCTATGGAGCGGACTCAAGGGACTCAAAAGATACATCAAGTCAAAGGAGTTCACTCAACCCACCAACGGTCCGAGCCACAACATCAATCATACAAGTGGATCATTGCGAGGCAAAGACCTAAGGTGGATCAACAGTCAAAGCTATCATCTCCCAACCACAATGAATCAAGACAACCCAAAATCCGACGATTTTGGATTCGGAAAGGTGATATCTTTCCTTGTCTTAAGTTCTAAATAGCTTATGACTGTATGTAATGCTTTGATCGGTTTTCTTTTCATATTTATCTTAATCTCTGCATTACATGTTTTCAATGCTCTTTGTTTTTATGTTTTGTTTTTTGAACAAAAGGTTTTTAACGAACAAGTGCATTGAATATAAAAAGGGTTTACTTTCATTCACTCCGATTTAATTTCATTTTAATTATCAACTTTACTCCATAATCATAATCTTTGAAGATATTCCATTATAGGAGTTTTTGATAGTATATTCATCAAATTTTAGTAATCATGTGTGATCTTTAGATGCTTAACCTATCTCGGTTGTGTGAATTCATTGTGATAAACATGAGACAACCGATAGACTAAAATTTGGGATTTAATTCTTTCACATAAGAGATTGTATTTTCGTACAAGGGTAATGAAATGATTTGCAAAAGATATGGAAAGAGTTACATCCGAAAGGAGTGTGAAAACTACCACCATATGTTGGAAAGAGCTGCCACCCCGGTCGTCCGGTTTGTGTGTGAAGCTACCACATGTTATGGATGCTTGATAGTATTTTATGAGAAAATCTTTAGTTGAAGAATTTGGAGATTTATTTGCAAAGTTGTTATATTTTGAACAAACTCCTGGTTGGTATAAGGTGGGATAGTTGAAAGATGCTCAAAGAGCCACCCTTAGGTATTTTAGTGCTTATCTCAAATTTGAAAGGGTAAGAAATCAAATTGATGTCATTTGGAAATCTCTGTAAGTCATCTTTGTACATCCGTTACATCTTGATAGACTTTGGATCTCAAGATTATTTTTGATGACTTGTGTTTGATGAATATAACATGAAAAACGGTTTATAATGTTTTACCTTTATTTTTCATGATTTCAGAGTAAATCTTTTTAATTTTTGTAAAATTAATTGGATTGAATGACATCTATGTGATCTCATATTATTTTCAAGCACTTAAATTGTTTTCTTGATGGAATACAAATCGGTAATTCAATTATTTCAAAATCTGGATTTGTTTCAAGAAATTATTTGATTTTTGCTTTCTGGTACCGGTACGAAATCTGCATTTTTGTTATATACCAGAACTGAGCTTTTATCTCTCTTTCTCCATGAACTAATTTTGTTTGTAATTTCCTTTTGTCTAGTATGTTCACTGTTTGACAATTTGTGACAAAAAGGGGGAGAAGAGAAATGACGGAGATAAGATCATCAAGAGAGGATAAACGAAACGAAAATGGAAAAATGGGGGAGAACGGAAAATGATGATCGTATCACAAAGGGGGAGAACAGAGATGCTCAAGATAGGGGGAGACAAAGAAAAAATTGAAAGAGCAGAAAAACAAAAGAACCAAAAGGAAGACGGATCAAATGTAGGATTGTAATTTCTAACGACTAACGTTTGATTTCGTTTGGAGTTTTGTTTTGCAGGAATTACATCACTTTAAGACTCCAAGTCCTAAGTCATAGAGTATGTTCTAGGACTGTTTGGTTCAAATGTAATTTTGTATTTATTGGATCTTTCACGCAAAGAAAATCAATGTTTTGGTGATAACATTGAATTTCGACTTTTTGGTTTAAGATGAGTGACTTGAGCTCTTTTATGTATTTTTGGGTTTTGTCACGAAATTGCCAAAGGGGGAGATTGTTACGGCATTTTGGTGTTGGCATATTTCGTGAGTCAAGTCAGTGAGTTGAGTCGGAGTCTTAAAGGGATCAAATTGTCAATCAGCAATCAAAGACTTAGAGAAGACTCAACAAGAGCTCAAGTTGACACTCAGTGTCTTGAGTCTTGAAGATTGAAGTTGAAGAATTGTGGATCAGTTACATCAATCTCAAGAAGAAAGTATTCAAGAGGATCAGGTATGTTTAACTAAATAATTGTGGTGATCCGAATACTTTCTTATAGTATAGAAACACTTGGAAGAATTTTTAATTTCATAATAATCAAAAACTGGTGTTCGGACATGTTCAGGATCCGGATCAGGGCCAACGATCCGGATCCCGAAGGTTGTTGCTTCATACAAGACTTCGATCCGGATCCATGCAATTTCCGATCCGGATCCCGAATGTTAAGTTTTCTGATTTGTATGAACGATCCGGATCGGGCAATGCGATCCGGATCCCGAACCCTTGGTTTTCTGGAATCGTCAATCTCGTTACGACGATCCGGATCGCAGTAAATCCGATCCGGATCACCGTCCTGAAAATTTCCAGATAAGGTAAGTTTTTGATGCTTATCTCTTTCCAAAGGTTTCTAAACTATAAATAGACATTTAGGGTTTCTCAAAAACTACCGATTAATTAATTAAACACTTGAGAGCAACCCTAGAGGCTAGGTTTTTATCGTTCTTCTTTATAGCCTCTTTTAGGTCAATTCGACGGTTCTTTCAAGAACATATCTTTTGTCGAATTGATCTAATCTTTGCTTAGAGATTTCTTCTACGGTTCCTCAATGAGAATCTAAGCAAAGGATCACCATCAAAGCCAATATTCTTACCGGCTGAGTTTGCGTCGTGGATTCGACGTGGCATCGTGGATTCGGTGTGCTAAAGGCGTTTCGTGGATTCGAAACGTGTGCTCGTGGATTCGAGTGGCGTTCGTGGATTCGAACGTGTGCAGTGGACGTGCAATCGGTGAGCGCAAGGTCCGAAGAAGTTGAAGGAGGGGTTTGAGTCCGTGGAGTCGGTAATCACCTTGTTATTCTTCTTTTCTTAGTGGATTGTTATTGCGTGTTGGTCCCGTGGTTTTTCTCTTGGATTGGAGTTTCCACGTATATCTCGGTGTGATATTTTTATTTTCCGCATTGGTTTTTATTTTGCACTGAGATTGGTTTTATAAGTATTACACCTATTCACCCCCCCTCTAGTTGTTTGATAGTACCTATTTAGATCCTTGTGGATCCTAAGAACCAACATGATAAGGATTGATTAATTGTTCCATGAAACACTGCAATCTGGTAGCCAAAACCTTCGAAAATAATTTGATCAAGCTATTCTCCAAGCAAATGGGTCTTAAGTCTCGGGCAGTAACGACCTCGCTCTTCTTTGGAATCAAACAGATCCAACTATTATTCAAACCCTCAAGGTTAAGATCCCCAAGATAGAATTTAGAAAACAGTTCCAGTACCTCGTCCCGAATGATGGGCCAGAAGCGCTGAAAAAAGATCATAGGAAAACCATCCGGACCCGGTGCCTTCTCCGGGCCGCAAGCAAAAAGCGCAGATTCAATTTCGATCAAGTCAAACGGTTCCTGAAGACTGATGAGATTAGGTGAAGTAGTAGGATAGAGTAGGCCGAAATTCAAAGTTCCACCGGACGTTGGGTCCATTCCCAAAAGATTCTTGAAGAATGAGAACAAAAGGTTCGCGATCGAACTATGACAGGAGAACCAAGAAGAACCATCCGAAAACCGGGAAAGAAAGTTCCTATTCCTGCGGGAACAGGCTTTCAGATGGAAAAACCTAGTGTTCACATCGCCCTCCCTTAACCACTGAACCCTAGATCTCTGCTTCCATTTAATCTCTTCCTGTAAACAGAGTTCTTCGTAACGCCCTTTAAGAAGAGGCCTTAAGGCACATTCCTCCTGAGAGAGCCGTCTAAACTCCTCCGCCTTGTCAATCCAATCAATCCAATTCAAGCAAAGAGCAGCCTGTTTCTTAATCCCCGATGTCAATCCCGAACTCCAGGCCCGCAGTGCCTTTTGAGCCCTATCGACTTTTAAAGAGAAAGGACACTCGGTAAGGCCGTCACTCAATGAAGGGGACCAAGCTTTACTAATCACATCGTTAATAGCCGAATACCGAAGCCAGAATGACTCAAACCGAAAGAGCTGAGGAGAAGGGATAAACGAGAAAGCCGAAAGCAGCAAAGGAGAATGATCAGACCTAGGCCGCGGTAAAGCCCGGAGGGTGGAGCGAGGAAAGAAAACATGCCAATCCTTCGAAACGAAAGCTCTATCTAACCGCTCGAGGGTTGGTAAGCTTCTACCATTGGACCAGGTGAACAACTTGTTGATCAGCGGAAGGTCGAATAGTCCAAGATCGCGAATAACATCCCTAAAAGCCATAGAATCCGCCAAGCTGGTGATAGGTCCATTTTTATCCCCCACAGAAAGAAGAACATTAAAGTCACCCATAACAGTCCAGATGCCCGCCACCCGAGTACCAACCGAGCGGAGTTCCAGGAAAAAAGCCGGCTTAAGCGCATCGCAGGTGGGGCCGTAGATATTGGAAATAGTGAAGCAGCACCCATCTGCTAACCTTTTCAAGACGACACTGAGCGAGAATTGACCCACCCATTCATTCACACACTCAAAAAGAAAGGGGTTCCAGGCCGAAAGAAGTCCTCCCTTGGTACCCACCGCATCTAGAGTGCGAAACTCCCGGATATGGATCCCACATAAAGAAAAGAACTTATGCGGGGGCGTTGACGCCAACTTTGTTTCTTGAAGACAAACCACACAGCATTTGCTGAATCTGATAAACTCTTTGACCAAAGAACACTTCGCATGATCATTAAGACCCCTGACATTCCAAGATAAGAACTTGAACAATCTATTCCTTACCATGATGGAAACAATAGAGCACATACCCCCAATCCTGCAGGGGCCGCAACTACCGACCCTCCGAAACTCCCCCCGGTAGAACATGTAATGCAATAGACTCAGGATTGCGAGGTAAGCAGTCAGCTCCCTCAACTACAATCCCGCAAGCATCCTTAATTAGAAGGATTTCCTCCGTCGATAGCGGGTTCATGATATCCAACCTGGTGAGGTAACATCATCAAGCCCTGCCATACCACCAACAGCCTCCGGAGGCAACAACAGAGGAACTACCTGCGGACATGGTGGCTGAGGGGCAGTTGAAGAAGAGGATGAGGAGGCGGCTCGGGTTGCTTTAGAAGCAAACCTCACCATCCTAAGCTTCTTGCACATTAAGTCTTGGGCGCGATTTAGGGACGACTTCTTATCCCCCCTTAGCTTGGCCGCCAGACGCGAGCTACGCCTATGAGCTAGATGATATCCATGGGCGGGAAGATCGAAACTAGTTGCCAGAGCCAGGGCTTTCTTGCCCTTACCAAAAGCCATCGCCGGATGCCCCAAAAAGTGACCCGAAAGATTGGTGAACGGCACACATTCCTCCTCCGGAGATAAACGGGAGTCCGCAGGAGGAGGAGAAGGAGGCAAAGCGATAATAAGGAAAGATTTTGGACTTTAAATTTTTATTTCTTATCTCATACCAGTATTAATTTTATATACCTTTTAAATTTATTATGCTGGTGCCTTTCTATTCTATCATCTACTTTTGGGTAATAAGGAAAATAGTTTTTGTAATTTGTGGATGGGAATCATGTATAGAATGTGCCCTTCCTCACAATGGTAAATGTAGTGTCTTTGTCACGCTACGGGGTCGAAACTGCGACCCGGGCTCGCCAACAGATCCGCCGCCTATGCAAAATCCTGCATAGGCGTAGCGTCCTACCTGCAAGAAAGGGGCTACAGCTAAACAGATATCAGAGCTATAAAATAAAAATACTGTAAAACTAAAACCAACCATCTGTACAACTGAAATAATGATACAATATACATCTCCCTTAAATGAAAATCATACAATATCCTCAAATACAATAAACCAGAACTCAACAGGGAGGTAACCTGAAAATAATACATCAGTGTACATGCTTTCAGTACAAGTCAGATCCTCACAATACAATAATCTCTCAAAAGTGAAAAAATAAATAATCTACTGACTGTACTCAGAATCTCGTAGAGGTACCGCTACTCTCCACAGACGGGTAGGGATCTAGCTCGCGACTCCCTCGCCTCGCACAATAACCGCAGAATCAGCAACACCCGCTAAGACTCTGCAAAACAAAGGAGAGAAAAGAAAGAGAAGGGGGGGGGGGGGCGCCAATGGGTGTAAGAACTACACCAAAAGAGAGTTCTCAGTGGGTACTACCGCAAAGTCCGACGATCTGCCCACAAAGTCTACTAGAGGCATAAGATAACGAAGCAGTAAAAACTGAATAAGAAAGCTGGAGATACTCTACAGCTACCATGCCTCTATCTAAATGCTCGAATGGGGAAAAATCAATGAAAAGTATGCAACCACTCGCACCCGAGGTGCACAATCGACCCAATCGAGCTGACTGCCACATCTGGTCCAGTCAAGCCAGCGCCTCCCTAGTGTATCAACGTAGGGTGTCCAACTGGACTAATTCGCTATCGAATAGTGGCACATGTAGGCTATAGTCAAAATCCACACTCTCTCTCAGAACGGAAAGACTCAAGATCCTCAACATCTCACACAATGGTCGAAGTACTCTCAACGACACGAGATCACCGTCAACCCAAACGGCTCCCAACAACACTAGCACTGGTCTAATCACAGCTACTAGACTCCACTCGGCCCCCAGGCACGAGTGCAATAATAAAAGTATCTGCCTGAATAAACCCAATCAATGGACCAGTAAAAACTGGCACTGCCTGCTTAAACTGTCTCAAGTATCTGCTAATAGAACGGCACTCACTGACCGGCACTCACTATCCGGTACTCGCTAGCCGCTGTGTAAATCACCTACTCCGGAGTGGCACTCGAGAGGAGCGACCCGCACAAGTAAAGTAACCATGTCACAAGTATCTCTGTCTAGTATCTCAAAATAGCATGACTGGATCACGACTCTGATCAAAGTGGAAAAACCCATCCACTAAAGGAAAACCCGATCCCCAATCTGAAACAACAGTAAACAATAAGTGGGAAACTCCATCCACTAAAGGAAATCTGATACCCAATCTGATGCACAAGTACATATCCGGTCAACCGCCCAATATCCGCGGTCGCCGCAACACCTACAACCCATAATCAAGTCCAACCTGCCCTAGACTCAAAGTCTCGACTACACTATCCCAAACCCCTGCTCAACTCGAGCAACAAGACTCGCCTGACTAATGAATAAGGAGAAAAGAAGCAAACACTGTTTCTCCTAAATCAAGTTTCAACATGATAGTATAGCGATAAAAGATGGCCTATCTAGATGTCCATACAAGCATGCATTTGTCCTCAAGGAAGATACAAGATAAAAACAAATAGCAGCTCCACATAAGTATAGGCACATGCCAGAATCACTAATGAACTACACCTGTCCATAATCCATGATCCATAATCCATAATAACTCCTCAGAGTAATATCCGTATATAGCTACATCATCCTATCCCCTTGAATGATCAGTCCTCATGAAAGGCTATATGCTAACATGGCATGCTAATAAATCACTACTATAATATATCAATTCCACATAAATATGCAAAAGGGTAATTGTGATGATCCGGACTCCCGCAAGAACTGTGCAACATTAAACAGTGACTGTAGGGAGCTTATTCGGTGAAACAGAGCTTGTAGATTTGAAATTGAACATTTAATATAGACTCTGCACAAAAATCGGAGCAAATGGAATTTTCCGGGAGCTTTCGGCAAAATTTCGGATGGGAATTTGGCAAAATGGACGTCGGATTTGGACTCAGCGCGCGAAAACGATCGAAATAGTATATTCGCTTTATTTTTTCGGCACTTGGTACTGTTCACCGGAACAGTAACCGCCGGCCGGAATTACTGTTCCGGCCGCCGGCGGCGAGCGGCGAGCGGCGGCGGGCGGCGGCGCACGGCGGCGGGCAGCGGCGCAGCGGCGGCACAGCGGCAGAGCGCGGAGGCGCGCGGCCCTGGTGCGCGGTCCATGGGCCTGGCGTGCACCGGGAGCACCGATTACCCCCTTGCCACGTGGCGCTTCCCCATTGGTTCGCCGGCTTCTAGAAGCGCGTGGGAGGGTGACACGTGGCACACCCGGATTGGCTGACAGGATCCGGAAGACCCGGCGCGGGGACCGGGCCTGTGCACCACGTGGACACGTGGCGGCTTCTGAGTGGCCCTTGCACAGGCTGTTTCCTGTTTTGTGGATGCGTGGCGCGTTTTGGTTGGCCCGTTTCAGTGTTTCCTGTTCGGATCCGATCCTGTGTGGAGCCCCAGCCCATTATAAATAGCAATCCCCACCCCCTCTCACTCCCACCTCGATTTGCGGGCCTTAGAGTGAGAATCAGGGCATATGCCCTTTACGAAAAATTTTCCTCTCTCTCTCTTCTCTCTCTCTCTAAAATCTCAGAATTTTTGAAGATACCGGTAGTGAGTTATCTGCGACGCGGCGCACTGCGACGGTTTTCTTTTTCGGCCCATTTCCCGTCGCAGTTCAGTCGAAAATTCCCTGTGTGCTAACCAGGAGGAATTTTTGAACGATTTTTGTGGCAGCGCGTTCCTAAGAGGTAAGGCTTTGATTTTCGTGTTGATCACTTCGCTCCATTTCGTACTTTTGGCACGTTTCCCGAGGTCTCTTTGACCCCCCTTTTTGCTGTGGTAGTTTCTGGACAGCACCAACTTCTCCGATTTTTATCTTGACGTAGGAGCGTCAGATCGAGACGTTTAAAGAGTCGATTTTGATCTACTCTTCGCGAGGAACACAACCGTAATTTTTCTGGATTTTTATAAGCACTGTTTAGAGGTGAAAAATTCCTCTTTTCTCGTGCTATTTGAAAAACAGCAAATATGGTACTTTTTGGGATTTATATTTATACCGGGAGCGTTGTTATGTACAACTGTACTCTGATTTGCAGGAGTTGAGGACTGTGGACCACCAGGAGACCACCTGGGGTGTATTTTGAGCTACTGGAGGTGGGCGGTTGTTGCTTACCTCATTTTTGACAAGCTCACTGGGATTACTGGAACTCCCCTAAAATTTAATTGATGAGAACAATTGGGACAAACTAATATGACAATTGATGAGAACAATTGGGACAAACTAATATGACAATTGATGAGAACAATTGGGACAAACTAAATTGATGAGAACTATTGGGACTACTAACAGGACTACTAACAGGACTACTAACAGGACAATTGATGAGAACCGCTGGGACGAACTCTCCTAAAAATTAATATAACCCCACAGATGATATGATGACTTATATTGGGACACTGTGATTGGGACAAAGGCTATAATCTCGCATGCAAATAACTTTTATTCAGTAAATCAATCTTTTTAAATCTTTGACACTATTTTACAGCTTGCATGCATGACTGAACATCTAGTGAGGCCACTATTTATTGCTACACTATCATATTGGGATTTGAACATGTTTCATTGTTGTCCTTTGCATCCAGATGCTTGTTGCTCAAGTATGAGCAGGGGTTTGGGATAGTGTAGTCGAGATTGCATTAGATTGTGGATTTGTGGGGTATTGCGGTGACCGCGGACAGTAGGCGGTTGACCAGATGTTTATCCTTGCATCAGATTGGGGTTGAGTCTGGTTTATTGCATCAGCTGGGGATTGGGTTTTTTTTGAGTACTATTGCATCAGTGGATGGAGTTTTCCCACTTTGATCATAGTCATGATCCAGTCCTGCTATATTGTGATACTTGTGAGACATGTGCTACAGAGATACTGTGATACTGATGACAGATATACTTGTGATACTGATGACAGAGATACTTTACTCGTGTGGGTCGCTCCCCTCGAGTGCCACTCCGGAGGTAGGCTTTCTTTTTCGGACCCAGCCTTGTGTGCCGGTCTGATACTTATTTTGGGATGCGAGCCGTGCGGGCCGATCCCGCGGTTTCGAGCCTTGTGTGCAGATTCCGCTGAGCAGGCAACACCAGTTGTTACTGGTATCTAGATTGGGTTTATTTGGACAGATACTGTTTCTGATGCATGCATACAGTTTTGACAGCATAATAGTGGTAGTTTACCTGTTTCAGCATCTTATGTATCTTACCACTTCCCCTTTTCCCCTTTTGCCTCTAGTAGTCCTAGTGGGTGCGTCAGAGTTGAGGTTTTACCCACTAGGGGAGGCTGCTGGTTTATCTGGTAGTTCTCACCCCCCATTATTGTTTTCCTGTCCCTTTCTTCTCCTTTATTTTGCAGAGTCGTCTGCAGGAGCTGCTAGGCCATCGGCAGCTGATCGAGGTAAGGGGATCGCTGAATAGATAGATCTCCTGGGAGACTGAGAGCTGTAGATAGACGCTGTACCCTTCACTCAGACTGTGGTATTCTCCTTTTATTTTGGGTCTGGCTTTCGCCAGCTGGTTGTACTATTTTGGTGAGCTGGGAGATTATTGTACTTATTACAGCTTTATTTGTAGTTCCAGTCTGAGATACTATGTGGTTCTTCTACTTCAGCTCTGTATTATGCTCTTTTATTGTTCATATTATATCGGAGCAGGTTACCAGCGCTTCGTGTACTCGGGAAATCCCGTGTGCACGGCGGATCTGTTGGCGAGCCCGGGTTCCGGGGCGTGACAGATTAAGTTGGTATCAGAGCTTAGGGATAGGTCAGTTGGGACTTAGGAAACCCTAGGCTTTTGGTAGACCCTAGGATAATAGGGCGCGAGAGACGTGACATTTTGCGAAAGTCGTTGATTTATTTGTTTGACTCTTCCAAGTAAGTGAAGAGAGACCGACATACCCCATTTCTGGTGAACAGTTATGTTGGCTGCAGACAACATAAAGTCACAGGAATAGGGAAATGTCTTTGACTTTCGCTAGATTGGGTCGTGTGGAATTTTATTTTGCTGATTTGTGGCTTTTGGTGACAGTATGTCACCCCGTCGTCATTTTTTCCGTCGGGGATATTTCTACCCCTTCTGAGAAGCCCGAGCAGGCGGTATCTGCTGAGCTGGGAGAACTACGGGCCTTGGTGACCCATTTGGTGGCAAGAAGCTTTCGACAGGACCAACGCCTGGAGCAGTTGCTGGCGCAGAGAGGTGACTTGGCGGTTGACGAAGGGGCCAGGACTTTCGAGCAGCGTCCAGACAAGGAACGCCCCGCCCCAGATAATGATGGACAGGCCAGTTCAGGGAGACCACCACGACCCCTGCGGCCCCAGTCTACGGGCCGTGGGCGTCTTGATCGACGAGGACCTGGTAGATCGCAGAGGCCTCCGCAGCAGCAGTCTCGACAGTCTCGGGCGTCGGTCCGATGCATTTTCTGTAGGGGGCAGCATTCATCAAATACCTGTGGCTTGAGGGAGGGTCGATGCTTCCGATGTGGGCAGCCAGGCCACATCCGACCTACGTGCCCCTTTCGGGTTTTAGTAGCACCTTCTTCAGCATTGGCCCCTACCGCATCCCAGCAGAGGTCACAGAGGCCTCAGCGGCATAGGCAGCAGCAACAGCAGGTAAGGCAGCCTCAGTCTATAGTTAGGTGCATTTTCTGCGAAGGTCAGCACACTTCAGGTGCTTGTGACTTGAGGTTCGGCCGCTGTTTCAAGTGCGGACAGCCCGGGCACGTGCGAGTTACGTGTCCTTCGGGGATAACGGTGGCACCTACTTCGGCATCTGTCCCTGCCACTTCCCAGCTACGACCGGGAGCTTCACCGACAGATCTTCAAGGAGATCAAGTTTCATTCCCCCGCCCTTTTGGAGAGAGACAGCCGTTGTTGAGCAGTCAAGATGGCTTAGCGCAGGCAAGGGATTCTGCTATGGCTGATCGAGTGGAGGCAGTATGATTTACTTTCTGGCATAAGGACTCGTACCTCGTTTATAGGGGCATCTCTTTTATTTGTAGAGAATGTACATCATTGCATAGGGTTAGGAATAGGACTCTCACCTTGTGCACAGAAGGTGTAGATTCCCGATTGAACTCTGCACATGGAGGAGTGCTGTTAGCCCCACCCGATTTAGATCGAGTCCTGGATTATGCCAGTAGACCTATTGGACCTGAGTCAACTGAAGGACTTCGATGTGGTCCTCGGGATGGACTGGTTGGCTCGGTATTTTGCGACTATTGATTGTGCCGCAAGGACCGTCACTTTTAGAAAGCCAGAAAATGTTGGTGTATCGGGAATGTCAGAGCGCTTTCTTTGCCTCTAGGATTTCGACTTCCCGAGCGAGGCTGATGATCCGTCGAGGATGTGTAGCCTTTTTGGCTAGTGTTGTTGAGGGGCCTACGGCGGCGCCGGAACTCGGGATATCCCTATTGCCCGCGAGTTCCCGGATGTTTTCCCACCTGAGCTGTCTAGCATGCCGCCAGATAGGGAGATTGAGTTCGTGATTAACGTAGTTCCAGGAACTGCGCCAATCTCTAAGGCTCCTTACCGGATGGCACCGGCTGAGCTGCGAGAGCTTAAGGCGCAACTCCAGGATTAATGGATAAGGGCTTTATTAGGCTGAGTGTATCACCTTGGGGTGCGCCGGTGCTATTCGTAAAGAAGATGGATGGGTCACTTCGACTACGTGTGGATTATAGAGAATTAATAAAGTGACCATCTAGAACAGTACCCTTTGCCGCGCATCGATGATCTCTTTGATCAGCTGCAAGGGTCTTGCGTCTTCTCTAAGATAGATTTGCAGTCCGGTTACCACCAGTTGAAGGTGAAGGCCGTAGATATTCCGAAACGGCATTTTGATCACGGTATGGGCATTATGAATTTACAGTTATGCCTTTGGGCTAACTAATGCCCCTGCCGCATTCATGGATTAATGAACCCGGATCTTCCGACTATACTTGGATCGATTCGTAGTAGTATTCATTGATGATATCTTGATTTACTCCCGAAGTGATATTGAGCATGAGGAGCACTTAAAGGTTGTGCTGCAACTTCTGTGAGAAAAGAAGTTGTATGCCAAGCTGCAAAGTGCGAGTTTTGGCTTCGGGAGGTAGTCTTCTTGGGCCATGTGATTTCTGCCGCAGGTGTGTGCAGTGGACCCAGCGAAGATTGAGGCGGTTCGGATTGGCCCCGACCAACGACGGTTCTGAGGTACGTAGCTTTATGGGTTTTAGCTGGGTATTACCGTCGGTTTTGTGGAAGGCTTGCGAAGCTCTCCACACCCCTCACTCGCTTGACGCGTAAGGGAGTGAAGGTTTATCTGGAGTGAGGACTGTCAAAAGAGCTTTGAGGAGCTGAAGCAATAAACTGATGACCGCTCCTATCCTTTCCCTTCCTGTTATGGGAAAAGGATATGTGATCTATAGTGATGCATCACACCAGCAGGACTTGGTTGTGTGCTGATGCAGGAAGGGAGGGAGGTAATTGCTTACTGCATCAAGGCAACTCAAGGATTATGAGAAGAATTACCCTACCCATGACTTGGAGCTTGCTGCTGTAGTGTTTGCACTGAAGCGTTGGCGTCATTATCTATATGGGGAGCATTGTGAAATCTACACCGACCACCAGAGCCTAAAATACCTGTTCACACAGAAGGAGTTGAATTTGAGGCAACGTATGGTGGTTAGAGCTATTAAAGGATTATGATATTCTCTACCACCCAGGCAAGGCTAATGTGGTCGCTGATGCCTTGAGTAGGAGGGCGGTGCAAAGTTTGTCTATGTTGATCACAGACCAGGCACCGCTATTAGAGGAAATGAGACGACTCGAGATAGAGGTTTGTCCCCTGGGGTCACTGCTAGACTGACATCTTTATCTTGCAGCCCACTCTGCTGGACAGGATCAAAGAGAAACAGAGTTGAGGACCCCCACTTGGCCAGGATTAGAGATCATATTCCGAGTGATCAGTCAGGGACTTTTCGGTAGATGCCTCGG
>CM055064.1:47462155-47530113 GCA_029204045.2 Tillandsia leiboldiana | reverse complement strand
CATGGGCCTGGCGTGCACCGGGAGCACCGATTACCCCCTTGCCACGTGGCCGCTTCCCCATTGGTTCGCCGGCTTCTAGAAGCGCGTGGGAGGGTGACACGTGGCACACCCGGATTGGCTGACAGGATCCGGAAGACCCGGCGCGGGGACCGGGCCTGTGCACCACGTGGACACGTGGCGGCTTCTGAGTGGCCCTTGCACAGGCTGTTTCCTGTTTTGTGGATGCGTGGCGCGTTTTGGTTGGCCCGTTTCAGTGTTTCCTGTTCGGATCCGATCCTGTGTGGAGCCCCAGCCCATTATAAATAGCAATCCCCACCCCCTCTCACTCCCACCTCGATTTGCGGGCCTTAGAGTGAGAATCAGGGCATATGCCCTTTACGAAAAATTTTCCTCTCTCTCTCTTCTCTCTCTCTCTAAAATCTCAGAATTTTTGAAGATACCGGTAGTGAGTTATCTGCGACGCGGCGCACTGCGACGGTTTTCTTTTTCGGCCCATTTCCCGTCGCAGTTCAGTCGAAAATTCCCTGTGTGCTAACCAGGAGGAATTTTTGAACGATTTTGTGGCAGGCGCGTTCCTAAGAGGTAAGGCTTTGATTTTCGTGTTGATCACTTCGCTCCATTTCGTACTTTTGGCACGTTTCCCGAGGTCTCTTTGACCCCCCTTTTTGCTGTGGTAGTTTCTGGACAGCACCAACTTCTCCGATTTTTATCTTGACGTAGGAGCGTCAGATCGAGACGTTTAAAGAGTCGATTTTGATCTACTCTTCGCGAGGAACACAACCGTAATTTTTCTGGATTTTTATAAGCACTGTTTAGAGGTGAAAAATTCCTCTTTTCTCGTGCTATTTGAAAAACAGCAAATATGGTACTTTTTGGGATTTATATTTATACCGGGAGCGTTGTTATGTACAACTGTACTCTGATTTGCAGGAGTTGAGGACTGTGGACCACCAGGAGACCACCTGGGGTGTATTTTGAGCTACTGGAGGTGGGCGGTTGTTGCTTACCTCATTTTTGACAAGCTCACTGGGATTACTGGAACTCCCCTAAAATTTAATTGATGAGAACAATTGGGACAAACTAATATGACAATTGATGAGAACAATTGGGACAAACTAATATGACAATTGATGAGAACAATTGGGACAAACTAAATTGATGAGAACTATTGGGACTACTAACAGGACTACTAACAGGACTACTAACAGGACAATTGATGAGAACCGCTGGGACGAACTCTCCTAAAAATTAATATAACCCCACAGATGATATGATGACTTATATTGGGACACTGTGATTGGGACAAAGGCTATAATCTCGCATGCAAATAACTTTTATTCAGTAAATCAATCTTTTTAAATCTTTGACACTATTTTACAGCTTGCATGCATGACTGAACATCTAGTGAGGCCACTATTTATTGCTACACTATCATATTGGGATTTGAACATGTTTCATTGTTGTCCTTTGCATCCAGATGCTTGTTGCTCAAGTATGAGCAGGGGTTTGGGATAGTGTAGTCGAGATTGCATTAGATTGTGGATTTGTGGGGTATTGCGGTGACCGCGGACAGTAGGCGGTTGACCAGATGTTTATCCTTGCATCAGATTGGGGTTGAGTCTGGTTTATTGCATCAGCTGGGGATTGGGTTTTTTTGAGTACTATTGCATCAGTGGATGGAGTTTTCCCACTTTGATCATAGTCATGATCCAGTCCTGCTATATTGTGATACTTGTGAGACATGTGCTACAGAGATACTGTGATACTGATGACAGATATACTTGTGATACTGATGACAGAGATACTTTACTCGTGTGGGTCGCTCCCCTCGAGTGCCACTCCGGAGGTAGGCTTTCTTTTTCGGACCCAGCCTTGTGTGCCGGTCTGATACTTATTTTGGGATGCGAGCCGTGCGGGCCGATCCCGCGGTTTCGAGCCTTGTGTGCAGATTCCGCTGAGCAGGCAACACCAGTTGTTACTGGTATCTAGATTGGGTTTATTTGGACAGATACTGTTTCTGATGCATGCATACAGTTTTGACAGCATAATAGTGGTAGTTTACCTGTTTCAGCATCTTATGTATCTTACCACTTCCCCTTTTCCCCTTTTGCCTCTAGTAGTCCTAGTGGGTGCGTCAGAGTTGAGGTTTTACCCACTAGGGGAGGCTGCTGGTTTATCTGGTAGTTCTCACCCCCCATTATTGTTTTCCTGTCCCTTTCTTCTCCTTTATTTTGCAGAGTCGTCTGCAGGAGCTGCTAGGCCATCGGCAGCTGATCGAGGTAAGGGGATCGCTGAATAGATAGATCTCCTGGGAGACTGAGAGCTGTAGATAGACGCTGTACCCTTCACTCAGACTGTGGTATTCTCCTTTTATTTTGGGTCTGGCTTTCGCCAGCTGGTTGTACTATTTTGGTGAGCTGGGAGATTATTGTACTTATTACAGCTTTATTTGTAGTTCCAGTCTGAGATACTATGTGGTTCTTCTACTTCAGCTCTGTATTATGCTCTTTTATTGTTCATATTATATCGGAGCAGGTTACCAGCGCTTCGTGTACTCGGGAAATCCCGTGTGCACGGCGGATCTGTTGGCGAGCCCGGGTTCCGGGGCGTGACAGATTAAGTTGGTATCAGAGCTTAGGGATAGGTCAGTTGGGACTTAGGAAACCCTAGGCTTTTGGTAGACCCTAGGATAATAGGGCGCGAGAGACGTGACATTTTGCGAAAGTCGTTGATTTATTTGTTTGACTCTTCCAAGTAAGTGAAGAGAGACCGACATACCCCATTTCTGGTGAACAGTTATGTTGGCTGCAGACAACATAAAGTCACAGGAATAGGGAAATGTCTTTGACTTTCGCTAGATTGGGTCGTGTGGAATTTTATTTTGCTGATTTGTGGCTTTTGGTGACAGTATGTCACCCCGTCGTCATTTTTCCGTCGGGGATATTTCTACCCCTTCTGAGAAGCCCGAGCAGGCGGTATCTGCTGAGCTGGGAGAACTACGGGCCTTGGTGACCCATTTGGTGGCAAGAAGCTTTCGACAGGACCAACGCCTGGAGCAGTTGCTGGCGCAGAGAGGTGACTTGGCGGTTGACGAAGGGGCCAGGACTTTCGAGCAGCGTCCAGACAAGGAACGCCCCGCCCCAGATAATGATGGACAGGCCAGTTCAGGGAGACCACCACGACCCCTGCGGCCCCAGTCTACGGGCCGTGGGCGTCTTGATCGACGAGGACCTGGTAGATCGCAGAGGCCTCCGCAGCAGCAGTCTCGACAGTCTCGGGCGTCGGTCCGATGCATTTTCTGTAGGGGGCAGCATTCATCAAATACCTGTGGCTTGAGGGAGGGTCGATGCTTCCGATGTGGGCAGCCAGGCCACATCCGACCTACGTGCCCCTTTCGGGTTTTAGTAGCACCTTCTTCAGCATTGGCCCCTACCGCATCCCAGCAGAGGTCACAGAGGCCTCAGCGGCATAGGCAGCAGCAACAGCAGGTAAGGCAGCCTCAGTCTATAGTTAGGTGCATTTTCTGCGAAGGTCAGCACACTTCAGGTGCTTGTGACTTGAGGTTCGGCCGCTGTTTCAAGTGCGGACAGCCCGGGCACGTGCGAGTTACGTGTCCTTCGGGGATAACGGTGGCACCTACTTCGGCATCTGTCCCTGCCACTTCCCAGCTACGACCGGGAGCTTCACCGACAGATCTTCAAGGAGATCAAGTTTCATTCCCCCGCCCTTTTGGAGAGAGACAGCCGTTGTTGAGCAGTCAAGATGGCTTAGCGCAGGCAAGGGATTCTGCTATGGCTGATCGAGTGGAGGCAGGTATGATTTACTTTCTGGCATAAGGACTCGTACCTCGTTTTATAGGGGCATCTCTTTTATTTGTAGAGAATGTACATCATTGCATAGGGTTAGGAATAGGACTCTCACCTTGTGCACAGAAGGTGTAGATTCCCGATTGAACTCTGCACATGGAGGAGTGCTGTTAGCCCCACCCGATTTAGATCGAGTCCTGGATTATGCCAGTAGACCTATTGGACCTGAGTCAACTGAAGGACTTCGATGTGGTCCTCGGGATGGACTGGTTGGCTCGGTATTTTGCGACTATTGATTGTGCCGCAAGGACCGTCACTTTTAGAAAGCCAGAAAATGTTGGTGTATCGGGAATGTCAGAGCGCTTTCTTTGCCTCTAGGATTTCGACTTCCCGAGCGAGGCTGATGATCCGTCGAGGATGTGTAGCCTTTTTGGCTAGTGTTGTTGAGGGGCCTACGGCGGCGCCGGAACTCGGGATATCCCTATTGCCCGCGAGTTCCCGGATGTTTTCCCACCTGAGCTGTCTAGCATGCCGCCAGATAGGGAGATTGAGTTCGTGATTAACGTAGTTCCAGGAACTGCGCCAATCTCTAAGGCTCCTTACCGGATGGCACCGGCTGAGCTGCGAGAGCTTAAGGCGCAACTCCAGGATTTAATGGATAAGGGCTTTATTAGGCTGAGTGTATCACCTTGGGGTGCGCCGGTGCTATTCGTAAAGAAGATGGATGGGTCACTTCGACTACGTGTGGATTATAGAGAATTAAATAAAGTGACCATCTAGAACAAGTACCCTTTGCCGCGCATCGATGATCTCTTTGATCAGCTGCAAGGGTCTTGCGTCTTCTCTAAGATAGATTTGCAGTCCGGTTACCACCAGTTGAAGGTGAAGGCCGTAGATATTCCGAAACGGCATTTTGATCACGGTATGGGCATTATGAATTTACAGTTATGCCTTTTGGGCTAACTAATGCCCCTGCCGCATTCATGGATTTAATGAACCGGATCTTCCGACTATACTTGGATCGATTCGTAGTAGTATTCATTGATGATATCTTGATTTACTCCCGAAGTGATATTGAGCATGAGGAGCACTTAAAGGTTGTGCTGCAACTTCTGTGAGAAAAGAAGTTGTATGCCAAGCTGGCAAAGTGCGAGTTTTGGCTTCGGGAGGTAGTCTTCTTGGGCCATGTGATTTCTGCCGCAGGTGTGGCAGTGGACCCAGCGAAGATTGAGGCGGTTCGGGATTGGCCCCGACCAACGACGGTTTCTGAGGTACGTAGCTTTATGGGTTTAGCTGGGTATTACCGTCGGTTTGTGGAAGGCTTTGCGAAGCTCTCCACACCCCTCACTCGCTTGACGCGTAAGGGAGTGAAGTTTATCTGGAGTGAGGACTGTCAAAAGAGCTTTGAGGAGCTGAAGAATAAACTGATGACCGCTCCTATCCTTTCCCTTCCTGTTATGGGAAAAGGATATGTGATCTATAGTGATGCATCACACAGCGGACTTGGTTGTGTGCTGATGCAGGAAGGGAGGGTAATTGCTTACGCATCAAGGCAACTCAAGGATTATGAGAAGAATTACCCTACCCATGACTTGGAGCTTGCTGCTGTAGTGTTTGCACTGAAGCTTTGGCGTCATTATCTATATGGGGAGCATTGTGAAATCTACACCGACCACAAGAGCCTAAAATACCTGTTCACACAGAAGGAGTTGAATTTGAGGCAACGTAGGTGGTTAGAGCTATTAAAGGATTATGATATTCTCTACCACCCAGGCAAGGCTAATGTGGTCGCTGATGCCTTGAGTAGGAGGGCGGTGCAAAGTTTGTCTATGTTGATCACAGACCAGGCACCGCTATTAGAGGAAATGAGACGACTCGAGATAGAGGTTGTGTCCCCTGGGGTCACTGCTAGACTGACATCTTTAGTCTTGCAGCCCACTCTGCTGGACAGGATCAAAGAGAAACAGAGTGAGGACCCCCACTTGGCCAGGATTAGAGATCATATTCCGAGTGATCAGTCAGGGGACTTTTCGGTAGATGCCTCGGGAGTACTAAGGTACAGAAACCGAGTATGTGTGCCAATAGATGTGGAGATTAGAGAACAGATATTGCGAGAGGCCCATTATACACCTTATACCCTACATCCTGGTGGGACTAAGATGTATAAAGACCTCAAGGCACACTTCTGGTGGAAAGGCATGAAGAGGGATATTGGGAGATTTGTGGCTCAGTGTTTAACTTGTCAGCAGGTGAAAGCTGAGCATCGAGTGCCAGCTGGCAAGTTACAAAGTCTCCCAATTCCCGAGTGGAAATGGGACCACATTACGATGGATTTCGTGGTCGAATTGCCAAGGGCACAGGGAGGAGCAGACGCTATCTGGGTAGTTGTAGATAGACTTACCAAGTCGGCGCACTTTCTACCCATGCAGACTACATGGCCACTTGAGCGACTAGCCCAACTATATCTAGATGAGATAGTAAGATTACATGGAGTACCAGCCTCCATAGTATCAGATAGAGACCCGAGGTTTGTTTCGCATTTCTGGAAGAGTTTGCAAACAGCCTTGGGAACTGAACTCAGGTTCAGTACAGCTTTTCATCCGCAGACTGATGGGCAGTCAGAGCGGACTATACAAATCCTGGAAGACATGTTAAGGGCTTGTGTCCTGGATTTCGGCGGAGGGTGGATTCGACATTTATCTTTGGCTGAATTCGCGTACAACAATAGCTTTCAAGCGAGCATTCAGATGGCTCCGTTTGAAGCATTGTATGGACGCAAGTGTCGATCACCACTTTATTGGAGTGATGTGGGCGAGAGGCGGACCTTGGGACCAGATGTGTTGTTAGAGGCAGAGGAGAAGGTCCGAGTGATTCGGAAGCATCTTCAAACCGCCCAAAAGCCGACAGAGGAGTTATGCCGAGGTTCGGCGACGAGACTTAGAATTTCAGGTTGAAGATCATGTGTTCCTGAAAGTCTCGCCATCCAAAGGAATCAGGAGGTTTGGCACTCGTGGGAAACTTAGCCCCCGATATATTGGACCCTTTTGAGGTATTGGAGCGTATCGGGTCAGTTACCTACCGACTTGCACTTCCCCGAGGCTTGCTGGTGTCCATGATATATTATGTCTTCGACCCATCGCACGTCATTGACTTCACACCGCTTGAGTTTAGTGAAGATTTGAGGTATGAGGAGCGCCCACTGCGAATTCTGGACCGAGAGGTGAGAGAATTGCGCAGTAGGGCCATTCCCTATGTGAAAATTCAATGGGGCAATCATGACGAGCGCGAGGCTACATGGGAGCTTGAGTCGGAGATGAGGGACGCCCACCCCTACTTATTTGAGACTTTGGACTGAGGATTGTTGTTGAGTCTCGTTTCGAGGACGAAACTCTTTTTAGTGGGGGAGGATGTGATGATCCGGACTCCCGCAAGAACTGTGCAACATTAAACAGTGACTGTAGGGAGCTTATTCGGTGAAACAGAGCTTGTAGATTTGAAATTGAACATTTAATATAGACTCTGCACAAAAATCGGAGCAAATGGAATTTTCCGGGAGCTTTCGGCAAAATTTCGGATGGGAATTTGGCAAAATGGACGTCGGATTTGGACTCAGCGCGCGAAAACGATCGAAATGGTATATTCGCTTTATTTTTTCGGCACTTGGTACTGTTCACCGGAACAGTAACCGCCGGCCGGAATTACTGTTCCGGCCGCCGGCGGCGAGCGGCGAGCGGCGGCGGGCGGCGGCGCACGGCGGCGGGCAGCGGCGCAGCGGCGGCACAGCGGCAGAGCGCGGAGGCGCGCGGCCCTGGTGCGCGGTCCATGGGCCTGGCGTGCACCGGGAGCACCGATTACCCCCTTGCCACGTGGCGCTTCCCCATTGGTTCGCCGGCTTCTAGAAGCGCGTGGGAGGGTGACACGTGGCACACCCGGATTGGCTGACAGGATCCGGAAGACCCGGCGCGGGGACCGGGCCTGTGCACCACGTGGACACGTGGCGGCTTCTGAGTGGCCCTTGCACAAGCTGTTTCCTGTTTTGTGGACGCGTGGCGCGTTTTGGTTGGCCCGTTTCAGTGTTTCCTGTTCGGATCCGATCCTGTGTGGAGCCCCAGCCCATTATAAATAGCAATCCCCACCCCCTCTCATTCCCACCTCGATTTGCGGGCCTTAGAGTGAGAATCAGGGCATGTGCCCTTTACGAAAAATTTTCCTCTCTCTCTCTTCTCTCTCTCTCTAAAATCTCAGAATTTTTGAAGATACCGGTAGTGAGTTATCTGCGACGCGGCGCACTGCGACGGTTTTCTTTTTCGGCCCATTTCCCGTCGCAGTTCAGTCGAAAATTCCCTGTGTGCTAACCAGGAGGAATTTTTGAACGATTTTTGTGGCAGCGCGTTCCTAAGAGGTAAGGCTTTGATTTTTGTGTTGATCACTTCGCTCCATTTCGTACTTTTGGCACGTTTCCCGAGGTCTCTTTGACCCCCCTTTTTGCTGTGGTAGTTTCTAGACAGCACCAACTTCTCCGATTTTTATCTTGACGTAGGAGCGTCAGATCGAGACGTTTAAAGAGTCAATTTTGATCTACTCTTCGCGAGGAACACAACCGTAATTTTTCTGGATTTTTATAAGCACTGTTTAGAGGTGAAAAATTCCTCTTTTCTCGTGCTATTTGAAAAACAGCAAATATGGTACTTTTTGGGATTTATATTTATACCGGGAGCGTTGTTATGTACAACTGTACTCTGATTTGCAGGAGTTGAGGACTGTGGACCACCAGGAGACCACCTGGGGTGTATTTTGAGCTACTGGAGGTGGGCGGTTGTTGCTTACCTCATTTTTGACAAGCTCACTGGGATTACTGGAACTCCCCTAAAATTTAATTGATGAGAATAATTGGGACAAACTAATATGACAATTGATGAGAACAATTGGGACAAACTAATATGACAATTGATGAGAACAATTGGGACAAACTAAATTGATGAGAACTATTGGGACTACTAACAGGACTACTAACAGGACTACTAACAGGACAATTGATGAGAACCGCTGGGACGAACTCTCCTAAAAATTAATATAACCCCACAGATGATATGATGACTTATATTGGGACACTGTGATTGGGACAAAGGCTATAATCTCGCATGCAAATAACTTTTATTCAGTAAATCAATCTTTTTAAATCTTTGACACTATTTTACAGCTTGCATGCATGACTGAACATCTAGTGAGGCCACTATTTATTGCTACACTATCATATTGGGATTTGAACATGTTTCATTGTTGTCCTTTGCATCCAGATGCTTGTTGCTCAAGTATGAGCAGGGGTTTGGGATAGTGTAGTCGAGATTGCATTAGATTGTGGATTTGTGGGGTATTGCGGTGACCGCGGACAGTAGGCGGTTGACCAGATGTTTATCCTTGCATCAGATTGGGGTTGAGTCTGGTTTATTGCATCAGCTGGGGATTGGGTTTTTTTGAGTACTATTGCATCAGTGGATGGAGTTTTCCCACTTTGATCATAGTCATGATCCAGTCCTGCTATATTGTGATACTTGTGAGACATGTGCTACAGAGATACTGTGATACTGATGACAGATATACTTGTGATACTGATGACAGAGATACTTTACTCGTGTGGGTCGCTCCCCTCGAGTGCCACTCCGGAGGTAGGCTTTCTTTTTCGGACCCAGCCTTGTGTGCCGGTCTGATACTTATTTTGGGATGCGAGCCGTGCGGGCCGATCCCGCGGTTTCGAGCCTTGTGTGCAGATTCCGCTGAGCAGGCAACACCAGTTGTTACTGGTATCTAGATTGGGTTTATTTGGACAGATACTGTTTCTGATGCATGCATACAGTTTTGACAGCATAATAGTGGTAGTTTACCTGTTTCAGCATCTTATGTATCTTACCACTTCCCCTTTTCCCCTTTTGCCTCTAGTAGTCCTAGTGGGTGCGTCAGAGTTGAGGTTTTACCCACTAGGGGAGGCTGCTGGTTTATCTGGTAGTTCTCACCCCCCATTATTGTTTTCCTGTCCCTTTCTTCTCCTTTATTTTGCAGAGTCGTCTGCAGGAGCTGCTAGGCCATCGGCAGCTGATCGAGGTAAGGGGATCGCTGAATAGATAGATCTCCTGGGAGACTGAGAGCTGTAGATAGACGCTGTACCCTTCACTCAGACTGTGGTATTCTCCTTTTATTTTGGGTCTGGCTTTCGCCAGCTGGTTGTACTATTTTGGTGAGCTGGGAGATTATTGTACTTATTACAGCTTTATTTGTAGTTCCAGTCTGAGATACTATGTGGTTCTTCTACTTCAGCTCTGTATTATGCTCTTTTATTGTTCATATTATATCGGAGCAGGTTACCAGCGCTTCGTGTACTCGGGAAATCCCGTGTGCACGGCGGATCTGTTGGCGAGCCCGGGTTCTGGGGCGTGACAGTAATCGAGCATGAACTCTATCTCATCTAGTATAACATGAACATAGCCATCAAGAATGTACAATAATCAAGTAAGCATTAATCCACATGATCGATCTAGGCCCCTTTCCACGCTTACATCTCAATTCTAATAGTTGTACCTTAATTATGCATGCTATAAGTCACAGAGGGTAACAATCCCTTAGGTAAGCTTTCCTTAATCACCAACATAGATATCTGAATCATTCAAGTCCTCATAATATAACATGAATATTAATCTTGCAATTCTCTTAGACAATCAACATTACTAAGCTTACCTCTCAATCACAAACAATGTACCCTCAACATGCATACATTCTAAATAGAATTAGAGAACCGTCCACCGGTTCTGGGGACAAGGCAACCCACCTGAAACGCTTTCCGCAGACAAAGCCGAAGTCGGTGAAGTGTGTAGTCACACGCTATCAAAATCCGCCGAAACTGCACCCTCGGTACACGGTCGCGCAAGCCTCTGCTCAACAAACAACACAACCAACAACAACACGATCAATACCCCACAACACCCATACAACACATGCTGTTTTTACCAACCAGCACAAAGAAGAGGCTTTTTCACCTGCATGTAGTCTTCCAAAAATCCAAAAAAAATCACCATTGTGATCCTCGCGACGAGTAGATGCAAAATGACTATTTATACACCTTATTCCGACACCTGCAGGCTGAGATACAAATAGAACATCGCGGTAAGCCAAACTATCCACAATCGCAAATCTGCAGGAAATCAGTCCCAAAGAAGCTTAAATATCACCTTCAAAGATTCCTCCAAAAATTCTGATAAAAATACAGGTGCGTTCCTCTTGAAGTGTAGATGTCTATCGAGTCCTCGTACGTTGAAATCCGATACCCAAGTGAATAGATAAAAATCCGACAAGCCTCCGTTGTCCAGAAAACCACCGGCAGAAAAAATGTTCAAATATGCCTCGTAAACTGTACCAAGAACTCAAAATAAGACGAAGCAATCAACACGAAAATCGAAGGCGTACCTCTCGTGAACGCGCTGCCGTGAAAATCAGCTCAAAAGTCCATCGGGGTAGTCCAGGGGGTCTCTCGGACTGAAAAGCGACGGTAGAAGCCAAAATCCAAGGAGCGTCAAAGTGCGCCGCGTCGCAGTAAACGCCGATGCCGCGACCTCTAAAAAATCCGGAGATCCAACGAAGGGTGGAGGAGAGGGAGAGGAACAACCTTCCTTAAGGCCTCAGCCCAAGAGGAGCTCGGGAAAGCCCTAAAAATGAAGCACAAAGGGGCTATTTATTGCCCAAGCCCAACACAAAGGAATTCCGGATTCGGACGCTCGAATCAGGCCCAAACCCGTTACTGTGCGCGCCCGAATCTCTCTCGGCGCGCCACGTCACCCGTTCCGCGCCCCACGCGCCCGGCGCAAGCACGCCCGCCAATCGCGGCGCGCCGCGTGGCATCGCGGTCCACGGCGGGGACCGTGGGCCGCGGTTCACGGCGGCCCAGCCGGGTCGCTGCGCTCGCCAATGAGGGGGCGACACGTGGCCTGGCGGGGTCCACCGTGCGCCGCGCCCGGCGCGCTGTCGCGCGTGCGTTGACCGACCACTCCCCGCACGCCACGTGTCCAAGCCAAAGCTCGCTGGTCCCGGTGCACGCCCAAAACCGTGGACCAGTCTGCCCGCCGCCGCACACGCACCTGCCCGCGCCCGCCGGTGCTGTCCTAGCCTACCGGAACAGTAGCAAAGTGCCTCGAAATCCGTGTTTTGGCATCCGGGCTCCGAAAAATACAAGTAAATAGTCTATTTTTATCGTTTTCGCACGCTGAGTCCAAATCCGATGTCCGCTTTGCCAAATTTCACTTCTAAAATTTGTCGAAGGCATCCGAACAGGTAATCTTAATCCAAATTTTGCGCTAGGTCCAACCTTGAGGCCCGATTTGCGCACAAACACCTCCATCACACCGAAATAAGGCTCCTGAAGTCGCTGATCACACTACAAAAGCTCTGCGGAGATCCGGGTCATCACATCTTCCCCCACTAAAAGAAAGCTTCGTCCTCGAAACTAACAGAACTCAAAAGGGAGTCTCAAATACCAAGGGTAGGTACTCACCATCACCGTCTCCAGCTCCCAAGTCGCCACTCACTCCCCATGATTACTCCTCAGCAACATCAACAACCAGTACGGCATGGCCAAGTGGCGCAATCCTCTCATCTCACGAGCCAGAGTTCGCAACGGGCGTCCCTCGTACTCCAAACACTCGCGGATCTCAAATAGAGCGAGTAAATCACGAGCGAGGGATCCAAAAACATGACACTCTTGAGCTGAGACGTAGAAAAACCTCAGGGACTCCAACCAAAGCTGGGGGGAAAAGGGAAGAATAACCAGTGTAACAGGCACCAACACCACACTCAAGTGTCAACCCAACCAGGGCGACCTAAAACACATCTCCATGATCATCCAATAAGAAAAGGAGCCCTCATAGGTGGGGTCCTCACTTGGTCACTCCCGAATCCTGACTATCCGAGTGGACTGCTCAGCTGCGGTCTACCAACAAAACGGACCCCTAGGGACAACCTCAAGCCCTGTTCATCTCAACGGTCCCACACAGCGCCAGCTGTGGAATCATCAAACTCAACTCCAGACAGCTCTCCCACTCAAGATATCCGCCACTTCAGTGGCTTTGTCGGGGTGATACAAAAAGCTCAACAATAACCCAACGGTAACTCCACAGCCACTATGGGAGGCATCACTATCACTCGCAAATCCATCTCCCATCACTAGAAATGCTAAAATTGGCGCTGATCCCAGTCTCATCATCTGTTTGTCAAGCTCTGCTGACACTGCCTAGTCCAAGAAACTCCGCACCTCAACAATAAATGTCGATCTCGGCCAATCTCGAATAGCATCCACTTTGGCTGGATTCCACCGCCGCTACTACGGCCAGAATAATGTGGCCCAAGAAGGTAAGCTTCCGAAGCTAAAACTTGTACCACAACAACTTGGCATATAGCTTCTTCCTCATAGACATTGTAGCACCATCCACAAGTGCTTATCGTGCTCCAAGTCACTCAGGAAGTAGATCAAAATATTCTTGGAAAATACTGCTACCAATCCGTCCAAGTACAACTGGAACATACAATTCCTCAAATCATAAAGGCGGCAGGGCATTAGTCAATCCAATTGGCCTCACTGTGAGCTCATAATGCCCCTACCGGGTCTAGAACGCCGTCTTGGCAAAATTACGAAGCTGTATAATTCAAAATAAGTACAGGCAGCACAGACGAACAACTGCCGGAGTATGACTCCATCAAAAGGTTCTAAATAAGCCCGGACCTGCCTGCACTCAAGCCACAGTAAAACCTCATTGTCGTGTATCTCTTACGTGGCACTAGGTCAAACAGACCCCTCGATCCATCAGATCCTGCGACTGCGCCATCAGCTCTCTCAGCTCTATTGGCAATATCCAATAAGGTGTTGTCGAGGTTGGCGCGGTTCCCAAAACCACGTCAATCTCAATCTCTAACTCCCTAACCGGCGGCATCATCATCAGCTCAGGGGAACTCACACCCGGGATCTCACGGGCAACAGGGATATCCTTGAGTCCCGGTGTCGCCGTAAGCATCTCTCACACTGTCGTTGCAACCTGTGCGCTCTAACTGTCTCAACCAGCAAGCCTCCTCTTGTCTGCCTCGTAGAAAATCAAATTCCTCTCTCTCCACAGTCAAACATTCTGTGGCACTGTGCTAACCAATTTCAAGCACAGGGTCAAAATACCGAACTACCATAAATACCAATGAGTCTGCCGGTACAACTCGCGGCCTTAACTGCGCTGGACATGATCCACAAGCCTCCTCCTCGTGCACCACACCAACAGGAACCTGTACCTCTAGTGCACATGGCAACAACTCTACCTCTAATCCATGCAGGAATGCAAAATGCTCTAACTCCGACTGCTGTGATGAAATCACACCTGCGACAACTCGATCCACTACAGTGGCGCCCTCCAACCGGGCGGCACAGACTCATCCGCTCGATGCAAGTGGTCGTCGCTTGGTCTGCCTGAAAATATCATGATTAACCACATAGGGAGCACGACCTCTGCCTCTGCTCACTCTGAGGCGACGAATGCGGCCCTCAGCAGATAACATATCCATGCTATCGCTGCTGCTGATACCAATGCTGAAGCTGCCATCGGGGTCCACCCGATCCCTGGCGTCTCAAAATCCACTTCCCTGGGGAAGGAAATCGGGAATGCCTCTGCCGGCCGATCTGTCCCCCAACACTCGGCGCCAAGCGCCTCTATCTAGACTTCGCCTCTAGCGGAAGATCCCTATCCAAGGAACTGCAGTGCCACACTCCACACACAACGCCTACTCCATCAAGGCATCTCCAAACCTGTAACGGAGGGACCGAACAAACTGAAAGGCATTCTGTCACGCCCCGGGGTCGAAACTGCGACCCGGGCTCGCTAACAGATCCGCCATCTGTACGGAAACTGCCGTACAGACGAAGCGTCTACCCTGCAAATAAATCTAGCCAACAGATATCAGAGCAAAAGTAAGTACATGCTATAGAAAGGAAACAGAACAACTGTACTAGAGTAAATAAAATCCAAGATACAAGCTGTCCTCAAGATACAAAAATAACATCTCTCAAAATCTCACTCTACAAAAGTGGAAACTCAAAAGGGTACTGCTACCTCTCCACTAAACTGACTCGGGTAAGCGACTAGTCGGCCACGTCCTTACCTCGATCTGAAGACCCCACACGGGAAGGAGTCGGAGCAGCTGCCTCAGGAAAACCTGCACCGCAGCGGGTGTGAGAACTACTGCAAAGGTAGTTCCCAGTGGGTACCATCCTCAAAGCACACGGTATGCCCACTAAGTCCACCGGAGGCACAAAAGGGTAAACAAATAGATAGATAGATAGATAGATATGGAAGCAGGAAATCTACCTCTATATGCCTCTACATATGCTCAAAGGAAAAGTACTCATCTATGAACCTGCAATGTAACTCACTCACACGTCTCACCCAAATCTCAATGACTGTCCACTTTGGACCAGTCAAGATAAAGTCAAGCCTGCGCTCATCTACTGCCGCACATCCCGGAGGAACGGACTTACGTAGGGTGTCCCTCAAGGACTATCAGTAACACATCGCAGCCTCGTCAGGCTCGGTAACATCATCGCACCCGGGGCGTAGCTCGAGGGGAGCGACCCCACCGAACTCAAGTATCTCAAGTATCTCATTACTGGCAAACATGCCAGGCTCAGCAGGCTACAATCCGCGATCAAAAAGATCGGAACACAGTGAACAGACAACTCACTCTCATGTCAAGGTCGGAGTAAACTCCACGACTCAATCTGAAGTGCTCTCATGGAACCCCCAACGACACTAGTAAAACTCAAAAAAAGCCACAGAAAGGCTTTAATAAACAACCAAATTCTCCTCGGCCCCCCGGCACGAGAGAACACGCTCCCCGAACCCATGCAGCATCACTAGAACCCTCGGACATTTTAAAACCATTTTTAAAAGTCGGTTTCCAATAAAACAAGCTTTCGGATTTTTAAAACGGTTCGGGAGCTTAAAAGAGGCCAACCAAGTATACCGTCTAGTGTCATATAGTGCCAAGAGTCTACTAAAAATGCTTTGGGGTTCAGATAATATTTCCATAATTTTCTAGGCAACTATCAGATCATTTAACAGCTAAAATATACAGTTTTGACATGATCAAAGTGCGTTCTGAAGCATTAGAGGGCATTCCACGATTTTTAGAAGAAAAACCAACCCACCTCAAATGCTTCCCGAAGGCCGCGCTGAAATCGGTGAAGAAACGGGCGAAAACTGAAGAAAAACTGAACTGCGCCCCCCCGCGCGCGCGCGCGCCGTCGCGCGTCTCGGAAAAATCCACGGAGCTCCACGCAACCTCCACAGCACCCAGCTAGGCCACCATAAAAATCCCAGCTCAAACCGATCACTACAGTCCACGAATTAAGCGTGCGAAGAGTTGCGGATTTGCACAGTACTCAACCTGCTGCAAGCATGCAATCCGAGAGTACCAAGGAGCAAGAATGGAAAATTAGCTCAATTCACCATTAAAATCCATCAATAAAACCCAAGAGAGAAGAACCAATGAATCCAAATCCATAGTTTCCAACAATCAATTACCTCAAATTGCTCCTCGCGCGCGCACGTTGACTCGGTCAACTCCCACAAGCAGCAGAAATGGAAACCAAGCTTCTTCACCTTCTTCTTCCTCTCCTTCTTCTCAGGCAGCAAGGAATGGTGGAGGATGGATAAGGGATGAGATAAGGGTGAGGGAGCTGTGTTGAGGGGTATAAAAATCAACGCGGGAGTAGTTGGAACAGAAGAAGCCCATACCGAGGTTTACTGTGCAAGTCCGGGCTTAATCGGGGCTCCCCCTGTGTCTGTGTACCGGTACCACCCACTTGGTACCGGTACACAGCCCCTGGTTCCGGAACCAAACACCTGGTTCCGGAACCAGCCTCCCAAAACTCCCAGCAACAGCCCGAAAACTCCAAAATTTGCCCCGCCAACACACTTTCTCGCCTCGGATCCTCCGCATCACCCCGAAACCAACCGAACACCTCTGTAAACACATAATACACATGTCCCAAGAGTTCAACTCACATCAAAACCATCCAAGAAACCAAAGCTCGACCCGCAAGCTTTCAAGTCGACGCCAACTCACTTTCCTTCAAAAAGACTTCCGCGTCGCTACGGGACCACCCGAACCTCTCTGTAAATACAAACAGAAACTGCTGATGGTATTTCCACAATACCAGGCTGCCACGAGGGGTCGGCACACTGCCCGAAGCTCCGGTACTCTACACTCTCCCCTCCTTTTAACGGTTTCGTCCTCGAAACCGCAAAAATTCAAATCTCAAGAGGGCGACTCAAATAAGTGGGGATATGAAACTCTCAGCTCATCCTCAGGCTCCCATGTGGCCTCTCTCTCCTCATGATGACTCCATAAAACCTTAACAAAAGGTATAATCCGGTTGCGCAATTCTCTCGTCTCTCGAGCAAGAATTCGCACCGGTTGCTCCCGATAGCCCAAGTCCTCGTCTAGCTCCAAGGATGTGAAGTCCAGGATATGTGAGGGGTCAAACACATATTTCCTCAAGGTGGATACATGAAACACATCATGGGTGCCTGCCAACCGCGGCGGTAGCGCAACCCGATATGCCACTGGTCCAATGCGCTCTAGCACCTCAAATGGCCCGATAAACCGCGGACTAAGCTTTCCGCGTACTCCAAATCGGCGAACTCCTCGAGATGGCGAGACTTTCAGAAAAACATGGTCTCCCACCTGAAACTCCAAGTCTCGCCGCCTCCTGTCTGCATAACTCCTCTGACGGCTCTGAGTGGTCTCTAAATGTCGCCGAATGATCCTGACCTTTTGCTCGGCTTCAACAAGCAAATCTGGCCCCAAAGTCTTCCTTTCGCCCACGTCACTCCAAAATAGAGGCGATCGACACTTCCGACCATACAATGCTTCGTAGGGCGCCATCTGAATGCTCGCCTGGAAGCTATTGTTATACGCAAACTCGGCTAATCTCAAGTGTCGATCCCAACTGCCACTGAAGCTCAGGACACATGCTCTCAACATATCCTCCAGAGTCTGGATGGTCCTCTCCGACTGTCCATCAGTCTGTGGGTGAAAGGCGGTGCTAAACTGAAGCTGGGTCCCCAAGGCTCTGTGCAGACTCCTCCAAAACTGTGAAGTAAACCTCGGGTCCCTGTCCGACACAATCGATGCTGGCACCCCGTGCAGTCTCACAATCTCGTCGATATATAACTGTGCTAACCTCTCCAAGGACCAACTCAGCTGCATCGGCAGAAAGTGGGCTGATTTGGTCAAACGATCAACAATCACCCATATGGCATCAGAACCACTCTGAGTCCTCGGCAATCCCACAATAAAATCCATAGTGACACGGTCCCATTTCCATTCAGGTATTGGAAGGCTCTGCAACTTGCCAGCTGGAACCTGATGCTCAGCTTTAACTTGCTGACAAGTTAAACAACGAGCCACAAACCTTCCAATATCTCTCTTCATGCCGCGCCACCAAAAATGTGCCCTCAAGTCCCTATACATCTTAGTTCCCCCAGGATGGAGGGTGTAAGGTGTATAGTGAGCTTCCCTCAAAATCAGCTCTCGAACCTCAGAGTCCATGGGCACACAAAAGCGGTCCCTGTACCTGAGTACTCCCGCTGTATCCACAGAAAAGTCCCCACCCTGATCCTGCTGAAGCTGATCTCTAATCCTCACAAGCTCGGGGTCCTCACTCTGTTTCTCTCTAATCCTGTCCAACAGAGCGGGCTGCAAGACCATGGACATAAGTCTTGCAGAGACCCCAGGGGACACTACCTCGATATCCAAGCGCCTCAACTGCTCTCTCAAGGGCATCTGCTGAGTAATCAACAAGCTCAAGGACTGCCCTGATCGCCTGCTCAAGGCGTCTGCGACCACATTGGCCTTGCCGGGATGATACTGAATACTCAGATCATAATCCTTTAGCAGCTCCAGCCACCGGCGTTGCCTCAAGTTGAGTTCCTTCTGGGTGAACAAATACTTCAAACTCTGGTGGTCGGTGAAGATCTCACAATGCTCGCCATAAAGATAGTGCCGCCAAAGCTTCAAAGCAAAGACAACAGCGGCTAACTCCAAGTCATGTGTAGGGTAATTCTTCTCATAATCCTTTAGCTGGCGCGAAGCATAAGCAATTACCCTACCATGCTGCATCAACACACATCCTAGGCCGCTGTGGGAGGCATCACTGTAAATCACGAATCCCTCTCCCATGACTGGTAGTGAAAGGACTGGCGCTGAAATCAACCTTTGCTTCAACTCCTCGAAGCTCTGCTGACACTGCTCTGTCCACACAAACCTGATCCCCTTCCTGGTCAACCGAGTGAGGGGAGTAGAAAGCTTCGCAAAGCCTTCTACAAAACGACGGTAGTACCCTGCAAGGCCCAAAAAGCTGCGCACCTCTGTCACCGTCGTGGGTCTAGGCCAATCCCGAACTGAATCAATCTTCGCCGGGTCCACTGCCACTCCTGCGGCTGAAACTACGTGGCCTAGAAAAGAAACCTCCCGAAGCCAAAAAGCGCACTTCTTTAACTTGGCATACAACTTCTTCTCTCTCAGAAGCTGCAGCACTATCCTCAAGTGCTCCTCGTGCTCCGCGTCACTTCGGGAGTAAACCAGAATGTCATCAATAAACACAACTACAAAACGATCCAAGTAGGGCTGAAACACTCGGTTCATTAGATCCATAAATGCGGCTGGGGCATTAGTCAATCCAAAAGGTAGCACTGTGAACTCATAATGCCCATACCGAGTCCTGAAAGCTGTCTTGGACACATCCTCGGCCCTCACCTTAAGCTGGTGGTAACCGGACTGAAGGTCGATCTTGGAGAAGACCGTAGCTCCCTGAAGCTGATCAAACAAATCATCAATCCTGGGGAGAGGATACTTGTTCCGAACGGTCACTTTATTCAACTCTCGATAATCCACACACAATCTAAGTGATCCGTCCTTCTTTTTCACAAAAAGAATCGGCGCTCCCCACGGAGAGACACTTGGTCTGATGAACCCTCGATCCAAAAGATCCTGCAATTGAGCCTTTAGCTCTCTCAACTCTGCTGGGGCCATCCTATAGGGCGCTTTAGAGACTGATGTAGTTCCAGGGACTACATCAATCACAAACTCTATCTCTCGATCCGGCGGCATAGATGATAGCTCCGGGGGAAAAACATCCGGGTACTCGCAGACAACAGGGATGTCCTCGAGTCCGGGCATCGCCGTAGGCGCCTCTACAACAGTCGCAAGGAAAGCGACACAGCCTCTACTCAACATCTGTCGGGCTCGGGCGGAGGACACTGTCACTGCAAACAATGCACTCTGACATCCCCTATACACATACTCCTCCTGACCCGGCTCCCGAAGGGTCACAGTCCTCAATCTACAATCAATAGTAGCATAGAACCGGGATAACCAATCCATACCCAAAACCACATCAAAATCCTGAAGTCGGCGCAAGACCAACAGGTCAATGGGTAAAATCCACGGTCCTAACTGCACTGGGCAGGACCAACAGCACTCATCTACATGCAATACACAACCCGGAACCTGGACCTCTAATGCATGAGTCAATGGCCCAATCTCAAACCCATGCGAAGATGCAAATGTACTACTGATGAATGAATGTGATGCTCCAGTATCAAAAAGCGCTCGAGCACGGGTAGAGGAGATAAGAACAATACCTGCTACTACCTGATCCGCTGCTGTGGAATCCTCGACCTGAGCGGCGTACACTCGCCCGCTCGCTGGAGGTCGTCCCTCAGACTGTCGTGAGGAGGTGGCACGATCACCCCGGGTGAAGCTCGGCGAAGCTCCCACTGCCTGCAGGGGCAAGGGAGAAGTCGATGTAGTCGACGGTGCTGAAGACCCTGCCCTCGGGCAAGTCCAAGCTATATGTCCCGGCTGTCCACATCGATAGCATCTGCCCTGTCGCTGCTCTCACTGCTGAGGTGCGTGAGGCCCGCCACAAATCACACACTGATCGGAGCGCCTCTGCTGCTGCTGCTGCTGCTGCTGCTGTCTAGGCGGCCGATGACCCCCTGGCCTCTGCCTCCTCTGTGACCCGCGGCCTCGAGGCTGGATCTGTGGCTGCGGTGGTCTCGGGGGCCTCGGTCTGCTTGACTGCCCAAAATCCTGAGGTGTGGGGCGCTTCTCCCCGGAGCTGGTCCCTGGCGCCTCGCCCCTCTCTGTCATAATAACGGTCCCTCGGGAGACCCATCGAGCTCGCTCAATAGCTGCGTCCAAGGTAGGTGACCGATGGGAGTGGACGTGATGGTAGATATCCTGGTGCAATCCCCTCTCAAATAGATCAACCCTCTGCGGCTCATCTGGGGCGACGTATGGAACACTGTTCAGTAAGCGCTGGAACTCTCGTATATACTCCTGTAGGGGTCGGCTACCCTGCTGTAGCCGTCGAAGATCTCCTTCGAGTTTCTGCTTTGCACTGTCGGGGAAGTAAGCCCCACGCAGTAAAGCTCGAAACTCGTGCCAAGTCAGCAACTGTACGCCCGGCGGTCCAACAGGGCGAACCCGACGCCACCAAGTCTCGGCGTCTTTCTCCAAAAAGTGAGTTCCCAGGTGCACTTGATACTCCTCCTTGATGAAAAGATTCTCGAATAATTTTTCCATAGCAGCAATCCAGTTCTCGACTTCCCACGGCTCCGAGCTCAGACCAGAGAACCGCGGGGGATGGAACTGGCTAATATACGACAGTCGATCCGTGAGCTCTCTCTGCTCTGCCTCCGTCAAAGGAGCAATCTGTGACGAGGTCGCCGAGGTAGCTACTGGGGGCGTCGCTGGAGGTGCCCTCTGCTCGAGTAACCTCACCAACCGTTCCACATTCTCTTGCTGGGCCTTGGCTGCCTCCTCCTGGCGCCTGGCTGTCTCCTCCTGGCGTTTGGACGCCTCATCTTGGCGTTGCAACGCCTCCGACAAATGGGCCACTTGGGCCCGCAGCGCCTGAACCTCTCCCTGATCAACAGGTGGAGCCTCCTGCCGCTCAGGCTCCTCGTCTGCGGCTGGGTGAGCCCTCGTCGTAGCTCGACGTCTGGGAGGCATCGCAATCCTGCAATTAAAACCAAACATCAGGACCAAGAATCACTCAACCCAATCAAACGAGAGTCTATACATGTTACCCATTCTAAAGCGTAATGTCGTCTGCAGCCGACATGTCCCCTTTAGAGAATAAACATGCAAAATTACTCACCCCAATCCTCTGGGGGAGTTACAACTCAATCAGGACTCTCGCAGAAATCACGTCTCTCTCGATAGTCAACCTACTGTCCAGCTAAAAGCCTAGGGTCTCTAAGTCCTCAATGACCTATAAACCTAGGCTCTGATACCACTCTAATCTGTCACGCCCCGGGGTCGAAACTGCGACCCGGGCTCGCTAACAGATCCGCCATCTGTACGGAAACTGCCGTACAGACGAAGCGTCTACCCTGCAAATAAATCTAGCCAACAGATATCAGAGCAAAAGTAAGTACATGCTATAGAAAGGAAACAGAACAACTGTACTAGAGTAAATAAAATCCAAGATACAAGCTGTCCTCAAGATACAAAAATAACATCTCTCAAAATCTCACTCTACAAAAGTGGAAACTCAAAAGGGTACTGCTACCTCTCCACTAAACTGACTCGGGTAAGCGACTAGTCGGCCACGCCCTTACCTCGATCTGAAGACCCCGCACGGGAAGGAGTCGGAGCAGCTGCCTCAGGAAAACCTGCACCGCAGCGGGTGTGAGAACTACTGCAAAGGTAGTTCCCAGTGGGTACCGTCCTCAAAGCACACGGTATGCCCACTAAGTCCACCAGAGGCACAAAAGGGTAAACAAATAGATAGATAGATAGATAGATATGGAAGCAGGAAATCTACCTCTATATGCCTCTACATATGCTCAAAGGAAAAGTACTCATCTATGAACCTGCAATGTAACTCACTCACACGTCTCACCCAAATCTCAATGACTGTCCACTTTGGACCAGTCAAGATAAAGTCAAGCCTGCGCTCATCTACTGCCGCACATCCCGGAGGAACGGACTTACGTAGGGTGTCCCTCAAGGACTATCAGTAACACATCGCAGCCTCGTCAGGCTCGGTAACATCATCGCACCCGGGGCGTAGCTCGAGGGGAGCGACCCCACCGAACTCAAGTATCTCAAGTATCTCATTACTGGCAAACATGCCAGGCTCAGCAGGCTACAATCCGCGATCAAAAAGATCGGAACACAGTGAACAGACAACTCACTCTCATGTCAAGGTCGGAGTAAACTCCACGACTCAATCTGAAGTGCTCTCATGGAACCCCCAACGACACTAGTAAAACTCAAAAAAAGCCACAGAAAGGCTTTAATAAACAACCAAATTCTCCTCGGCCCCCCGGCACGAGAGAACACGCTCCCCGAACCCATGCAGCATCACTAGAACCCTCGGACATTTTAAAACCATTTTTAAAAGTCGGTTTCCAATAAAACAAGCTTTCGGATTTTTAAAACGGTTCGGGAGCTTAAAAGAGGCCAACCAAGTATACCGTCTAGTGTCATATAGTGCCAAGAGTCTACTAAAAATGCTTTGGGGTTCAGATAATATTTCCATAATTTTCTAGGCAACTATCAGATCATTTAACAGCTAAAATATACAGTTTTGACATGATCAAAGTGCGTTCTGAAGCATTAGAGGGCATTCCACGATTTTTAGAAGAAAAACCAACCCACCTCAAATGCTTCCCGAAGGCCGCGCTGAAATCGGTGAAGAAACGGGCGAAAACTGAAGAAAAACTGAACTGCGCCCCCCCGCGCGCGCGCGCGCCGTCGCGCGTCTCGGAAAAATCCACGGAGCTCCACGCAACCTCCACAGCACCCAGCTAGGCCACCATAAAAATCCCAGCTCAAACCGATCACTACAGTCCACGAATTAAGCGTGCGAAGAGTTGCGGATTTGCACAGTACTCAACCTGCTGCAAGCATGCAATCCGAGAGTACCAAGGAGCAAGAATGGAAAATTAGCTCAATTCACCATTAAAATCCATCAATAAAACCCAAGAGAAGAACCAATGAATCCAAATCCATAGTTTCCAACAATCAATTACCTCAAATTGCTCCTCGCGCGCGCACGTTGACTCGGTCAACTCCCACAAGCAGCAGAAATGGAAACCAAGCTTCTTCACCTTCTTCTTCCTCTCCTTCTTCTCAGGCAGCAAGGAATGGTGGAGGATGGATAAGGGATGAGATAAGGGTGAGGGAGCTGTGTTGAGGGGTATAAAAATCAACGCGGGAGTAGTTGGAACAGAAGAAGCCCATACCGAGGTTTACTGTGCAAGTCCGGGCTTAATCGGGGCTCCCCCTGTGTCTGTGTACCGGTACCACCCACTTGGTACCGGTACACAGCCCCTGGTTCCGGAACCAAACACCTGGTTCCGGAACCAGCCTCCCAAAACTCCCAGCAACAGCCCGAAAACTCCAAAATTTGCCCCGCCAACACACTTTCTCGCCTCGGATCCTCCGCATCACCCCGAAACCAACCGAACACCTCTGTAAACACATAATACACATGTCCCAAGAGTTCAACTCACATCAAAACCATCCAAGAAACCAAAGCTCGACCCGCAAGCTTTCAAGTCGACGCCAACTCACTTTCCTTCAAAAAGACTTCCGCGTCGCTACGGGACCACCCGAACCTCTCTGTAAATACAAACAGAAACTGCTGATGGTATTTCCACAATACCAGGCTGCCACGAGGGGTCGGCACACTGCCCGAAGCTCCGGTACTCTACACATTCTGGCGCAACTCATTCATAGATACACAAATCTCATGCGCTTCGTCCCTCTAACATGGAGCGCGCAGTTCAACAACTGCGTAAACTCTCGGCACAAGGGGGCTCTAAAACAGTCTCTCCATCACCACCAACCACGATTCCGCCTCCAAAGGCTCCAAGCTCGGTCCTACGAATCGGGGTGGTTCATCTGCCAAAACTGGCTCAATAGATAGATCATGACCCACAGCTCATCTGCTGTCAGCTATCCACCCTGCCTCGGTGCCTCAGCAATAAACATTGGCACGGAGGGGGCTACTCGCTCCATCGGCGCCACAGAAATCACTGCCATTGAGGATACTGCAACCGGGTGGCCTTAGGAGGAAAGCACTGTCGGGCTGCCCGTTGTTTCAACAACTGTATCACCTAAACCAGCTGCTTACTCTGCCGCTGATATGCCTCTGACTGTAGAGTCCTGGCGTTCCCTTGCCCTTGTGTACCTCCCTTTTATTTTGACGGGACTGATAGGTAAACTTTCCACCGTTTTCTGCAATGGACTGACCGAGGCCGCCAATATTTTTCTGTGATTGAGCTCGAAGAACAGAGGGCGGCAAAGCGAACGGATCCGGATTCCGATTTACAGATCTCCCGAAATTGGGGTCAAAGCGTTTGCCTTTGAGTGGCGCATCGGAATCCGTGTTAAGTGGCCGGCACGTTCTTCGAGGCGATCGGACGGGGAACCTCCTGTGATCGGAATTCTCATCTGTTTATGGCACTGGGTTATTTTATTTATGTGGGAATACTTCGACCTTCCGGTTTTCCATCTTGGGTCCTAATCGAATGTTTTCAGTTGATTAAGGAGGGGTTGAAATTTGAGAAATTCTGGGCTGGTCGTCGGGACTTGCGGATAATTTTTGGTGCTAGAGCTCGCAAAACGGTGAACGGAGACGCGATCGGATTCGAATTCCGACTCCCGGATCTCCCAGAATAAATTTTTGAAGTTTGGGCCCCTTTCTGTGTGCTCCGGAATCCGTGCGAGCGATTGACACGCTTTTCGGGACAATCTTAGCCGTCGTTTTTTTTATCTTATTTCGGTTAATTTAGGGTTTCTCTCTTGACGGCTAGGGTTTAAGGCGGTCCCCTTAAGAAAGGGAAGGGGAAAATAAAACCCCAATCCATATTTCCTCTCTTTTCAACCGAGGGCGTGAGGAACCGAGACGGAGACGAGGAGAAGGAAGGACGATCGCACGCCCTGCGGAACCCGGCGAACGAGAGCGGGACGATCCTCTTCCTTCCTCCCTCACCGGCGAAAACAAGGTAAACGGTTCGGGCCTTCCCGGTTATCTTTTTCAATTTAGGGTTTTCCTTCTTGTCGTGTTGCGTGCAAGGCGTGGTGTCGAACGGGAGGCCGCCGCCGCCGTTGTTAGACGGGAGGCCGCCGCCGCCGTTACCATGTTCGCGGGGTCGTCGCCGGAGTCGCACGGGAGCGAAAACGGAGAAGAAATCGCGAAAAAGGGCATCACTGTTCATCGCAGTACGGATGCTTCAGCCGCGGTCCACAGGCCCCTGCGTGCACCCGGTGCACGCCCTGCAGCCCCGGAGGTGCAAACCCGGCGCTCGAAACCGTGCGCCGGGCTGCACACCGTGCGTGGTGCACGCTCCAGGCGTGCACCCGGCGCACGCATCGGCAGCCAGAACCGCGGACCCGGTGCACGCTTGCGTGCGCCGGCCCGGCCCGCTCGGGCGCGGTGCATGCTACTGCGTGCACCCGGTGCGCACCGCAAGCCCCTACGGCCGTGAACCCGGTGCACGCTCGTGTCGTGCACCGGCCCGGCCCAGGATGCGCGGTGCACGCTTCCTGCGTGCACCCGGCGCGTGCCGCGCAACCGCCGACGCCGTAAACCCGGTCCACGCCTGGACCGTGCACCAGCCTTCAGCCAAAGAGCCCAGAAGCTCCGTTTTTGGCCCGTTTCGCCCCGTTTTTGAGTGTTTTTGACCCCGACGATGTTATTAACGATACTTCTTACTGTAGTTCTTTTCGGGCTCAAGGTGGGAGCATTTTAACTGAAGTTTCCACACACTTTCTTCACGTTTCAGGTGGGTACACCCTTAGAATCCCTTTATGCGTAATGTCGTTATGATCAGGTTTATTATGTGGTGGGTTTCGTCATAGTGTTTAGCGTCGGTCTCCGACGGTCGTTCTCCTTTTGATAATTATATGTTGGCGGGCTACCTTCGAGTGCACGTATTATTGCCTTTACTTTGATTATACATGATAGCGGGTTACTTTCGATCGCATGTGCTACGGTTTTACTTTTGAGTATACATGTTGCCGTTTTACTCTTGTTACATATATTATGATGCTGACATGATGGTGTTTATGGTTACTTGGCTCGAGGCTGCAACACGCGCACCCGCGGTTTGGCCACCGCAAAGGGTGCGCTTTTCCGGAAAAGTGGTCTATGACCCGTGTATACCCACGAGGTGACGTAGTGGGGCCCCTTATTAGTGGTGGGGTTTGAGGCGCCGAGGTGCGAGCGGTGCGACCCGTCGGTTTAGTTGTCCGACGTGGTCGGATTTCTGCAGGTACGGTATGGGCCGTCGGTTTAGTTGTCCGACGTGTCCGGGTATTACAGGATACAGGTGTACAGGTTGCCTTTCCTCCTTGAGAGGGTGGTTGCTCCGGTCGTCTTCACGGTTTGTTTTATTATATTCTCCTGCTGTACTATTTTTGCGTCACTGACTTCCCACTTCGTGACAGGGTTCAGGCGGGGGGAGATGTAGGCGGTGGTGAGGACGGGACAGGAGCAGCTGGGTCTCTGGGGGCCCTGGACTGTATTTCTTCTTTCATTCTTGCATTTCATTTACATTGTAGTTATGTGAGAGGTTCTCGATACCCTCGTGGGGTCGGCGTGGATGTCGGTACGAGTTGCATTTAATTATCCTCTTATGCGTTACTCTTCCTTTTATTTCTGTTGGCCATTTGAAATGAAAAAGGGCAAAAGCCAAAGAAAAGATTGCGAAAACCGTTTTTAAAATCTAAGTGTCGTGTGGGCACTGGTTTCAAAACTCTGTGGATTTATGGATTGCGAAATGGATTTCAAAACTTGGGTGTCGGGTAGGCACCGTTTTCAAAACCTTGTGGTTTTATGCTGATTTCGAAACTCGCTTTCAAAACGAAAGCGCCGGGTAGGCGCTCTTTTAAAACTGTGGATTTATCCTTTCCAAATTGATCGGCCATACGTTTTTAAGTAAGTTAGAATGCTGGTGGTATATGAACAATTGTTGTGATTGAATGGATGTGTATGTTTGGAATATGTACTGAACTCCACGCCGGGCATATACAGGGGAGGCTCTGTCCGTTTACAGAGTGATCCTGTATGTGTGGCGGGTCTGGGCACGCGCCGGGGAAGAGGGGTTCTCCTTTATCAAAAAAATTTATACATCAAATGCTTGACTTTTGTGAATCGTTTCCGCTAAAACAAACCCCCAGGGCGTGACACTGACACTCCTGCCATCTGGGTCCGGAGCTCTCTGATCTTAATCTGGGTATCCGGCCCAAATCTAACCACTCGAGTTCCACAGCCACGATAGGGTGCACACGGGTCAAAACCCAACGTCGGGGAGACACCGCTCACCACGACAAAACTGCAAATCAGCACACAAAAAACGCTCGACCCAATCCAGCGAAAATCTGGAGCATGTCACCCATTCCACAGCATTATGTTGTCTGCAGCCAACATAATCACTTAGGAGAATAAACATGCCAATCACTCATCCCATCCCTTGGGAGAGGTATAAAATTCAACCAGGACTCTCGCTACAAGTCACGACTCTCACGAAGTCATCCAAGGGTCAAACCATAAGCCTAGGGTTTCTAAGTCTACCATGACCAACAACCTAGGCTCTGATACCAGTCTAATTTGTCACGCCCCGGGGTCGAAACTGCGACCCGGGCTCGCCAACAGATCCGCCGCCTATGCAAAACCCCGCATAGGCGAAGCGTCCTACCTGCAAGAAAGGGGCTATAGCTAAACAGATATCAGAGCTATAAAAAAAAAAGTGTTGTAAAACTAAAACAAACCATCTGTACAGCTGAAATAATGATACAATATCCATCTCCCTTAAATGATAATCATACAATATCCTCAAATACAATAAACCAGAACTCAACAGGGAGGTAACCTGAAAATAATACATCAGTGTACATGCTTTCAGTACAAGTCAGATCCTCACAATACAATAATCTCTTAAAAGCGGAAAAATAAATAATATACTGACTGTACTCAGAATCTTCAACGTAGGGGTACCGCTACTCTCCACAGACGGGTAGGGATCTAGCTCGCGACTCCCTCGCCTCGCATAGCAACCGCAGAATCAGCAACACCCGCTAAGACTCTGCAAAACAAAGGAGAGAAAAGAAAGAGAATGGGGGGGAAAACCCCCAATGGGTGTGAGAACTACACCAAAAGGGAGTTCTCAGTGGGTACTACCGCCAAATCCGACGATCTGCCCACGAAGTCTACTAAAGGCATAAGATAACGAAGCAGTAAAAACTGAATAAGAAAGCTGGAGATACTCTACAGCTACCATGCCTCTATCCAAATGCTCGAAAGGGAAAAAATCAATGAAAGGTATGCAACCACTCGCACCCGAGGTGCACAATCGACCCAATCGAGCTGACTGCCACATCTGGTCCAATCAAGCCTGCGCCTCCCTAGTATATCAACGTAGGGTGTCCAACTGGACTAATTCGCTATCGAATAGTGGCACATGCAGGCCATAGTCGAAATCCACGCTCTTTCTCAGAACGGAAAGACTCAAGATCCTCAACATCTCACACAATGGTCGAAATACTCTTAACGACGCGGGATCACCGTCAACCCAAACGGCTCCCAACAACACTAGCACTGGTCTAATCACAACTACTAGACTCCACTCGGCCCCCAGGCACGAGTGCAATAATAAAAGTATCTGCCTGAATAAACCCAATCAATGGACCAGTAAAAACTGGCACTGCCTGCTCAAACTGTCTCAAGTATCTGCTAACAGATCGGCACTCACTGACCGGCACTCACTGTCAGGTACTCGCTGGCCGCTGTGTAAATCGCCTACTCCGGAGTGGCACTCGAGGGGAGCGACCCGCACGAGTAAAGTAACCATGTCACAAGTATCTCTGTCTAGTATCTCAAAATAGCAGGACTGGATCACGACTCTGATCAAAGTGAAAAAACCCATCCACTAAAGAAAAACCCGATCCCCAATCTGAAACAACAGTAAACAATAAGTGGGAAACTCCATCCACTAAAGGAAATCAGATACCCAATCTGATGCACAAGTACATATCCGGTCAACCGCCCAATATCCGCGGTCGCCGTAACACCCACAACCCATAATCAAGTCCAACCTGCCCCAGACTCGAAGTCTTGACTGCACTATCCCAAACCCCTGCTCAACTCGAGCAACAAGACTCGCCAGACTAATGAATAAGGAGAAAAGAAGCAAACACGGTTTCTCCTAAGTCACGTTCCAATATGATAGTGTAGTAATAAAAGATGACCTATCTAGATGTTCATACAAGCATGCATTTATCCTCAAGGAAGATACAAAATAAAAACAAATAGCAGCTCCACATAAGTATAAGCACATGCCAGAATCACTAATGAAAACTACACCTGTCCATAATCCATGATCCATAATCCATAATAACTCCTCAGAGTACTATCCGTATATAGCTACATCATCCTGTCCCCTTGAATGATCAGTCCTCATGAAAGGTTATGTGCTAACATGGCATGCTAATAAATCGCTACTATAATATATCAATTCCACATAAATATGCCAAAGGGTAATCGAGCATGAACTCTATCTCATCTAGTATAACATGAACATAGCCATCAAGAATGCTAGATCTTAAATCCTCTAAAGCATGTACAATAATCAAGTAAGCATTAATCCACATGATCTAGACCCCTTTCCACGCTTACATCTCAATTCTAATTGTTGTACCTTAATCATGCATGCTATAAGTCACAGAGGGTAACAATCCCTTAGGTATGCTTTCCTTAATCACCAACATGGATATCCGAATTATGCAAGTCCTCATAAAATAACATGAATATTAATCTTGCAATTCTCTTAGACAATCAACATTACTAAGCTTACCTCTCAATCACAAACAATGTACCCTCAACATGCATGCATTCTAAATAGAATTAGAGAACCGTCCACCGGTTCTGGGGACAAGGCAACCCACCTGAAACGCTTTCCGTAGGCAAAGCAGAAGTCGGTGAAGTGCGTAGTCACACGCTATCAAAATCCGCCGAAATTGCACCTTCGGTACATGGTCGCGCAAGCCTCTGCTCAACAAACAACACAACCAACAACAACACGATCAATACCCCACAACACCCAAACAGCACATGCTATTTTTACCAACCAGCACAAAGAATGGGCTTTTTCACATGCTTGCAGCCTTCCAAAAATCCCAGAAAAATTACCACTGTGATCCTTGCGACGAGTAGATGCAAAATGATTATTTATACACCTTATTCCGACACCTGTAGGCCGAGATACAAATAGAACATCGCGGTATGCCAAACTATCCACAATCGCAAATCTGCAGGAAATCAGTCCCAAAGAAGCATAAATATCACCTTCAAAGATTCCTCCAAAAATTCTGATAAAAATACGGGTACGTTCCTCTCGAATTGTAGATATCGATCGAGTTCTCGTACGTCGAAATCCGATAACCAAGTGAAAAGATTAAAATCCGACAAGCCTCCGCTGTCCAGAAAATTACCAGCAGAAAAGGGGTTCAAAGATGCCTCGTAAACTGTGCCAAGAACTCAAAATGAGGCGAAGCGATCAACACGACAATCGAAGGTGTACCTCTCCTGAAAGCGCTGCCGTAAAAATCAGCTCAAAAGTCCATCAAGGTAGTCAGGGGGTCTCTCGGACTAAAAAGAGACGGTAGAAGCCAAAATCCAAGGAGCGTCAAAGTGCGCCGCGTCGCAGTAAACGCCGATGCCGTGACCTCCAAAAAATCCGGGGATCCAATGAAGGGTGGAGGAGAGGAAGAGGAACAACCTTCCTTAAGGCCTCAGCCCAAGTGGAGCTCGGGAAAGCCCTCAAAAAAAAGCCCAAAGGGGCTATTTATAGCCCAAGCCCAACACAAAGGAATTCCAGATTCGGGCGCCCGAATCCGGCCCAAACCCGTTACTGTGCGCGCCCGAATCTCTCTCGGCGCGCCACATCACCCGTTCCGCGCCCCGCGCGCCCGCCAATCGCGGCGCGCCGCGTGGCAGCACGGTCCACGGCGGGGACCGTGGGCCGCGGTTCACTGCGGCCCAGCCGGGTCGCTGCGCCCGCCAATAAGCGGGCGGCACGTGGCCTGGCGGGGTCCACCGTGCGCCGCGCCCGGCATGCTGTCGCGCGTGCGTTGACCGACCACTCCCCGCACGCCACGTGTCCAAGCCAAAGCTCGCTGGTCCCGGTGCACGTCCAAAACCGTGGACCAGTCTGCCCGCCGCCGCACACGCACCTGCCCGCGCCCGACGCCGCCGCGCTCCGCCGCCTGCCCGCGCCCGCCGGTGCTGCCCTAGCCTACCGGAACAGTAGCAAAGTGCCTCGAAATTCGTGTTTTGGCATCCGGGCTCCGAAAAATATAAGTAAATAATCCATTTTCATCGTTTTCGCGCGCCGAGTCCAAATCCGATGTCCGCTTTGCCAAATTCCGCTTCTAAAATTTGTCGAAGGCATCCGGACAGGTAAACTTAATCCAAATTTCGCGCTAGGTCCAACCTTGAGGTCCGATTTGTGCACAAACACCTCCATCACACCGAAATAAGGCTCCAGAAGTCGCTGATTACACTGCAAAAACTCTGCGGAGATCCAGGTCATCACAGTCTTTGATTCCTCAATGAAAGTCTATAGGACTTTTAATCCCTTAACAAAAATATTATTATTATTATTATTATTTTGAGAAAACTTAACAAAAATATTATTACATAGTATATAGAGGTTTTGTATCTGAAAATTCATGTATTCTTTTTGCAAAATTTTAGACTTTATAAAAAATATGTAAGTTGCAATTGTGAGTTCAGCAATTTTTCCTATTAAAAAGTGTGTGCATTTTTTTGTAATTGGTGAAAATTAAAAGTGTTCATTCACTGGATTTGGTTTGGATAGTTGATATACTATATCCGCATTCTAAAAAAAAATGAATAGAAAAAAAAATATATAACCTATTCATTTAACTTCATGTCAGATTCAGATATGAATACTTAAGTTAAGCAGGTTTGGATAATGACTGCCCATATATTATCCACTTATGGTCGGATACGGATCTGGTCTAGATCGAGTACGGATACTCGTATGTATATTTTTTTATAAACTTTATTAAACAACCTATGTACAAATTAATTATAATTTTTTTACTATTAAAAACTTGCATTTTAATGAGTCGTAGCTTGTTCAATAAAATTAGTTCAAAAAAAAAAATAAAATATTTTAATATAAGAAATGCACATTAATTTTTATGAGCACAAATATTATGAAAAAATTATCATACTTTATCTATTATTATTATTATTGTTACCGTGTATTTAAGAATTTGAGTCCAGATTTAAAAATAATTCTTGACCCTCTCTATTGAAAGATCGGATTAAGGTCGTGACTTTCTTTATTTTTATCTCTCGCATGATTATTCCGACGCTTCCTCCCTTACCTAACTTTTTTTTTTTCTCTTTTTTTTTTCTTTTTTTTACCTCTGATCAACTTTTTTTCGCCTCCCCATCAAATCTAGATTCTCTTGCCCCCAACACCCTATCACAAACTCAAACGGTTTTCTTTTAACAAATAAATTTTCGTTATCTAATAATTTATAGGTAATCAAATATAAAAAAAATCCAAAAAGTTGAAAATTTTGCATAACGATCCGACTCATTAGTAATAATAATTTATTGGCCCAAACCACAGTTCGAGATGCTTAAGTCTAATTATTATTACTAGCAGGACGGATCGTTACAATTGGTATCGAAATCGATCACCAGCCGGAAGTGTGCGACAAGTCTCGACTGAGCCAGGGTCTGAAAGATAAGGTGGAGAGCTGTGTCAAGAGTCTGAATGACAAGACTAGCGAGATAAGTCTCACATCGTCTGATAGTCTTGAATTGTGTGTGTGTGTTTGGACTGACAATGATATCAGATCTAAATAGGGGGAGTCTGTGACACCCCAATAATCCCACATCAAATGAAATTAAAATTGTAATCGGGTATATAAGAAACAATAGACACTATTAATAATAACCGAACTTAAGTATTTTGGATTGTAGTTTGGGTCCAACGAATTATTATTGTTAGTGGACCGAATCGTTACATTTTAATAATTACTTATTAAACAAACTAAAATAACAAAAAAGACACTTATTTTCTAAATAACTACTTTCTCAAAAAATAGCATTCTAAAAAATCTCATTTTTTTTCTAATTTTTTTATAATCAAGCATGTCCTTAAAGGAAAATGCTACATGTGCACTTATATATATATATATATATATATATATATATATATATATATATATATATATATATATATATATATATATATATATATATATATATATATATATTTGAAAATGAACTAATTTAAAATATAAGCAATTAGACTTTTAATTTGAGAACTCAGACATTAGTCATTAAGTTTTTTTCTATTTGCACTAAAAACAGCCAGTAAATTCTTAAATTTTTAATTAAAAAATAATAATAATATAACAAATAGTAAATAAGAGCTAGTGGATGAGTAGAGTATAATATAAACTACTTATTTAGAAATATACCGTTAGCATTGCTCTACTCCTAAATACTCTCGTACACTTCCCTTCCTCTATAACTAATTGTGAGATGTATACTAATGCTAATTTAATTATGTCAATGTTATGATGATCCTAGCCTATCAATCTTCTGTATTAAAGTGTCAGTTGGTTGCTTGTGTTTTCAATTTTTTTTTTTTTTTTTTTTTAAGAGAAAAGTAGTATGCAATCTGCATTATTTTTTTTTTAATGAACTTAAGCTTGCCTGATTGGATACATATTTATAAAATTTTATGGAGCTTATATTATACTAGTGTAGTTACCCGCGCGATGCGGCGGATAGATTTTATATTTTTTATTATTATAATATAAATACAGAAGTAAAAGATTATATAAAATAATTTCAAACACTGTTTTAAAACTTTTTTTTTCAACATATCAAAAAAAAAAATTTATTTTCAACCCTAACATAAAAATCTATAGCAGCAATCAGAGTAAAAGATTAATCCATTCGGGATTAAAATTTAAGGCATATGTGGGAATGTAATAAAATTTAGAGAGAGAGAGAGGGAGAGAGAGCTCACGTTCTATGAGCTACGGCGGTGTAGAGTTTTGGTGAGGTCGAGGGTGAAAAATTTTGATCTTGGAGGAGAAGAAGAAGAATGAGGGCAAGAAGGCTTGAAGTTCTCCACAGCGGGAAGGAAGAAATAAGAATCGAGGGTGGAGGGGTCGAGGGAGAGGGCTTTGTTGCCGACAGAGATGGCGCGTAGAGAGAAAGAGGAGAAAATGAACTCAAAAAGTGGGAAAGTGAGAGAGGAGAGAATGATGTTGGTCAGTTTTTGTGGTTGGGTGTGAGTTGCGTGTAGAATTTAATTTTAGGTGTATAAGTGATTCATTGTTTCGAGTTCACAATTAATTTATTGGTGGTTGGGAATGAAAAGAATCCACAATTAATTCATTAGGAGTTTGGGAATAGGAAGAGTCTACAATTAATTTATTAAGAGTTCGGAATAAAAAGAGTCAGAAAATTCAATTGTATAGATGAAGAAAATGATTATACGTGGCAAAAAATAAGAAAAATCATATATAGGTATAGATAGTTTAGGTCTAAATAAAATAAAAAATTTTGTAACTCTATAAAATTTTAGGGCTTTTATTTTAGCTTTTTGAATACATAGTGTACAAATTTACAGAATTTCTAAAATTAAAATTTGAAATGTAAAAATTGAAAAATTAAAATTTAAACTTTAAAATTATCCCCGAAACTAACCTAAATAACGATATGTTGTGTTAATGGTTATTAACACACTTTCTTATGAGTTATAGGTGGGAATATAGTGGTCAAACAAAACCATACTGTTTCACAAGCCAGCTCGGAGAGAAAGGGGGTGTTTAGATATTCACATTTTTTTTTTTGATAAAAATATATAAAATTTATTTTAACTATAAACTATTTTGATTTCACTATCCAATTTTTCAAAATTTTAATTTTAGTATCCAACCTTTCCATTTTTTAAATTTAAGTAATTTGATGATTTTTTAATTACAAAATTTAAGCTAATTGTTTATTTTAATGGATATATTTATATCAATTGTATAAAATATATTAGCTAAACTCCTAAAGATAAATGATATGTTCAAATTTTAATACTAAAGGATTACTGATAAGCTCATATCATATAAATTAAAATTGTTAATGGTCGGATTTCTGAAACAAAATAGATGATAACTAAGATAAGTTTTATACAATTGTTTGATTTGAGGCGATCAACTTTTAAAATTTAAACTAATTATATATTTTAATGAATTTATAGCATGAAGTGTGCTAACTTAACGTGCAAAGATAAATAATACATTCAAATTTTTAAAATAAATTAATACTAATTAATTTAAATTAAATAAATTGAAAGATTAAATAGTAAAATTAAAATTTTGAAATGTGGGATGCCCAAGAGTGTTGTAAAGTCACTCTTTACAAAATTTCTGAAAACTCGCTCAATTAAGTTGTCAAAAAAAAAAAATATATATATATATATATATATATATATATATATATATATATATATATATAAAGAAAAAAATTAGTATGAATAGAGACTTAAAACTTTTCATTTATTTTTGGGAGGTCAATATTACGAACTTATATACATCATAAAGGGATACTTCATCAAGTGACAATTTATAAACGGATATTTCAAAAAAAAACCATTTGGATTTATAATTTTTCATTTGATAATAACTACCCATTAGTTACTTGTGCCTTTTTAATTATTTTAACAACGTATATGAGTCAAATTCAATATATGTAAAAATTAATTCCAACGAATACATGCATAGAGGGATACACCATAAAATTATGTCTTTTCATGCCTAATCATTCTACTAAAAATCACATTCTTTTACAATGATTTACTAAGAATCGCATTCTTTAATTAGAGTCACGTCCGTTTACTAAAAATTGCATCTATTTACTAACAGTCAAAGGACAACCTAATTAAATAACTACATTATTTCGAAATTTTTCTTACACTAAATATATATTACTATGTTGGTGGGAAAATTACTCACCCCAAACCAATTTAAACTCAATTAGTACATAAATACTCAAATCCAACAGTCAAAAATTACTTACAAACAAAAAAGGAAAGAAAGAGAAAAAAATTTAGTGTGTGTGTGTGTGTATATATATATATATATATATATATATATATATGTACATATTAATTTACCGACCTTCTGATGTAAATGAAACAGATATAGAATTCCTGGAGTAATCTTCTGCTATGCTAAACAAACTAGTGGCTTTTGTTGTGTCGGTGGTACCGAAAGTGCTATTCGTATTGTTGGTGTTAGAGCTCATTGCGGCGGAACTGGTAGTGGTCCATCGCCCGACCCGGCCATGGATCGCGGGCCTACCAGGCTTTGGCAACGTGAAAGAGCCACTGCAGAGCATCAGATGGACGTTGTTCATATCAGGCCGGTCGGAGACTCGGGCTTGACAGCATAGCAAGCCAATTTGGATGCACAACAAGACTTCGTCGGCGTTACATTCCGAGAGAGTCGGGTCCATGATCTCCGAAGCTCTTCCCTCTTCTGATAATTTCCATGTCTTATGGAAAATACAAGGATTAGCAGATTAGACTACCGCCGAAGTTACATGTTACAGTATCTTCAAATATACTGTAAACATCATCTAGAAAGTTCAAAGTAAATTAGCATATTAAAATTTCGCAACTTACGTAGTTCAAAAGGTCAATCTTTTCTTCATCCAAATGCCGGTCAATATTTTTCCTCCCGCTCACAATCTCCAACACCAACATGCCGAAACTGAAAACATCCGTCTTTGCTGACAAGTAACCATTCATGGCATATTCTGGAGCCATATAACCACTGCAAAGCACCATATATTTCTCTCCTCAAAATCAATCCAATAACACTTCATTTTCCTACATGTGATCAAAATACAGCGAATGGAAAATTATAGTTGAATGAGGGAAAACTCACTAGGTGCCGGAAATCCTAAATGTATTGACATGGGTATCATCCTCAAGGAAGAGCCTTGCCATGCCAAAGTCGGAGATCTTCGGATTCAATTGGTCATCGAGCAAGACATTACTAGCCTTTATGTCTCTATGGATGATCTTCACCGGAGATTCTTCATGAAGGTAAAGCAGACCCTTTGCCACTCCAACTATTACCTCAAAACGCTTCGACCAATCTAACAATAAACTCTTCTTCTTATCTGAAAATCAAAAGAGAAAGCCCAACAGGTAACATGCTATGAAATTTTTTTTTTCTGAGAATAGCATGGCAAGTACCAGATAAAGATATCTGATTCAAGTTAGTGATATTTTGCAGTAGATGTCTACTCAAATAGGCTATGATGTAACAAAGGATACTAGATTTGAATGTTGATAGTTCCTAAACTTCTGACTAATTATGATCTGGCCTGTAATTACTTCTACGCAATTATTCACAATGTCATTTCTAGATTTATTTTCCGTCAATATTCTACTAGAAAACGTGCGACAATTTTGATATGCGAAATGAAGTTTATAGTTTTACCCACTATACACTGCAGTTTCGGTTTAAAGTAAAGGAATGATGAGCACGACAATAGTCACATTACGCATAGTCCCGACCAGATTTTATGGTGTTTTGATCTGGAAATGTATTAGAAGATAACATTGCTAAATTAAGGTACTAGTAGCTAGGGACCAACCTGTTCGAGTGAAAAGAAAATTAGGACCAGATCGACAATTCGTGGAAAGTTCAATGACTACCCATGTATTAAACCAGATGATTTATTTCGGTTTACAGCATTCTACCGTCTATTTCTCAACTTATCTGTGATACTCTATGTTCCTTCCAGGACTCGGAGTTTTTCAATACTATCATCCAATATGGTTTAAAAAAAACAAAAAAGAAAAAGGAGTATTCAATATGGTTTCTCACGTATTGTAGCTCTATGGACTTATTTTTCTTTCTTTCTTATTCTTGTTTGGATAATTTGTAAAAAACTCTTATGAAGGATTATCATGGGGAATATATTACAGTAGTAGTACAATAAACAACGGTTGTCAAAAAGGTAAAATAATGGTTGTTGAATGAAGATGTCTCAATTCCAAAGAGAATAAGGCTTTTCGGTATATTGATTCAGAAGCAACGAGGAAATGATACTGTAATAAAGTTATTACTGTTTCAAGTTTCCAGAGAGTTATCTGTATCGATAGTTAATTCATGCACAGCTCGAAAGATACAGTCAAATCAAGAAAGATCAGTTCAATATGAAGTAACGCACAAATAAATAAACGAGGTAATGACCGATTCCGACCCAATTAGATGCAACTATTTTAGGTTTTTGTACTAAACAATACCCACTTGCTCAGAAGATGCAGTGAAATCAAGAAAGATAGATCAGTTCAGTGTCAGCAAAACCAAACTCCTTGTCAAATAAACAAACGAGGCAACAGCCAATTCTGAACCAGTTAGATGCAACAATTTCAGATTGTTGTACTAAACAATATCGACTTGCATAACCTTCAAACTCGGTCCATATTGTCGACATAGACCAGCAATAACACAGATATGAATTAACTAGGTCAAAAAATTTCCAAGTAGACAGATTTGATGATGATATTAATAAAATGATCAATAGACTCATCTTCATCTGAGAAGAGAGAGTGAAATCAGAAATGGTCAGTTTAAGGTTAAGAATACCAACAAAAGTATGAGAAATAAATAAATATACAAGAATTTAAGTATTCATCGATACGACCCATATCCACCATGCCGTATCGTACCAACAAGATACTGACACGATACAGTCTCTGTGCCGATGGCACAACTCAAAACCCTCTTTTTTTTAATTTACTAAGTAATTTTCTCAATAAAGTTTAAAAAATTTGATAAAGATATATAATAAGCAATTAGAAAAATTTGTTACTAAAGAAAATAAATATTTCATGCCATTATGTGTCTGCACACATGTATTTTTTGTGACTGACACTCATCGACACTGCTCAGTACGCACCGTGCCATACCATGCCAGCAAATTTTCGGTACGATCCCGTGCCACGACACTTAAATCCTTGCAAATAAAACGACAATCAATTACCACCTTTTCTGATTAAACTATTTTAGGTTGTTGTACTAAATATTAGTCCACTTGCATAACCCTTAAAATTAGTCCATATTATTGATGAAACCTAGAGACAACCTAGATATGTTTAATTAGGATGAGAAACTCCTAGGAAACGGCTCTGACAGAGATGTTAAGAAATTCCTTAATGCCCATTCTGACTCTTCTACTGAGTTTAAAAGTGACAGCCACTAAAAGACCAAGTAAAAGCAGGGCATAAGACTTCACTGCATCTAGAGTCAAAACCCTATTTTTAGTTTCTTTTAATTTTTCTTTTTTACATTAAAACCATTTTTGCTGAAGATTACCGGGCAAGCATATATTATGAGGTTTGAAAGCATCTAAGCCAAACTTGTATTTTGATAAGACCGTCTTGCTAATTGGAATTGGCACCCATATGCAGAACACATTGAATAAAAGGAGATTCACATAAGTCTAGAGTGCCCGATAACAACAGAGAGTTAGATTTTATAATTAAGACATATAAGACATTGCAATGCACCACACCATTGCAATCCTAGATACCAAAAATAGACAGAAAAAAACAAGAGAACAAAAGTTCTTCAAGAAACTCATTTAGAATCACCGTGAGAGTCACGTGATGCATGCATAGTGGTACTCCTTTACATTCTTAAATGATCACATTTTGTACCTTTTCAGGGTTTTTTTTTTCGTTTAAATAAGATGGTTGGATTGAATGATCAGAAGCATTGTGATGGTACAATCAAAATATATGGTAATCCTATAAAGACCTCAATGTGGAACTTTTATCAAAAATCAAGCACTAATAATGGATGGCACTACATGGTGGGTGGGCGAGAGAGAGAGAGAGAGAGAGAGAGAGAGAGAGAGAGAGAGAGAGAGAGAGAGAGAGAGAGATAACCGAAGAGGAAGTGGTCGAGGCTGCGGTTGGGGAAGTAAGGATAGACGAGCATCTTATGTCCGGAAGAGGCACAACAGCCGAGCAGTGAGACCAAATTACGGTGTTGGATTTTAAGCAGAAGCTTGACCTCATTGATGAACTCCTTCACCCCCTGTCGCGACTCTAGCGATAGCTTCTTTACTGCTATCGCTTCCCCATTTTCCAATATCCCCTGCATGAATACAAAACCAAGTTCATTCATATCAATTGAAGCCTAAATAGGATTTGGTCCATCCACATTTTACTGCAACAAAAGCCAAATTATTACAATGCTTGAATACATATCAAATAATGCACTACTTACTTTTTATTACGTCTTTGAACATGTTGAGACATTATCGAAGCAAAAGTAAACAGGTAAATATGATAAACATTTGATTGTATCACCTCGAAGGGAACGGCATGGACTAGATCTTAGGATATTGATGTTTCTCATTAGATTGAAGGGGAAAACATAAAAGTCTTCTCACATTGATGTCTACAATGTGGTAAAGGCAACATTTTGCCAAAAAAAAAAAAAAAAAAAAAAAATCGCACTTGCAAATTTGCATCACATCAACCTTGTGACCCTCTTATCAGCTTAAGACATTGATTAAATGCCTAGATACAGTGCATATTTTTTTGCAGCATCCAGATTGTCTTCTCTAGTCAAAAAGCAAAAATCAGGCATTCGCAAAGAAAGAACTAGAGCTTCTAGCTAAATCTGGAAAGTGAGATGAGCTTCCGAACACAAAAGCAACTTTAGCTTAAAGCTTCCGCTTTGAGCTTCAGCAGAATATTTCTAAGGTGTTTCCAACAAGAAGAACGGTTGCGGCTTCTTGAGAAACTCCACACCTTCAGGGGGTCGAAGAGGGGCAATATTTTGTTGTCACAAAGCTGCATACATCTATGGTCTAACAAGTAACAACAGAGCGTAAATAATAGCAGTACAAGAAAACAGGATTGAAACATAGGAGGCAGTAGTGAAACGAGGAAGAAGGGAAAAATGGAACAAATTCAGGTCTTGCTCCTGGCATAACCTTGGAAAAATCCAACTTCATATACATGTAATCAATTCAAAAGTGTACTTTAACTGCTGTGACAAGTTAACAAAGGAGAGTTTGCTAGTTAATTGGGTTGCAAGTAAAAAGGATTAAGTATATTAACCTTTTCAGGTTATAGCAAATCATATAATAAATGGACTCCTGTCCGAAAATTTTAGAATTGCTAGCACTTAACCACTGACTAAAGTAAAACCTAAATACAGTAATAACTAGAAGAAGAAAGCCGCATCCAACATGAATAATCACCAAAAAACTTGATCTGAAATCCAAATATCCCCTTAAAGTTCACCTCTGATTTAGGCCGAAAAAGAGGGAGCCCTGACAACTTGGGACGGTTTCGTGAGACAATTTGTGTCGAATCCAATAATTCCTACACTCTAGGGTTTGAATAAAACCGAACACATTCCTTACCGATAGCTTCCCTGATCCATTGCAAACTTAAAAAATGCCTAGTTTTGTAAAGAAGCGGTAGCGCCAAACAAAGAGTGTGACACTCTCTTCTATAGGTTTGACTATACAAGAGTTTGAAATCTCGAAGTTTCCCAAAACAAATCAAGGATTTTTTAAACTTTTTCGTGATGCAGCTACTAATAATGGACACTTTTGTTGTTTTAAAGAAAGGTAAATAAATCAAGAAGATAAATATGCAAATCACTATTAACCATACCCATCAACTACCAACTGTTAGTAAAGTGTAAGGATAGCTACAAAGCGTAAAGTTGAAAGGAGATTGTGGTAAAAAAGAAAAGAAGAAAATAAGTAGATTAAATTGCAGATATAATCCCCAAATATATTGGGTTTTGCACTTTTCCCTCATTGATTTTTAAAGTATGTAGAAAACACCCACCTCAATCTTTCAGACGTCATTACTTAACCCCCTTCCGTAATTTTATCGTCCATAAAAGGCGAAAATAAATAAAATATAATTTCAATACCGGATATAAACGGTGTATGATAAGAAAAGTATGTTCAGATACCATTTCCTGCCATTTTAACTCTCTTACAGTTGATTTTTTAGCAATTAGTTTGCTGAACATAAAAAGGATAAAAAGATAACTGTAAATTGCCTTAATGGACAATTAAGTAATGTTCAAATACTACGTGTTTACCATGCAACATCAATAGTTGGTAGTTGGTACCTAGAATTATATTTTTAATATTTTCTAATATTTTATAAAGGATGAAATTGCGGAATGGAGTCAAGAGATAGCAACACAAAAAATGAGGGCAGGTTTCTGTATATTTTAAAAATCGAGAGAGGTTAGAAGTAAAGTACGAAATGCAAGATATTAAGGGCTCGTCATTGCCCTTTTTTTTTTATAATACAAGTTTTACATAAAATATTATAGGAGGGAATGATGGTGTAGTGGCCCAGTTTCCCCGTGCAGTTTTCTCCCATGATCCATGTTATGGAACACCTATTATTGGTGTGTCGGGCCGCAACACGTCAAATGGACGTGTTAGACGGACTCTGTGAGGACTCTGGATCAAGCCTGTCTTTCGGCGGCTTTCGCCGAATTTTAGAAGGGGTTTCAGGCTAATCCGAGGCCGGATTTGGATTCAGCGTAAAAAAAATGTTGAAAAACGGTTATTTACTTATATTTTTCTGAGCCCGGATGCCCAAAGACGGACACCCGGAAGTTTATCGCGCGTTTCGGTGCATTGGGGGGAGCTGTGGACGGGGGGGGGGGACACATGGCAGCTTCTGGTTGGCCGGCTGACGCGCGCGCGGTCCACGGGAGCACGCGCGGGGAGCCGTGGACCAAGACGGAGCCACGTGGCGGCTCGGGACTGGCCGGCTCACGCGGCTCGCTCCACGCGGCACTGCAGAAGCGCGGTCCACGAACTGGGCGCGTGCGCTGGGCGCAGTGAGCACCAGCGAGGGACGCGTGTCGACGCATCATTGGTGGGGCAGGTCGGGGGCAGGCGCGGGCGGCATGGCGCCCACGCGGGGGGCGCCACGTGGCACCCCAACATTCGCTGCCGCTACCCCCGCCTCACCCCTCTGTCGGGCCACGCGGCAGCGCCCGGTTGGCCGGGCACTGCTGTCCCGTGTTCGGGACACGCATCGCGCCCGGGACAATCCGGGCGCTGCGCGGATGCGGTGTGCGGGGCTACTGTTCGGCGCCCGAAAGTTTCGGGCACCCGAAAATGCACCCCGAAGTGCCTCCCCCCCCCCCTTGAGGCTATAAATAGTTTTCCCTCTCTCTCTTCTCACTCTTTTTGGAGGGCTTTTCGAGAGGGGCTTTTGACAGAGGCTTCTTCCACCTGTGCTCTACTTCTTCCAAGGATTTGGAGATTTTTGGAGACCGCAACATCGGCGATTTCAGCGATTCGGCGCACTGTGACGTTCTTCTTCCGGTGGTCTTTTCCGTCGCATTTCGGTCCGTGGACTCCCCTGGGCTACCCCGAAAGAATTTTTGGTTGATCTTTGCGGCAGCGTGTTCTTAAGAGGTAGGCCTTCGACTTTCGTGTTGATTACTTCGCTTCGTTTCGAGTTTTTGGTGGGGTTCCCGAGGCATCTTTTGACCCTATTTTCTGCGGCGATGTTTTGGACAGCGGTGGAGTGTTCTTGCCATATCTTGGTCTACGGGTGTCGGAACGAGGCGTGTAAATACTCGATTTGCATCTACTCGTCGCGAGGATCGCAGCCGTAATTTTTCTAGATTTTTTAGAGGACTGTGCAGAGGTGAAATCTCCTGTTTTTCCGGGCTATTTTGCAAAACAGCAAGCGCTGTTTTTGTGGATCTCCATTTATGTCGAGTGCGGTTCTTTTTGTAGTGGTTCGCAGTTTTTGGGTGTTTTGCGGGGAAAAAGGGAGTTGGACAGCGAGGAGTCTTTTACAGTTGTGGATTGTGCGTTCCAGGTGGGTGGTTGTTGTATACCTCGTTTTACGACTTGCTCACTAGGACTGTTAGAGGAATCCCTATATTATTATTTATTGATATATCACCCCATTGGAAGTCATGCTTGATTATAATAATTATGAGCCTATCATGTAGGATTATTCTTGGGGGAATATCATGTTGGAAATACTACTGCCATGTTTAGTACTTACTTTTTATGCAAGAAGGGATTATCATGTTGGGACATTATGATTTAGCCTATGTGAGTGTACTATTGATGCTTCCTTTTTATTCTACATGAGGACATTTGCATGCTTGTATGAACATCTAGATAGGCCACTATTTATTGCTACACTATTATATTGGGACTTGACTTAGGAGAAACCATATTTGCTCTTTTTTTCCTTTTTATTCAGAGGTATGATTCATGTTGCTCGGGTTCGAGCAGGAGTTTGAGATAGTGTAATCGGAATCTTTGAGTTTGGGAAAGGTTGTACAGATTTGGACTTGTAGGGTGTGGCGATGACCGCGAACAGTAGGCGGTTGACCGGATATTGATTATTATACCAGATTGGGGACTTGTGGGATATTGCGGCAACTGCGGATATTGGGCGGTTGACCGGATGTCGATCTTTGCATCAGATTGGGGTTGAGTTTTCTTTAGTGGATGGATTTTTTCCACTTGAGCATAGTCGTGATCCAGTCTTGCTATATTGAGATATTGTGACATGGTTACTTTACTCGTGTGGGTCACTCCCCTCGAGTGCCACTCCAGATGTAGGTTTATGACCGAGCCATGTGTGCTGGTCTGTTAGTTATATTGGGATTCGAGCCATGTGTGTTGATTCCGCTGCTGGGTCCTTGAGTTCGATAGCAGAGCAGGCAGTACCAGGTTCTATACCGGTCCATTTGATTGGATTTGTGTGGCAGATACTGCTACTGATGCATGCATACAGTTATTTCATTCGGTATTGCATTAGAGGCATAGTAGTGGTAGTGTTTTCTTATCAGCAGTCTTTTAGCTTACCACTTTATTCTCCTTTCGCCTCTGGTAGATTTAGTAGGTACGTCGGATCCTGAGGATTTACCCACTGGGGGCTACTGATTTATCAGTCGTTCTCACCCCCCTTTTGTGTTTTCTTCCTCTCTCTTCCTTTGTTTTGCAGAGTCTTCTGCGGGAGTTGCTGATCCATCGGTCGTTGTTCGAGGCAAGGGAGTCACGAGCTAGATCCTTACCTGCCCGAGGAGTGTAGCTGTATCCCCTGGTTGGAGATTTCTAATACTGTTAGCTGGATTATTGTATAGTTTACTGTGAGAGAGATCTTCTGTATTTTGAGAGACTGATGTACTATGGTTTTAGTTTATCTTCCTTTTTGGGTCCAGGGATGCTGTATTGAGGATGTGGTATGATGACTATTTATATTTGGGAATGGATATTGTATTTTATTTCCGGTTGTACAGTGATTAGATTTTATTTTTACAGCACTTTATTCCCGCTCTGATATTTGTATAGCTGTAGTACTATCTTTTGTAGGTTAGACGCTACGCCTATGCGGGATTTCCCGTATGGGTGGCGGATCTATTAGCAAGCCCGGATCGCAGTTCGATCCCGGGGCGTGACAGATGGATTGCTTGCAATGGTTATTTCTGAAGTGTTTGTTTGGCAATAAAAAATAAAAATTTGGAAGCAATTTTTTTTTTTTGCTTCCATTTTTTTTGTAGTTGTCAATCATATTTAGTGTTTAATATATATATATATATATATATATATATATATATATAGAGAGAGAGAGAGAGAGAGAGAGAGAGAGAGAGAGAGAGCGCGGTAGAATACTATCGGTCGCAAATAGGCTCCGTTGTCACCCATTTGTTTTTTATGACAGAGCTTGCAAAACGATGATCGGCATCGTTAAATATGATCTATACCATTTAAACTATCTGGAAATCAAATTTCATACTTTTCCGATACTCTTTTTTGTCCATCAAGTGGACACAAAAATGAATGACTGAAATAAATACCCTTCAAAAAGTAATAATAAGAGTCTTGTAATCAAGATCGAGAGTATAGATCTTGTTTTAAATAGTTTAAAGAATTTTCTAATCAAAATTCAATTGATTTAAATTTCTTTACACCGTTAAATGAGCAAAAAGCTCATATCTACCATTAAAATTACAAATATTGCAAACCCTTGATCATTAGGTCAATGAAGTCGAAAAGATTGAAATTTGATTTCTAGATACTTTCAGTGGTCTAGATCATATTCAATGGTGTCGATCATCGATTTGAAAGCTCCATCATTGAAAACAAATCGGTGATGGTGGAGCCTATTTACTACTAACAGCATTTTAGCTCGACTCTATCTCTCTCTCTCTCTCTCTCTCTCTCTCTCTCTCTCTCTCTCTCTCTCTCTCTATATATATATATATATATATATATATATATATATATATATATATAGAGAGAGAGAGAGAGAGAGAGAGAGAGAGAGAGAATTGAGCTCCTATGCTTTTAAAAGCACAAAGTCATTGGTGTTTATAAGTTTTCGGCCCTTGGATGATAGTGGGCCTCTAGGGTTTAGTGGTGGTTGGTGGAATAATATGATCTAAGAGGTGGAATTGATTAAAGGATAGATCTAACGGTCAAAAACTTACAAGCACCAAATGATTGGTAGTTTCATAAGCGCCATAGCCGGACTCTCTCTCTCTCTCTCTCTCTCTCTCTCTCTCTATATATATATATATATATATATATAGAGAGAGAGAGAGAGAGAGAGAGAGAGAGAGCTAGCCTTGTGTGTTTTTAAAAGCACAGAGGCCTCCGTGCTCCCAAGTAGTTTTCGATGTTGGAACTTCCGAATGGACGATCGGCTCCGTTAAATTTGATCTAGAGTATTTAAAGGGTCTAGAAAATAAATTTCACGATTTTTTTATATCATTTACCTCGTGATCAAAGAGGCTCAAAATCAATAATTTTAATGGTTGTGGTGAGCCGTTTGCAAGTTTAACGGTGTAGCAATATCCAAATCACGTAAAAGTTCGATAAAAAAAAATTTATACTATATAAAATAAGATCAATATTTTTTATCTAAAATTTTAGTATCATATCATCACATTTGTGAGATTTTTATTTTCAGCCGTTAATTTTTGAGCCATTTCGATTACTAGGTAAATGATGTCGAAAAATCGCAAAATTTATTTTCTAGATACTTCAAATATTCTAGATCAAGTCTAACGGAGCCGATTGTCCATTCGGAAGTTCCAACATTGAAAACAACTAGAGAGCACGGAGACCTCCGTGCTTTTAAAAGCACACAAGTCCTACTCTCTCTCTTTCTATATATATACATATATATAAAGAATGCCAAATGAGGTGTAGAAAATGAAAACAACCATAGAATTCAACATGATAAAGTGTAAGTGTAATCTAGTCTCTTGCTTGTCCAAGTATGAAACTATGACTTGCACAATCAGGTAGTTCTAAGCAATTTCCTTCTTTAGTAACTAAATTCTCAAGCTTCTACTACATGTACCCATAGAATAGTAGGAAAGAAGAAGAGCAACAATTTAAGTGCCTATCGGCACGGGCCTATCTACCCTGCCGTATCGTGCCAACAAGATATCGGCACGATATAACCCCTGTTAAATTCTACAGTGAATTTTTATGGTTTTCTTTTGCATGTGTTCTCATTTTTTTCGTGCAACTCACATTGCCAAACCATCCATACATACATGAACCTTCATCTACCTTTTTCAACTCTCAATAACCATCTATAAATATACTACACTTTCCAATCTTTTACAAACCCTTCACATTCTTATCCTTGACTCAAGAGTTAATCTCTTGAAACCCACCAATTATCTTGGTTTATGTGAGTAGGTTGCATGCACTTTATGAGAACATGTGAACTTAGTAGTATTTAAACCATCTTTTAGACTCAGCTTATGTAAGGGGAGAATCCTTCTTATTAAAAAAAAAAAAAGTTCTTGTTCTTCATTAATCTTATTCTTCTTCTCTAGTTTTGGTATATACTTGGGCTAGTGGTGTTCTTCTCCACTATTTGAGATAGTGAGCTTCCATTCGTCGGATCTCGCTATTTCGTCACATGGTATCGGAGCCTCGACGGAGGTGACGATGCGTTGCAAGACTTCCTTAGAGAAGAAGACGGTGTAGATGATGGAGGCAAGTGGTCGAGTTGTCGGACTCGGGGTGGAGATTCTCAACCAATCAAACTACAAAGTTCGGAAGTCATGTTTGGAGTCGTACCTTATCGGCGAAGACCTTTGGGACGTCGTCGGCGGTGGTTTTCGACAGGCTCCAGCGGATACTCCTGAGAATAGGGAGGCCTTGAAGAGTTGGAGGACTTTGAATGCAAAGGCGGAGTTTATCCTGAAGAGGTCCATCTCTCATGACTTGTTCGAGCACATTATCGGGTGCAAGTCGGCGCGAGAAATTTGGGAGACTCTAGATGGGTTGATGAATAAAAAAAATAGTGCTCGGCTACAACTAATTGAGAATGAATTAGCTAATACCATTCAAGGTGATCTTTCTATCTCCCAATATTTCTTAAAGGTCAAAAATCTTTGTTCGAAAATTTCGGCGTTGGATCCGGATGAGCCTATTTCGGAGGCGCGGACGAAGCGTAACATTATCCGCGGCCTCAACAAGGAGTACCATGCCTTTATTACCTCTATTCAGGGGTGGCAAAGACAACCATCCTTGGTGGAGTTTGAAAACCTTCTCGCTTCCCAAGAGTCCCTAGCTCGACAAATGGCCGGGTGTTCTGTTTCGGGGGGCAATGGGGATGTTTTGTTCGCTGGAAACAAGAAGGGCTACAACAAAAAGGAGAAGAAGAAAGATCAAAAGAAAGATGGAGAATCTACTTCCAGCAGCGAGAAGAAGTGGAAGAAGGTGATCAAGTGTTATCGATGTGGCAAGTTAGGCCATATCAAGAAGAACTGTCGAGTCAAGTTGAAGGAAGGAAACGTTGCCGACAAATTCACCGGCTCTCATGAAGTAGAAGATTGGGGAAATTGCTTCATGGCAGAGACTTCAACTGTTGAAGCCTCGACTTCTATTAATTATGAAGATAATTGGATTGTGGACTCCGGATGTGGTCATCATCTCACCGGCAATGACTCTAAGTTTTCTAGTCTCCGACGACATAAAGGCAATGATGCTATCATCATGGCGGATAACACAATTCACTCAGTGGAGCACGAAGGCCCTATTACCAAGGTTTTAAGTATCCATCGGCATGGGCCGTATCTACCGTGCCGTACCGTGCCAACAAGATACCGGCACGATACAACTTCCGTACCGATGACACAGTTCAAAACCCTTTTTTCTTAAAATTACTAAGTAATTTTCTTAATAAAGTTTAAAATATTTGATAAAGATACATAATAAGCAATTAAAAAATTTTATTGCTAAAGAAATTAAATATTTCATGCCATTATGTGTCGGCACGCATGTATTTTTTGTGACCGGCACTCATCGGCACGGCTCGGCACGCACCGTGCCGGCAAGTTTTCGGCACGACCTCGTGCCACGGCACTTAAATCCTTGCCTATTACTGTCAAAGGTAGCAACAATGACAAGTCCATCACTCTCAATAGCGTCTATCATGTGCCCGGGATGAAGAAGAACCTTTTTTCTGTTGCAAATGCCGTGGATGCTGGACACTACGTCTTGTTCGGGCCTAAAGACGTGAAGTTTCTAAAGAACATCACCAACTTGAAAGCGGAGGTAATTCACACCGGTGCAAGGGTAAATGATTTATTTGTCTTATCGGCTTCTATTTCTTCTTCTTATGTTGATAAGATGAAATCTAATGATGGGGCTGCTATATGGCATGCAAGATTGGGACACCTTAGTATGCAAAAACTAAAGGTTATGGTATCAAAAAATTTGGTAAATGATTTACCCAATCTTGCAACCCTTGGTAGTGGTATATTATATGAAGGATGTCAATATGGAAAGGCACATCGCCTTCCATTCGAAAAGTCCGTCATTAAAAGTAAAGCTCCATTGGATCTTGTCTATAGTGACTTGATGGGTCCTACTTCGACACCTTCTTACTCGGGCTCTCGTTATATGTTATTAAAAGTAAAGCTCCATTGGATCTTGTCCATAGATCAAATGCTTGCGTACCGACAACGGCGGCGAGTTTACTTCAAATAAGTTCTTCTCCTTTTGCCGCCAACAAGGAATCAAACGGGAGCTTTCTTGTGCCTACACCCCTCAACAAAATGGAGTGGCGGAGAGAAAAATTCGGCATCTCGTGGAGACATGCAAGTCTTGGTTGCATGCAAAGAATTTACCCAAAGCCTTATGGGCGGAGGGTATGGCATGTGCAGCATATGTGATAAATCATGTGCCTTTATGTCCTACCAATTTCAAGTCTCCTTATGAATTGATGTGGGGTGAGAAACCTAATGTTAAGCACTTCAAAGTGTTTGGCTCTACTTCTTATATTCATGTTCCAGGTGATTTGAGAGGCAAACTTGATCCAAAAGCTAAGAAGTGCACTTTCATTGGCTATGACGAGAGAAAGAAAGGATGGAAATGCATGGATCCGGAGACCAAGAAATTTGTGGTCTCAAGGGATGTAGTATTTGATGAGTTATCTTCTTACTATTCTTCCCAATCCACTTCTACAATGGAGGTGGCGAGCCATGCGCAAGAAAAGATGGTACCTCAAGCAAGCGAAAGCATGCAAGTTCTTTCTAGTGCTCCTACTTCACCCACTTCGGCTTCTATTTTGGAGGGGGAGCAGAGTCCGAGGGGGAGCCATGAAAATGAAGATCATCAAGATGAAGTGCAATTACTTCGACGCTCGCAAAGAAAAATTGTGAAGCCTGTTCGCTATCGGGATGGGAACCTAGTGAGTATGGTTTCTTGTTTTTTCGCCGGTCCTATTGATGAACTTGAACCTTCTAATTTCAGCGAAGCACATGGTGTGAAAGAATGGGATGATGCTATGGATGAAGAAATGAAGGCGCTCATCAAGAACGAGACGTGGGATCTTGTTCCAAAATCTGAAAATGTGAAGCCCATCACTTGCAAATGGGTTTACAAAGTGAAGCGTAACCCAAATGATAGTGTTGCTCGCTATAAAGATCGGCTTGTGGCGAGGGGTTTTTCACAAAAATATGGCGAAGATTATGAAGAAACCTTCAGCCCTGTTGCTAAAATGACTTCCGTTCGTGTGGTGATATCCTTGGCGGCTAGTCTCGGTTGGGAGCTATGGCAACTTGACGTCAAGAATGCGTTCCTATATGGCGAGATTGACAAAGACATGTACATGGAGCAACCTCCGGGCTGCGTTTCAGAAATTCATCCGGATTATGTTTGCAAACTCAAGAAAGCACTTTACGGGCTAAAGCAAGCGCCAAGGGCATGGTATGGTAAAATTGCCGAATATTTACAATTTTGCGGTTATCTTGTTTCAAATTCCGATTCTAGCTTGTTTATCAAGAAATTTGGAAACTTGCATATTATTGTTCTCTTGTATGTGGATGACATGATCGTCACCGGGAACAATGATGGAGAAATTGCAAGACTTCGAGCCGAGCTCTCTATTCGGTTTGAAATGAAGGACTTAGGTGAACTTCATCATTTTCTTGGGTTGGAGGCGGAGAAAGTGGAAAATAGAATTTTCTTGCATCAAAAAGGCTATGCTCAAAAAATTGTTAGAAGGTTTGGTATGATGAGTTCGAAGCGGTGCTCTACTCCACTTGATACTAATATAAAGTTACGTCGAGAAGAAGGCAAGGTTCTCCCAGATCCTCAACCATATCGAGCACTTGTTGGAAGTCTTATTTATTTGACTATTACAAGACCGGACATTGCATTTTCTGTTGGTCTTGTGAGTCGCTACATGCAATCTCCAAGGAAGCCTCACCTCGAAGCGGCAAAACGAATATTAAAATATGTCAACTCTACTCTTGATTTTGGTTTACTTTTCAGGAATGGAGTTTCTTTTCTATTGCAAGGTTATGCGGATGCTGACTTAGTAGGGGATTTGGATGATCGACGATCTACATCGGGCTATGTGTTTACATGTGGCTCAGCGGCTATCTCTTGGTGTAGCAAAAAGCAAGATTCGGTGTCGCTCTCTACTACGGAGGCCGAATACAAGGCATCATCATTGGCCGCTCAAGAATGTGTTTGGCTGCGGCGGTTGGTCGAAGATGTTCTTTCACCAATTTCTAATCCGATTATAATTCATGGTGATAATCAAAGCGCATTAAAGCTTGCAACCAATCCAGTTTGTCATGCGCGCTCGAAGCATATTGAGATCGAGCATCATTTCATCCGCGAGAAAGTTCTTCAAAACATCATTCATGTGGTAGAAGTTCAAAGTAAAGACAACTGTGCGGATATCTTCACCAAGTCGCTTTCTAAAGGACCATTTGAACTACTTCGCGGGAAGCTCGGACTTGTTTCTCAAATTCACTTTAAGGGGGAGTGTTAAATTCTAAAGTGAATTTTTATGGTTTTCTTTTGCATGTGTTCTCATTTTTTTCATGCAACTCACATTGCCAAACCATCCATACATACATGAACCTTCATCTACCCTTTTCAACTCTCAACAACCATCTATAAATATACTACACTTTCCAATCTTTTACAAACTCTTCACATTCTTATCCTTGACTCAAGAGCTAATCTCTTGAAACCCACCAATTATCTTGGTTTATGTGAGTAGGTTGCATGCACTTTATGAGAACATGTGAACTTAGTAGTATTTAAACCATCTTTTGGACTCAGCTTATGTAAGGGGAGAATCCTTCTTATTAAAAAAAAAAAAAGTTCTTGTTCTTCATTAATCTTATTCTTCTTCTCTAGTTTTGGTATGATCTTGGGCTAGTGGTGTTCTTCTCCACTATTTGAGATAGTGAGCTTCCATTCGTCGGATCTCGCTATTTCGTCACAACCCCCGTGCAGATGGGTCAACTCAAAACTCGATTTTCTTTTAATTAGTAAATAATTTTCTCAATAAAGTTCAAAATATTTGATAAAGATACATAATAAATAATTAGAACATTTTGTTGCTAAAGAAAGTAAATATTTCATATCATTATATATCGGCACACATGTATTTTTTGTGATCGACACGTATTAGTACGACCTGGCACATACTGTGTTGTATCGTGCCAGCAAGTTTTCAGCACGATCCCGTGCCACGACACTTAAATCCTTGAAGAAGAGACACAAAAGAGATAAGTGGTGCTCAATTTGGTGTGCCAACAAGGTCAAACCAATTGACCCAAAAGTCATCATGTCACTACCTAATCTTTTGACTTGGAAAAGAAAAAAAAAAACCCTAAAAACAAAAGGACAACTAAGAAAAAAAAATTCTACTTGTATACCCTAAAAGGAGTGTAGATCTGACACCCCCCATTTCTAGGATTCACAAAAACCAAAAATGATTTTAGTAAAAAACAAAAAAAATTTTGATGTCACAAGTAGTGGATGATAGCCCTTGGATGGAAATGATGTAAGATGTACACCCTACTTTGGGGTGTACCAATAGCATTGCTCCAAAAAAATGGCTAAATTATAAAAAGTTTCCTCGCACTTTAGCCCCAAACTCAATTATCTCCCTGCATTAAAAATTGCATCGATTACCCACTTACGCTTTGTCATCATCTCAGATAGATCCAAAAACCTTTAGAAAATTGGCAAATCAAGCTATAAAACTTCACTAAAATGAATGGGCATATCATATTGTTCCACATCTCAACATATATCTAATTTGTAGCTCAAAAAATATATAAAAAAAATTAGACAAAGGAGATCTCCTATTTTGCTAATACTATCAAAATTGATAGTTTATCGAACAATTTATTCAATTTTTATGATTCTATTACATTACCCATAGATAACTTTTAACTAGAAACTTATTTTTACAAAGTTTTATAACTATATCGAACAATTGTTCCAAATAGCTGGACCTATTTAAAATAATGACAAAGTGTAGGAGGATAGTTGATGAAATTTTTATGCACGGGGCAATTGATACAAGCGCTAAAGTGCAAGGAAGCTTTTCATAATTTAGCCCCAAAAGAAAATCCTAAAATTTACCTACTTTGCAACTCAACAATTGAACTCCAAAACACTGAAAATAGCCATGCTATAATACACTACAAAGCCCTCATTTTGGTTATTTTGTTCGCGAGCTTGTTAACTACATCACCGCAGCTAAATTTTGAGAAAAATGACCAGCTTGTCAATACATGTGGGTACGTAAATACCTTATTTTCCTATCTCGTCAAAGGATTGCAACCAAATCATTTCTCAAATGATAAATAAAAATATTTTAAAATTCAAATAATAAAATTATAAATTAAAAGTTTAGGTGCTTGCTTTATTTAATCTTCTAGCTTTCCACTGCAAGTAGTTGGGCAAACCAGCATGGCTTTTTGGTCACCGTCTGATTAGCATTGAACGGCCGAATTCGAGCAAGGAGAAAATAATAAGAGCAAAATAGATAAAAATTCACTCATTAAATAAATAAAGTATAAGATATACGCTCATATTTTAGGCTCCGTTTGTTTCAGGAACAAGATCTGGAATAAGGTCTTGTTCCAGCTTTGTTCTCCAAGGTTTCGTTTGGTTCGGGTATTAGAAAGAATTAGTAGTATCAGAGATAAATATAAATTTGAGTACAAGCTGGAACTAATATGAAATAGTGTTTGGTTGGGTATTAGGTTAGTACTAAGTATAAGAAAAATAGTGTTTGGTTGGGATTGAAGAATAAGAAAAAATAGAGAGTTGACTTTTGTGTAAAATGACGAAAATATCCTTGCTTTTTGTTATGTATTAAAAATTGATAGTTAAAGATTTTATTATAACTTTTTAAATATAATAATTATAATATATATTATTTAATTAATTAAATGCTATATAAAATTTCAGTTAATTTTTTTATAAAAAAATAAATTAAATGCTATATAAAATATGAGTTAATTTTTTTATAAAAAAAGAAATTAATAATATTATCCAATAATTACAATATTACCATTCTGCAAAAATATATTATTTTAAAAATTCAATAATAATATTAAATAAATATTATTACATACTAAAATTGCATAATTTTATTTTTATATTTAATAGAAAAATATAAAAATATTTTTATATTAAATATTTATATAATATTTAATATAAAGAGCGGTTGGAGGAGATGAAGAGCAAGCAGGGAGAAGACGATGGCCTCGGGGGGAGTGCAGGGGCAGGTGGGGGGCAATAATTCCGGAGGAAAGAGAGGTGTTGGGGGGGGGGGGGGGGGGGGCGGATGGGATATACCCCCTTACCGGGTTGTCCCGGTTTTTACCGGGACAACCCGTTGGGGGGGGGGGGGGGGGGGGGGGGGATCCCTATTCCCCACTACAAAAGGGGGATATCCCCCCTTTGTACCCAAACCAAACACCCCCCAAACGCGTTTGGTTATGGATGGGAACAACAGTTCCCGTCTTCCTGAAATAAGCTAGTATAAGACTGGAACTACTGTTCCAGCCTTTTTCTGGAATACGGCTTGTTCCCATTTGAGAATAAACTTAATTAAAATAAATATAATTTTAATTATTCTATTAACTCTTTAATTAATCTAATATTTTAACTAATCTAATTATTTTATTAACTAATTATTTAAGTATTTAGATAATTAACTAATTAAAGTATTAAATTATTTGTAGTTAATTAAATTATTTATTATTAATAATATTCATCATTGTTAATTATTTTATCAATTAACTTAGAATAAGCTTAATTAAAGTAAATATAATTTTAATTATTATATTAACTATTTAATTAATCTAATATTTTAATTAATTTAATTATTTTATTAACTAATTATTTAAGTATTTAGATAATTAACTAATTAAATTATTAAATTATTTATAGTTAATTAAATTATTAATTATTAATAATACTCATTATTGTTAATTATTTTATCATCTAATTGAGAATAAACTTAATTAAAATAAATATAATTTTAATTATTGTATTAACTCTTTAATTAATCTAATATTTTTACTAATCTAATTATTTTATTAACTAATTATCTAACAATTAGATAATTAACTAATTAATTTATTAAATTATTTATTATTAAGTGAATTATTTATTAATAATACTTATTAGTGTTAATTATTTTATCAATTAATATTCAGGGTTATCCGACAATAATTAATTAAATAAGTTAAATTATTATTTAATTAATATTTTATATTAATTATTAAGATAAAATATTATTATTTAGATAAAATATTATTATTTTAAAATTATAATTACTTTTATTCTCTCTATTCCCATCTAACTATGCAAACGCTATTTTTCTTATTTTTAGGAACAATCCAATTTTCATCCAACCTAAAATTAATCTTATTTCTGCTTGCTTGTGAACTTATACCTATCACTGAAATAAGCAGTTATAATTTATATCTGAACCAAACGCAGCCTTAGAGTATAAATTGCATTGTTCTTTCTAAAATATTTTTCTAAAAATTAAATTTCTTGAAAAACTCAAAAAAACTGTTTTTTGAAGGAAAAAGTTATGGAAAACTTTATTTTTCAAAGTATTCAATTTTTAGATTAAAAATTTGAAAAAAGAAAACATTGATGTTTCATAAAATCTAAAAGATATTTTTTAAAAAATTATTTTAGAAATTGAAATATTTTTCGGAAAACCAAGCACCCACCAGTAAATAGACGGATTGAGTAATCCGCGGGGCGCTTATTGTACCTGCAGATTATGCGGGGAAGCGTCTGCAGATTATGCGGGAAGATTTTTTTTTTTTTTTTTTTTTCTCTTTTTATTCTTACACTTTTCAAACACCAACAGCATTCATTTTAAAATAGCATTCATATTATTTTTAAAAGTTCAAAATATTATTTATTGGTTATTTTTTTATCTTTTAAATTTTTTTTAAAAAAATTATATGTGCGGGTATCCATATGTATTCATGAATTTTCCAAAATAGTCATAAAAAAAAAAAAAAAAAAAAAAAAAAAAAAAAAAAATGAGGCGGCAATTTCAAAATGGGCAATAATTGAGAGGTTGGTTTACCTTGTAGACGGGGCCGAAGCCGCCGCGGCCGAGGAGGTTGGCGTCGGAGAAGTTGTCGGTGGCGACTTCGAGCGTGTTGAGCTCGATAAACAGATTCCACGAAGTCGGCGCCGATTCAGGACCCTTCCGCTTCTCGTCGCCGACTCCTCCTCCTCCTCCTCCCCCGACCCCCGCCCAGCACCCGCATAGCCACCACGACGCGCCGCCCCGCATCGAATCCGCACGCCCCGCAGAGCCGATGCGGGGTGGCGCATAGACGAATCGGTGCGTGCGCTGGGGAGAAGGATCGTTCGATCGATCGATCGATGATGAGAAAGTCTTTTTTTTTTTTCCTTTTTTTTTTCTTTCTTTTTTTTTTTTTTGGGTGCGGGAGTATGGTGGGGAGAATACTTGGGCCGGCGCCGTTCAACTATAAGTCCCCACGTTGGAAAGGAAGTTGGAAGATGGTAAATTGCAACGTTGACCACCTAACTTTCAGTCAATCTTAATTTTGCCTTTACTGCTCCCTATTCTCCTCAAGAAATTCATTTTAGTCCTTTTTTATTTTGTGGTTACTGCGGCCTCAAACCCAGTGCGTTTGAACATCTTTGTACCATACATTTAAATGAGTAATTCTTTTGTTTTTTTATTACATAAAATTTCGACCTTTGAAATAAAAATATGAGAGGGATGAAGACTCTAAAGTAGAAATTCATTGTAAGAATTATTTATTTAAAGTAGAAATTCATTTCCACCTTTTTAATATTGTATTTTTTTTTTTTTTTTTCAAAAGCATCGCTCAATTATTTATCTTTATTACTGCAAACAATAGATTTTAACCTAAATTAAGGACTAAAATGTAACACTATTTAAAACTTGAAGATTAAATTAAAGTTTTTTTAAGAGTTTAATGACCAATTATAGACTCCACTTAAAGTTCAGGGACTAGAAGTGCGATTTATCTGAAGAGAAAAAATAACAGTAAAATTTATTCCATCTCAAAATGAACGAAATATAAATTGCACACCTTTTTTTCAAGATATACTAATAGAATTTTTCAAAGGAAAAGAAGAGTAGTGGTCACATTGCACTAAGAAGGTGGAAAATTTTGGTTCCGTGAATGTTTTGGTATTGCATATTATTGGCAAAGCGGCGACTGCTGACCACTCTCTCAATTCGGTCCCATAAAAAATATTCTTTAAAAAAAATTAAAACCAAAAACATATGAAGGATGGCGTGATTGTGCAACCAATGAAGGCAACATTGACTTGACTTTTTTTAATGTGGCAAACATGGAGCTCAAGTCACCACCGGCTGGAAGTCTTGGCTTTCATGGTTATCATCTTTCAGGAAAACTAATACCCCCTACCCCCAATATTGACAAACAAATAGTTCACCCCACTTCTTTTGTCATCCAACCAGCTTTTGTTTTCATTCCTTTGTATATGGCTTCTATTTTCATATCTTTATATGCAGCTGTGCATGCAATTCCTTCAAATGATTTATCTTTACTGGCACCTTAGGCATCAAGATTTATTGGCAGTCATGTTATTAACTAGTCAGAGCTTCACATATATTCTCATTTTTAGGTTGTTGATGATGCTTATTTTTAGAGCCTTTCTTTTGAGCTGAGAGCTAGCAGAATTTTAGTTTTTCTATGTCAAATCAATCTCAACCATATGCTTTCTTATAATTTTGCAGAACTTGCTTGGAGCTCTTATGGAGCAGGTTGGTTCCCTCAACATATTTTGGAGCAATTACTCATTTACTTAGACATTCAAGCGGCGGTGTGAAAAAGAAGGTGCTAAGCATAAACTAGTTGTTTCTTTATTCACAACTGAATGCACGTAAACAATTCACTTTTGGCTCTGCAATTGATTTTTTTTTTTCCTACTTTGTGAACAGGCGTTAGGGTTTTTGATGATCGTCCCACAAGCACCGAGGAATGCGGAAAGAGGGTTGTATCTCTAATTACGTCGTGGAACAGGAACCTGGGAGGTTAATTTCTTCAACCTTGGCTCCACAAGGGCCATGCTTGGGCGTTTATTTGGGTAATGACTAAAGCGGAAGTTGGAACCTCTACATTCTGCGGTGGAAGGACACACTTCACACAGGAGGAGGAATTAAGACGTTCCCGCTGGTGCTAAACAGACAGTGATTGTGGTGACCCGGACTTTTGTAGAAGCTTTTGCGGCTTTATCAGTGACTATAGGAAGCTCACACAGTGTCATGGAGCTTGTAGAATCGAAATTGGATTTTTAAAATGGACCCGGCGCGAAAATCGGATCAAGTGGGCCTTTCCGGGGGCTTTCGGCAAAATTTCGGATGAGAATTTGGAAAATCGGACAGCGGATTTGGACTCAGCGCGCGAAAACGATCAAAATGGTGTATTCACTTTATTTTCGGCGCCAAAAATACTGTTCACCGGAACAGTAACTCCGGCCGCCGGAAAATACTGTTCCGGCAACCGGCGGCAGGCGGCGAGCGGCGGCGCACGGCGGAGAACAGTGGCGCAGCGGCGGAGCAGGGCCGCGGGCAGCGCGGGCAGGCGCGGGCGGGCGCGGGCAGGCGCGCAGGCGGGCGGTCCACAGAATAGGCGTGCACCGGGTGCACGGAAGGTTGAGGTTGCCACGTGGCAGCCTCTGATTGGTTGGACGGCGTGCGGCGGCTGTGACACGTGGCATCGCCTGATTGGCCGACAGGATCCGGAAGACCCGGCGCGTGGACCGGGCTCGAGCGCCCCGTGGACCACGTGGGACACGTGTCGGCAGCCGGTTGGCGGGCGCCGCCCGCATGGCGGGTGAGGCGCCGCCCACGTGCGCCACGTGGCGCCCAGCCATTGGCGGGCGCCGCTGGTGCGGTGTTCGAGCGGGAACACGCGGCGGCGCCCGACTCGCGGGCGCCGCTGTTCGCTATTCGGGGGTGACGTGGCGCGCCCGGGTGATTCCGGGCGCTGGTCGCGGGCCGGGCTGCGGCCCATTCGGGCGCCCGAATTCGGGGGTGCGCCCGAATGTTTGGTGGGCTATAAATAGCCCACCACCCCTCTTTTCTTCTGCCTTTCCCGAGTTTTAGAGAGAGAATCTGAGGGTGCGGCCTTAAGAAGACTTCTTCCTCTCTCTGTCCTCCATCTCTCTAGGAGGTTTTGGAATTTTTGGAGTTACCGACAGCGAGTCATCTGCGACGCGGCGCGCTTCGACGTTTCCTCTTTTTCGGTCCATTTCCGTCGCAGTTCAGTCAGAATATTCCTGTGCGCAAACCAGGAGGAATTTTTGGACGATTTCTTCGATAGCGTGTTCCTGAGAGGTAAGGCTTCGATTTCTGTGTTGATCGTTTCGCTTCATTTTGGGTTTTTGGCATGGTTCCCGAGGCATCTTTTGACCCCATTTTCTGTGATGGATTTCATGGACAGCATGGGCTTGTTGATTTTATATCTTGGCATAGGAACATCGGATCGAGGCATTTAAATAGTCGATTTTGATCTACTCGTCGCAAGGAACGTTCCCGTATTTTTCTTGGATTTTTCTGAATTTCCCAAAAGTGAGAAAGCACTGTTTCTCCAGAGTTAAGTGCTACAGTTTTTTTTGGGGGATTCTTTAGGGAAGGTTACCTTGTCGAATTTATATCTTGACCTGCAGAACTCGGATTTGGACGTGCAGGTACTCGTTTCGAAGGTATCGACACGAGGATCGCTGTGATATTTTTATTGGAATTTTCTGGGCATTTTCAGCAGGTGAAATAAGGGCATCTTTGGGACTGATTTCTGTATGTGTATGCGGGGGTAGTTTTTGGGATTTATGGACTTTATGTTGTACCCAGGAGAGTCGCGGGTATTACTGGACCCCTTGGAGTAGGAGATTTGTATTTCCTGGTATTTTCAGCTGTGGGATTTGGATAGTCAGCTCTTCAGGTGGGTAGTTGTTGCTTACCTCTTACTGTGATTTACTCACTAAGTTTATTTAGAGGATTCCCCATTTGGACTTATTGATTGATTACCATGCATGATTGAATGATATAAATGCGAGCCTATCATTTGAGATTAATTATGAGGATATAGCATGTTGGAAATATTACTGGGATAATATTGTTGTTGGAACATGATCATTGAGATATTTTAATAGTGATAATTAAAATGCCGTGTAGCACATAGATTTTATGAAAGTTGGTTAAATGGATTAAGTATTGGGGCATGATGACATATCTATGTGCGGGTACCACTTTGAGATTTATTATGGACCAGGGATTATATACATGTGTAGTTGACTGATGATTTTAGCATGATGGTTATATTTATGCGGAGCTATTACTTAATACACATGTGGAGTTACTGTTTGATACACTTTCTTTTATCTTTCTTGAGGACTGTTGCATGCTTGTTTGGATATCTAGATAGGCCACTATTTATTGCTACACTATCATATTGGGATTTGACTTAGGAGAAACCATGATTGTTTTCTTTCTCCTTCTCATTTTGACTTTTGATTCATATTGCTCGGGTTCGAGCAGGGGTTTGGGATAGTGTAGTCGGGACTTTGGAGTCTGGGACAGGTCGTACTTGATTATGGATTGTGGGGCATTGTGGTAACCGCGGACATTAGGCGGTTGACCAGATGTTGGTTATTTCATCAGATTGTGGACTTGTGGGGTATTGCGGTAACCGCGGACATTAGGCGGTTGACCGGATGTTTACTTTTGCATCAGATTGAGGTTTTCTTTAGTGGAGGGGTTTTCCACTTTGATCATAGTCATGATCCAGTCCTGCTTTTATGATACTTATGACATGGTTACTTTCCTCGTGTGGGTAGCTCCCCTCGAGTGCCACTTCGAAGCGTGCGGGGTACCAAGTGGGTACCGGACGGCATCGACTCATTACTATCACTTTGGTGCGGATCAGGTTGCACGATGATGATAGCGACAGCAGGCGGTACCAGTTTTTACTGGTGGCTAGATTGGGTTTATTTGGACAGATGCGGTTACTGATGCATACTTACAGTCATTCATTTTGGCACTGCATTTAGAGGCATACTAGTGGTAGTTCCTTTTTATTTGTAGTCTTATAGCTTACCACTTTCTTCATTCTTTGCCTCTGGTAGACTTAGTGGGTACGTCGGAGTTTGAGGCTTTACCCACAGGGGGAGGCTACTGGTTTACTAGTGGTTCTCACCCCCACTGTTGTTTTTCTCTCTTTCTTTTCCTTGTTTTGCAGAGTCTTCTGCGGGAGCTGCTGGGCCATCGGCAGCGGATCGAGGTGAGGGGATCGCTGAGTAGATAGATCTCCTGTGAGGCTGTGAGTTGCTATTAGACAGATATTGTACCCTTTTACTCAGACAGTTGTAGTTCACTTTTATTTTGTGGTCTGGCTTTGGCCAGCTGGGTGTATTATTTTGGTGAGCTGGGAGTTTATTGTATTTTTACAGTTTTTATTTCTTTTCCAGTCTGAGATATTATGTAGTTCTTTTAGTTCAGCTCTGTATTATGCTCTTTTATTATACATTTATATCTAAGCAGGTTACCGATGCTTCGTGTACATGGAAAATTCCGTGTGCATGGCGGATCTGTTGGCGAGCCCGGGTTCTGGTTTCCACCCGGGGCGTGACAGATTAAGTTGGTATCAGAGCTTAGGGATAGGTCAGTTGGGACTTAGAAAACCCTAGGCTTATGTTGGACCCTAGGATGATAGGGCGTGAGAGACGTGATGTTTTTGGCGAAAGTCGGTGATTGGGTTATTTGACTCTTCCGATGAGGGAAGAGGGATCGACATATCTTGTTTCTGTGAACGGTTATGTTGGCTGCAGACAACATAAAGCTACAGAAATAGGGGGATGTCTTTGACTTTTGCTAGATTGGGTCGTGCGTGGTTACGTCCTGACTTGTGTTTTCTGTTGGCAGGATGCCTCCCCGACGTCGGATTACTACTCGGGGTACCCTTACACCCCCTGAGGAGCCGGAGCAGACCGGATCTTCGGAGTTGAGTAAGCTGAGGGCCATGGTGGCCCAATTGGCGGAGCATACCCGTCGGCAGGAGCAGAGGATTGACCAGCTTGTAGCCCAGAGAGAGGCGGCGCCGTCCCCGACTATTTTGGAGGCCCCTGTACCACCTGTACCACTTCGTGTGCCGACGGCGCCATCATCGAGTAGTGGGGCTCGAGGAGCGGCCCAGCCTTTGACCCCTTCTCAGGAGGAGTATATCGCGGAGAAGCTCACCAAGTTCTGCCAGTATGGACCGCCTAGATTCTCGGGGCAGAATGCGCGACCGTGGGATACGGAGGCTTGGTTATCTTCGATGGAAAAACTGTTTAGGGATTTCTTCATCGACCCGAAGTACAGAGTGCACATGGCAGTGCATTGTCTCGAGGGGGATGCTGACGCATGGTGGCGCCGGGTGGAGCCAGCGGAGTTCCAGACCACACGACAGCTGCCCTGGTCCGAGTTCCGGCGTATGCTACTTGGAACGTACTTTTCTGGGAGCGTGAAACGGAAGCCGGAGGACGACTTGAAGAATATCCAGCAGGGAGACAAATCGGTGCAGGAGTACTACCAGGAGTTTATGCAGTTGCTTAACTGCGTGCCTTTCGTTGCCCGTGATGGACCGCATGAGGTCGAGTTGTTCGAGTCTGGTCTTCGACCTGAGATCTATACCCTGGTGCATGCTCGGAGGCTACAGACCCTTGGTGAAGCCGTTGAGCAGGCACTGTGGGTGGAGCAGGGCAACACGAAGATTGCCAGGAGGAGCGGGTCGGTCGCACAGAGTTATGAGAGGAAGCGACCAGCACCTGATGATGGAGGACAGGCTAGTTCTTGGAGACCGCCACGACCGTCGCGGCCTCAGTCTCATGGCCAGGGGCATTCTGAGCAACGAGAGTCTAGTGGACCCCAGAGGCAGCAACAGCAGCAGCCGCAGCAGCAGCCACGACGTCGTGACAGATGTATTTTCTGTGAAGAACCTCATCTGTCTCACACCTGTGATCTGAGGTGGGGTCGTTGTTATAAGTGTGGACAGTCAGGCCACGTTCGAGCTTCATGCCCCCTATCGACTTCCACGGCACCATCTTCAGCCTCGGCTCCTAGTGCATTTCGACAGAGGACGTCAGCTCAGCAGTCTTTTGCTCCAGTGAGCAGGTCACCTCCCTTCCACTCTTCTGATTACTGGCCACCGGCTCAGAGCGGTCGGGTATATGCCGCTCAGGTGGAGGACTTTACAGCAGCCGATTATGTGGTGACAGGTATTATTTTACCTTCTGGCATTAGATTTTGCATTGTATTGCATTTGAGCATCCTAGTCATTTGTTAGGAGTATATTTGCATCATTGCCTGGGTTAGGGGTAGGATGGTTACCACGTGCACGGGAGGGTCAGATTCCCGATCATATTTTGCACATGGAGGAGTGTCATTGGTCCTACCCGGTGTAGATTGAGTCCTAGATTTTACCAGCAGACCAGATGGCTGCGGGACATGAATAGGATGCTCGGGATGGATGGGCAGGCTCGGTACTTCACGACGATCGACTGTGCCGCGAGGATAGTGACCAGGAGGTGTTCGTGTACCAGGGATGCTAGAAGAGATATGGCGGCTCGAGCTAGAGGTTTGCTTCACGTTTTGAAGGAGCTTGCAGACAGCTTTGGGGGCTGGAGTCGGAGATGACGGACACCTACCCCTACTTATGTGAGGCATCGGACTATGGGATGCTGTTAGTTTTGTTTCGAGGACGAAACTCTTTTTAGTGGGGGAGGATGTGGTGACCCAGACTTTTGTAGAAGCTTTTGCGGCTTTATCAGTGACTATAGGAAGCTCACACAGTGTCATGGAGCTTGTAGAATCGAAATTGGATTTTTAAAATGGACCCGGCGCGAAAATCGGATCAAGTGGGCCTTTCCGGGGGCTTTCGGCAAAATTTCGGATGAGAATTTGGAAAATCGGACAGCGGATTTGGACTCAGCGCGCGAAAACGATCAAAATGGTGTATTCACTTTATTTTCGGCGCCAAAAATACTGTTCACCGGAACAGTAACTCCGGCCGCCGGAAAATACTGTTCCGGCGACCGGCGGCAGGCGGCGAGCGGCGGCGCACGGCGGAGAACAGTGGCGCAGCGGCGGAGCAGGGCCGCGGGCAGGCGCGCAGGCGGGCGGTCCACAGAATAGGCGTGCACCGGGTGCACGGAAGGTTGAGGTTGCCACGTGGCAGCCTCTGATTGGTTGGACGGCGTCAAAGGAGGCGGCGGCGGCTGTGACACATGGCATCGCCTGATTGGTCGACAGGATCCGGAAGACCCGGCGCGTGGACCGGGCTCGTGCGCCCCGTGGACCACGTGGGACACGTGTCGGCAGCCGGTTGGCGGGCGCCGCCCGCGTGGCGGGCGAGGCGCCGCCCACGTGCGCCACGTGGCGCCCAGCCATTGGCGGGCGCCGCTGGTGCGGTGTTCGAGCGGGAACACGCGACGGCGCCCGACTCGCGGGCGCCGCTGTTCGCTGTTCGGGGGTGACGTGGCGCGCCCGGGTGATTCCGGGCGCTGGTCGCGGGCCGGGCTGCGACCCATTCGGGCGCCCGAATTCGGGGGTGCACCCGAATGTTTGGTGGGCTATAAATAGCCCACCACCCCTCTTTTCTTCTGCCTTTCTCGAGTTTTAGAGAGAGAATCTGAGGGTGCGGCCTTAAGAAGACTTCTTCCTCTCTCTGTCCTCCATCTCTCTAGGAGGTTTTGGAATTTTTGGAGTTACCGACAGCGAGTCATCTGCGACGCGGCGCGCTTCGACGTTTCCTCTTTTTCGGTCCATTTCCGTCGCAGTTCAGTCAGAATTTTCCTGTACGCAAACCAGGAGGAATTTTTGGATGATTTCTCCGACAGCGTGTTCCTGAGAGGTAAGGCTTCGATTTCTGTGTTGATCATTTCGCTTCATTTTGGGTTTTTGGCACGGTTCCTGAGGCATCTTTTGACCCCATTTTCTGTGATGGATTTCCTGGAGAGCATGGGCTTGTTGATTTTATATCTTGGCATAGGAACATCGGATCGAGGCATTTAAATAGTCGATTTGATCTACTCATCGTAAGGAACGTTCCCGTATTTTTCTTGGATTTTTCTGAATTTCCCAAAAGTGAGAAAGCACTGTTTCTCCAGAGTTAAGTGCTACAGTTTTTTTGGGGGATTCTTTAGGGAAGGTTACCTTGTCGAATTTATATCTTGACCTGCAGAACTCGGATTTGGACGTGCAGATACTCGTTTCGAAGGTATCGACACGAGGATCGCTGTGATATTTTTATTGGAATTTTCTGGGCATTTTCAGCAGGTGAAATAAGGGCATCTTTGGGACTGATTTCTGTATGTGTATGCGGGGGTAGTTTTTTGGGATTTATGGACTTTATGTTGTACCCAGGAGAGTCGCGGGTATTACTGGACCCCTTGGAGTAGGAGATTTGTATTTCCTGGTATTTTCAGCTGTGGGATTTGGATAGTCAGCTCTTCAAGTGGGTAGTTGTTGCTTACCTCTTACTGTGATTTACTCACTAAGTTTATTTAGAGGATTCCCCATTTGGACTTATTGATTGATTACCATGCATGATTGAATGATATAAATGCGAGCCTATCATTTGAGATTATTATGTGGATATAGCATGTTGGAAATATTACTGGATAATATTGTTGTTGGAACATGATCATTGAGATATTTAATAGTGATAATTAAAATGCCGTGTAGCACATAGATTTTATGAAAGTTGGTTAAATGGATTAAGTATTGGGGCATGATGACATATCTATGTGCGGGTACCACTTTGAGATTTATTATGGACCAGGGATTATATACATGTGTAGTTGACTGATGATGTTTAGCATGATGGTTATATTTATGCGGAGCTATTACTTACTACACATGTGGAGTTATGTTTGATACATTTCTTTATCTTTCTTGAGGACGTTGCATGCTTGTTTGGCACATCTAGATAGGCCACTATTTATTACTACACTATCATATTGGGATTTGACTTAGGAGAAACCATGATTGTGTTTTCTCCTTCTCATTTTGACCTTGTGATTCATATGCTCGGGTTCGAGCA
>CM055064.1:47412945-47462055 GCA_029204045.2 Tillandsia leiboldiana | reverse complement strand
CGACACTTTCCGGAAGACCCGCGCGTAGACCGGGGCGAGCGCCCACGTGGACCGCGTGGACACGTGGCGGCAGCCGTGTTGGCGGGCGCCGCCCACGTGGCGGGTGCACGCCGAACACGTGCGCCACGTGGCGCCCAGCCATTGGCGGCGCCGCTGGTGCGGTGTTCGGCGGACACGCGGCGGCGCCCGACTCGGTCGCCGCTGTTCCATTCGGTTGGGTGACGGGGCGCGCCCGTGATTCCGGGCGCGGTCGCGGTTCCGGGCTGCGCCCATTCGGGCCCGATTCGGGGGTGGCCCGAATTTTTGTGGGCTATAAATACAGCCCACCACCCCTCTTTTCTTCTCCTTTTCCCGAGTTTTAGAGAGAGAATCTGAGGGTGTGGCCTTAAAAGACTTCTTCCTCTCTCTGCCTCCCCATCTCTCTGGAAGTTTTGGAATTTTTGGAGTTGCCGACAGCGAGTCATCTGCGACGCGGTGCGCTTCGACGTTTCCTCTTTTTCGGTCCATTTCCGTCGCAGTTCAGTCAGAATTTTCCTGTGCGCAAACCAGGAGAATTTTTGGACGATTTCTTCGACAGCGTGTTCCTGAGAGAAGGCTTCGATTTCCGTGTTGATCGTTTCGCTTTATTTTGGGTTTTTGGCATGGTTCCCGAGGCATCTTTTGACCCCATTTTCTGTGTGGATTCCTGGACAGCATGGGCTTGTTGATTTTATATCTTGGCGTAGGAACATCGGATCGAGGCGTTTAAATAGTCGATTTTGATCTACTCGTCGCAAACGTTTCCCGTATTTTTTTGGATTTTTCTGAATTTCCCAAAAGTGAGAAATCACTGTTTCTCCAGAGTTAAGTGCTACAGTTTTTTTTGGGGATTCTTTAGGGATTGTACCTTGTCGAATTTATATCTTGACCTGCAGAACTCGGATTTGGACGTGCAGGTACTCGTTTCGAAGGTATCGACGCGAGGATCGCTGTGATATTTTTATTGGAATTTTCTGGGCATTTTCAGCAGGTGAATAAGGGCATCTTTGGGACTGATTTCTGTATGTGTATTTCGGGGGTAGTTTTTTGGATTTATGGACTTTATGTTGTACCCAGAGAGTTGCGGTATTACTGGACCCCTTGGAGTAGGAGATTTGTATTTCCTGGTATTTTCAGCTGTGGGATTTGGACAGTCAGCTCTTCAGGTGGTAGTTGTTGCTTACCTCTTACTGTGATTTACTCACTAAGTTTATTTAGAGATTCCCCGTTTTGGACTTATTGATTGATTACCATGCATGATTGAATGATATAAATGCGAGCCTATCATTTGAGATTAATTATGTGGATATAGCAGTTGGAAATATTACTGGGATAATATTGTTGTTGGAACATGATCATTGAGATATTTTAATAGTGATAATTAACATGCCGTGTAGCACATAGATTTTATAAAGTTGGTTAAATGGATTAAGTATTGGGGCATGATGACATATCTATGTGCGGGTACCACTTTGAGATTTATTATGGACCAGGATTATATACATGTGTAGTTGACTGATGATTTTAGCATGATGGTTATATTTATGCGGAGCTATTACTTAATACACATGTGGAGTTACTGTTTGATACTCTTTCTTTTATCTTTCTTGAGGACTGTTGCATGCTTGTTTGGACATCTAGATAGGCCACTATTATTGCTACACTATCATATTGGGATTTGACTTAGGAGAAACCATGATTGTTTTCTTTCTCCTTCTCATTTTGACTTTTGATTCATATTGCTCGGGTTCGAGCAGGGGTTTGGGATAGTGTAGTCGGGACTTTGGAGTCTGGGACAGGTCGTACTTGATTATGGATTGTGGGCATTGTGTAACCGCGGACATTAGGCGGTTGACCAGATGTGGTTATTCATCAGATTGTGGACTGTGGGGTATTGCGGTAACCGCGGACATTAGGCGGTTGACCGATGTTTACTTTTGCATCAGATTGGGTTTTCTTTAGTGGAGGGGTTTTCCACTTTGATCATAGTCATGATCAGTCCTGCTTTTATGATACTTATGACATGGTTACTTTCCTCGTGTGGGTAGCTCCCCTCGAGTGCCACTTCGAAGCGTGCGGGGTACCAAGTGGGTACCGACGGCATTGACTCATTGCTATCACTTTGGTGCGGATCAGGTTGCACGATGATGATAGCGGCAGCAGGCGGTACCAGTTTTTACTGGTGGCTAGATTGGTGTTTATTTGGACAGATGCGGTTACTGATGCATACTTACAGTCATTCATTTTGGCACTGCATTTAGAGGCATACTAGTGGTAGTTCCTTTTTATTTGTAGTCTTATAGCTTACCACTTTCTTCATTCTTTGCCTCTGGTAGACTTAGTGGGTACGTCGGAGTTTGAGGCTTTACCCACAGGGGGAGGCTACTGGTTTACTAGTGGTTCTCACCCCCACTGTTGTTTTCTCTCTTTCTTTCCTTGTTTTGCAGAGTCTTCTGCGGGAGCTGCTGGGCCATCGGCAGCGGATCGAGGTGAGGGGATCGCTGAGTAGATAGATCTCCTGTGAGGCTGTGAGTTGCTGTTAGACAGATATTGTACCCTTTTACTCAGACTGTAGTAGTTCACTTTTATTTTTGGTCTGGCTTTGGCCAGCTGGGTGTATTATTTTGGTGAGCTGGGAGTTTATTGTATTTTTACACAGTTTTTATTTCTTTTCCAGTCTGAGATATTATGTAGTTCTTTTAGTTCAGCTCTGTATTATGCTCTTTTATTGTACATTTATATCTGAGCAGGTTACCGACGCTTCGTGTACATGGAAAATTCCGTGTGCATGGCGGATCTGTTGGCGAGCCCGGTTTCTGGTTTCCACCCGGGGCGTGACAGATTAAGTTGGTATCAGAGCTTAGGGATAGGTCAGTTGGGACTTAGAAAACCCTAGGCTTATGTTGGACCCTAGGATGATAGGGCGTGAGAGACGTGATGTTTTTGGCGAAAGTCGGTGATTGGGTTATTTGACTCTTCCGATGAGGGAAGAGGGATCGACATATCTTGTTTCTGTGAACGGTTATGTTGGCTGCGACAACATAAAGCTACAGAAATAGGGGGATGTCTTTGACTTTCGCTAGATTGGGTCGTGCGTGGTTACGTCCTGACTTGTGTTTTCTGTTGGCAGGATGCCTCCCCGACGTCGGATTACTACTCGGGGTACCCTTACACCCCCTGAGGAGCCGGAGCAGACCGGATCTTCTTGAGTTGAGTGAGCTGAGGGCCATGGTGGCCCAATTGGCGGAGCATACCCGTCGGCAGGAGCAGAGGATTGACCAGCTTGTAGCCCAGAGAGAGGCGGCGCCGTCCCCGACTGTTTTGGAGGCCCCTGTACCACCTGTACCACTTCGTGTGCCGACGGCGCCATCATCGAGTAGTGGGGCTCGAGGAGCGGCCCAGCCTTTGACCCCTTCTCAGGAGGAGTATATCGCGGAGAAGCTCACCAAGTTCTGCCAGTATGGACCGCCTAGATTCTCGGGGCAGAACGCGCGACCGTGGGATCGGAGGCTTGGTTTATCTTCGATGGAGAAGCTGTTTAGGGATTTCTTCATCGACCCGAAGTACAGAGTGCACATGGCAGTGCATTGTCTCGAGGGGGATGCTGACGCATGGTGGCGTCGGGTGGAGCCAGCGGAGTTCCAGACCACACGACAGCTGCCCTGGTCCGAGTTCCGGCGTATGCTACTTGGAACGTACTTTTCTGGGAGCGTGAAACCGGAAGCCGGAGGACGACCTTGAAGAATATCCAGCAGGGAGACAAATCGGTGCAGGAGTACTACCAGGAGTTATGCAGTTGCTTAACTGCGTGCCTTTCGTTGCCGTGATGGACCGCATGAGGTCGAGTTGTTCGAGTCTGGTCTTCGACCTGAGATCTATACCCTGGTGCATTGCTCGGAGGCTACAAGACCCTTGTTGAAGCCGTGAGCAGCACTGTGGGTGGAGCAGGGCAACACGAAGATTGCCAGGAGGAGCGGGTCGGGTCGCACAGAGTTATGAGAGGAAGCGACCAGCACCTGATGATGGAGGACAGGCTAGTTCTTGGAGACCGCCACGACCGTCGCGGCCTCAGTCTCATGGCCAGGGGCATTCTGAGCAACGAGAGTCTAGTGGACCCCAGAGGCAGCAACCGCAGCAGCCGCAGCAGCAGCCACGACGTCGTGACAGATGTATTTTCTGTGAAGAAACTCATCTGTCTCACACCTGTGATCTGAGGTGGGGGTCGTTGTTATAAGTGTGGACAGTCAGGCCACGTTCGAGCTTCATGCCCCCTATCGACTTCCACGGCACCATCTTCAGCCTCGGCTCCTAGTGCATTTCGACAGAGGACGTCAGCTCAGCAGTCTTTTGCTCCAGTGAGCAGGTCACCTCCCTTCCACTCTTCTGATTACTGGCCACCGGCTCAGAGCGGTCGGGTATATGCCGCTCAGGTGGAGGACTTTACAGCAGCCGATTATGTGGTGACAGGTATTATTTTACCTTCTGGCATTAGATTTTGCATTGTATTGCATTTGAGCATCCTAGTCATTTGTTAGGAGTATATTTGCATCATTGCCTGGGTTAGGGGTAGGATGGTTACCACGTGCACGGGAGGGGTCAGATTCCCGATCATATTTGCACATGGAGGAGTGTCATTGGTCCTACCCGGTGTAGATTGAGTCCTAGATTTTACCAGCAGACCAGATGGCTGCGGGACATGAATAGGATGCTCGGGATGGATGGGCAGGCTCGGTACTTCACGACGATCGACTGTGCCGCGAGGATAGTGACCAGGAGGTGTTCGTGTACCAGGGATGCTAGAAGAGATATGGCGGCTCGAGCTAGAGGTTTGCTTCACGTTTTGAAGGAGCTTGCAGACAGCTTTGGGGGCTGGAGTCGGAGATGACGGACACCTACCCCTACTTATGTGAGGCATCGGACTATGGGATGCTGTTTAGTTTTGTTTCGAGGACGAAACTCTCTTTTTAGTGGGGGAGGATGTGGTGACCCAGACTTTTGTAGAAGCTTTTGCGGCTTTATCAGTGACTATAGGAGCTCACACAGTGTCATGGAGCTTGTAGAATCGAAATTGGATTTTTAAAATGGACCCGGCGCGAAATCGGATCAAGTGGGCCTTTCCGGGGGCTTTCGGCAAAATTTCGGATGAGAATTTGGAAAATCGGACAGCGGATTGGACCTCAGCAGCGCGAAAAACGATCAAAATGGTGTATTCACTTTATTTTCGGCGCCAAAAAATACTGTTCACCGGAACAGTAACTCCGGCCGCCGGAAAATACTGTTCCGGCGACCGGCGGCAGGCGGCGAGCGGCGGCGCACGGCGGAGAACAGTGGCGCAGCGGCGGAGCAGGGCCGCGGGCAGGCGCGCAGGCGGGCGGTCCACAGAATAGGCGTGCACCGGGTGCACGGAAGGTTGAGGTTGCCACGTGGCAGCCTCTGATTGGTTGACGCGTCAAAGGAGGCGGCGGCGGCTGTGACACATGGCATCGCCTGATTGGTCGACAGGATCCGGAAGACCCGGCGCGTGGACCGGGCTCGTGCGCCCCGTGGACCACGTGGGACACGTGTCGGCAGCCGGTTGGCGGGCGCCGCCCGCGTGGCGGGCGAGGCGCCGCCCACGTGCGCCACGTGGCGCCCAGCCATTGGCGGGCGCCGCTGGTGCGGTGTTCGAGCGGGAACACGCGACGGCGCCCGACTCGCGGGCGCCGCTGTTCGCTGTTCGGGGGTGACGTGGCGCGCCCGGGGGTGATTCCGGGCGCTGGTCGCGGGCCGGGCTGCGACCCATTCGGGGCGCCCGAATTCGGGGGTGCACCCGAATGTTTGGTGGGCTATAAATAGCCCACCACCCCTCTTTTCTTCTGCCTTTCTCGAGTTTTAGAGAGAGAATCTGAGGGTGCGGCCTTAAGAAGACTTCTTCCTCTCTCTGTCCTCCATCTCTCTAGGAGGTTTTGGAATTTTTGGAGTTACCGACAGCGAGTCATCTGCGACGCGGCGCGCTTCGACGTTTCCTCTTTTTCGGTCCATTTCCGTCGCAGTTCAGTCAGAATTTTCCTGTACGCAAACCAGGAGGAATTTTTGGATGATTTCTCCGACAGCGTGTTCCTGAGAGGTAAGGCTTCGATTTCTGTGTTGATCATTTCGCTTCATTTTGGGTTTTTGGCACGGTTCCTGAGGCATCTTTTGACCCCATTTTCTGTGATGGATTTCCTGGAGAGCATGGGCTTGTTGATTTTATATCTTGGCATAGGAACATCGGATCGAGGCATTTAAATAGTCGATTTTGATCTACTCATCGTAAGGAACGTTCCCGTATTTTTCTTGGATTTTTCTGAATTTCCCAAAAGTGAGAAAGCACTGTTTCTCCAGAGTTAAGTGCTACAGTTTTTTTTGGGGGATTCTTTAGGGAAGGTTACCTTGTCGAATTTATATCTTGACCTGCAGAACTCGGATTTGGACGTGCAGATACTCGTTTCGAAGGTATCGACACGAGGATCGCTGTGATATTTTTATTGGAATTTTCTGGGCATTTTCAGCAGGTGAAATAAGGGCATCTTTGGGACTGATTTCTGTATGTGTATGCGGGGGTAGTTTTTGGGATTTATGGACTTTATGTTGTACCCAGGAGAGTCGCGGGTATTACTGGACCCCTTGGAGTAGGAGATTTGTATTTCCTGGTATTTTCAGCTGTGGGATTTGGATAGTCAGCTCTTCAAGTGGGTAGTTGTTGCTTACCTCTTACTGTGATTTACTCACTAAGTTTATTTAGAGGATTCCCCATTTGGACTTATTGATTGATTACCATGCATGATTGAATGATATAAATGCGAGCCTATCATTTGAGATTAATTATGTGGATATAGCATGTTGGAAATATTACTGGGATAATATTGTTGTTGGAACATGATCATTGAGATATTTTAATAGTGATAATTAAAATGCCGTGTAGCACATAGATTTTATGAAAGTTGGTTAAATGGATTAAGTATTGGGGCATGATGACATATCTATGTGCGGGTACCACTTTGAGATTTATTATGGACCAGGGATTATATACATGTGTAGTTGACTGATGATTTTAGCATGATGGTTATATTTATGCGGAGCTATTACTTAATACACATGTGGAGTTACTGTTTGATACACTTTCTTTTATCTTTCTTGAGGACTGTTGCATGCTTGTTTGGACATCTAGATAGGCCACTATTTATTACTACACTATCATATTGGGATTTGACTTAGGAGAAACCATGATTGTTTTCTTTCTCCTTCTCATTTTGACTTTTGATTCATATTGCTCGGGTTCGAGCAGAGGTTTGGGATAGTGTAGTCGGGACTTTGGAGTCTGGGACAGGTCGTACTTGATTATGGATTGTGGGGCATTGTGGTAACCGCGGACATTAGGCGGTTGACCAGATGTTGGTTATTTCATCAGATTGTGGACTTGTGGGGTATTGCGGTAACCGCGGACATTAGGCGGTTGACCGGATGTTTACTTTTGCATCAGATTGGGGTTTTCTTTAGTGGAGGGGTTTTCCACTTTGATCATAGTCATGATCCAGTCCTGCTTTTATGATACTTATGACATGGTTACTTTCCTCGTGTGGGTAGCTCCCCTCGAGTGCCACTTCGAAGCGTGCGGGGTACCAAGTGGGTACCGGACGACATTGACTCATTACTATCACTTTGGTGCGGATCAGGTTGCACGATGATGATAGCGACAGCAGGCGGTACCAGTTTTTACTGGTGGCTAGATTGGTTTTATTTGGACAGATGCGGTTACTGATGCATACTTACAGTCATTCATTTTGGCACTGCATTTAGAGGCATACTAGTGGTAGTTCCTTTTTATTTGTAGTCTTATAGCTTACCACTTTCTTCATTTTTTGCCTCTGGTAGACTTAGTGGGTACGTCGGAGTTTGAGGCTTTACCCACAGGGGGAGGCTACTGGTTTACTAGTGGTTCTCACCCCCAATGTTGTTTTTCTCTCTTTCTTTTCCTTGTTTTGCAGAGTCTTCTGCGGGAGCTGCTGGGCCATCGGCAGCGGATCGAGGTGAGGGGATCGCTGAGTAGATAGATCTCCTGTGAGGCTGTGAGTTGCTATTAGACAGATATTGTACCCTTTTACTCAGACTGTTGTAGTTCACTTTTATTTTGTGGTCTGGCTTTGGCCAGCTGGGTGTATTATTTTGGTGAGCTGGGAGTTTATTGTATTTTTACATTTTTTATTTCTTTTCCAGTCTGAGATATTATGTAGTTCTTTTAGTTCAGCTCTGTATTATACTCTTTTATTGTACATTTATATCTGAGCAGGTTACCGACGCTTCGTGTACATGGAAAATTCCGTGTGCATGGTGGATCTGTTGGCGAGCCCGGGTTCTGGTTTCCACCCGGGGCGTGACAGATTAAGTTGGTATCAGAGCTTAGGGATAGGTCAGTTGGGACTTAGAAAACCCTAGGCTTATGTTGGACCCTAGGATGATAGGGCGTGAGAGACGTGATGTTTTTGGCGAAAGTCGGTGATTGGGTTATTTGACTCTTCCGATGAGGGAAGAGGGATCGACATATCTTGTTTCTGTGAACGGTTATGTTGGCTGCAGACAACATAAAGCTACAGAAATAGGGGGATGTCTTTGACTTTCGCTAGATTGGGTCGTGCGTGGTTACGTCCTGACTTGTGTTTTCTGTTGGCAGGATGCCTCCCCGACATCGGATTACTACTCGGGGTACCCTTACACCCCCTGAGGAGCCGGAGCAGACCGGATCTTCGGAGTTGAGTGAGCTGGGGGCCATGGTGGCCCAATTGGCGGAGCATACCCGTCGGCAGGAGCAGATGATTGACCAGCTTGTAGCCCAGAGAGAGGCGGCGCCGTCCCCGACTGTTTTGGAGGCCCCTGTACCACCTGTACCACTTCGTGTGTCGACGGCGCCATCATCGAGTAGTGGGGGCTCGAGGAGCGGCCCAGCCTTTGACCCCTTCTCAGAAGGAGTATATCGCGGAGAAGCTCACCAAGTTCTGCCAGTATGGACCGCCTAGATTCTCGGGGCAGAACGCGCGACCTTGGGATACGGAGGCTTGGTTATCTTCGATGGAAAAACTGTTTAGGGATTTCTTCATCGACCCGAAGTACAGAGTGCACATGGCAGTGCATTGTCTCGAGGGGGATTCTGACGCATGGTGGCGCCGGGTGGAGCCAGCGGAGTTCCAGACCACACGACAGCTGCCCTGGTCCGAGTTCCGGCGTATGCTACTTGGAACGTACTTTTCTGGGAGCGTGAAACAGAAGCTGGAGGACGACTTGAAGAATATCAAGCAGGGAGACAAATCGGTGCAGGAGTACTACCAGGAGTTTATGCAGTTGCTTAACTGCGTGCCTTTCGTTGCCCGTGATGGACCGCATGAGGTCGAGTTGTTCGAGTCTGGTCTTCGACCTGAGATCTATACCCTGGTGCACGCTCGGAGGCTACAGACCCTTGGTGAAGCCGTTGAGCAGGCACTGTGGGTGGAGCAGGGCAACACGAAGATTGCCAGGAGGAGCGGGTCGGTCGCACAGAGTTATGAGAGGAAGCGACCAGAACCTGATGATGGAGGACAGGCTAGTTCTTGGAGACCGCCACGACCGTCGCGGCCTCAGTCTCATGGCCAGGGGCATTCTGAGCAACGAGAGTCTGGTGGACCCCAGAGGCAGCAACAGCAGCAGCCGCAGCAGCAGCCACGACGTCGTGACAGATGTATTTTCTGTGAAGAACCTCATCTGTCTCACACCTGTGATCTGAGGTGGGGTCGTTGTTATAAGTGTGGACAGTCAGGCCACGTTCGAGCTTCATGCCCCCTATCGACTTCCACGGCACCATCTTCAGCCTCGGCTCCTAGTGCATTTCGACAGAGGACGTCAGCTCAGCAGTCTTTTGCTCCAGTGAGCAGGTCACCTCCCTTCCACTCTTCTGATCACTGGCCACCGGCTCAGAGCGGTCGGGTATATGCCGCTCAGGTGGAGGACTTTACAGCAGCCGATTATGTGGTGACAGGTATTATTTTACCTTCTGGCATTAGATTTTGCATTGTATTGCATTTGAGCATCCTAGTCATTTGTTAGGAGTATATTTGCTTCATTGCCTGGGTTAGGGGTAGGATGGTTACCACGTGCACGGGAGGGTCAGATTCCCGATCATATTTTGCACATTGAGGAGTGTCATTGGTCCTACCCGGTGTAGATTGAGTCCTAGATTTTACCAGCAGACCAGATGGCTGCGGGACATGAATAGGATGCTCGGGATGGATGGGCAGGCTCGGTACTTCACGACGATCGACTGTGCCGCGAGGATAGTGACCAGGAGGTGTTCGTGTACCAGGGATGCTAGAAGAGATATGGCGGCTCGAGCTAGAGGTTTGCTTCACGTTTTGAAGGAGCTTGCAGACAGCTTTGGGGGCTGGAGTCGGAGATGACGGACACCTACCCCTACTTATGTGAGGCATCGGACTATGGGATGCTGTTTAGTTTTGTTTCGAGGACGAAACTCTTTTTAGTGGGGGAGGATGTGGTGACCCAGACTTTTGTAGAAGCTTTTGCGGCTTTATCAGTGACTATAGGAAGCTCACACAGTGTCATGGAGCTTGTAGAATCGAAATTGGATTTTTAAAATGGACCCGGCGCGAAAATCGGATCAAGTGGGCCTTTCCGGGGGCTTTCGACAAAATTTCGGATGAGAATTTGGAAAATCGGACAACGGATTTGGACTCAGCGCGCGAAAACGATCAAAATGGTGTATTCACTTTATTTTCGGCGCCAAAAATACTGTTCACCGGAACAGTAACTCCGGCCGCCGGAAAATACTGTTCCGGCGACCGGCGGCAGGCGGCGAGCGGCAGTGCACGGCGAAGAACAGTGGCGCAGCGGCGGAGCAGGGCCGCGGGCAGCGCGGGCAGGCGCGGGCGGGGGCGGGTAGGCGCGCAGGCGGGCGGTCCACAGAATAGGCGTGCACCGGGTGCACGGAAGGTTGAGGTTGCCACGTGGCAGCCTCTGATTGGTTGGACGGCGTCAAAGGAGGCGGCGGCGGCTGTGACACGTGGCATCGCCTGATTGGTCGACAGGATCCGGAAGACCCGGCGCGTGGACCGGGCTCGTGCGCCCCGTGGACCACGTGGGACACGTGTCGGCAGCCGGTTGGCGGGCGCCGCCCGCGTGGCGGGCGAGGCGCCGGCCACGTGCGCCATGTGGCGCCCAGCCATTGGCGGGCGCCGCTGGTGCGGTGTTCGAGCGGGAACACGCGGCGGCGCCCGACTCGCGGGCGCCGCTGTTCGCTGTTCGGGGGTGACGTGGCACGCCCGGGTGATTCCGGTCGCTGGTCGCGGGCCGGGCTGCGGCCCATTCGGGCGCCCGAATTCGGGGGTGCGCCCGAATGTTTGGTGTGCTATAAATAGCCCACCACCCCTCTTTTCTTCTGCCTTTCCCGAGTTTTAGAGAGAGAATCTGAGGGTGCGGCCTTAAGAAGACTTCTTCCTCTCTCTGTCCTCCATCTCTCTAGGAAGTTTTGGAATTTTTGGAGTTACCGACAGCGAGTCATCTGCGCCGCGGCGCGCTTCGACGTTTCATCTTTTTTCGGTCCATTTCCGTCGCAGTTCAGTCAGAATTTTCCTGTGCGCAAACCAGAAGGAATTTTTGGACGATTTCTTCGACAGCGTGTTCCTGAGAGGTAAGGCTTCGATTTCTTTGTTGATCGTTTCACTTCATTTTGGGTTTTTGGCACGGTTTCCGAGGCATCTTTTGACCCTATTTTCTGTGATGGATTTCCTGGACAGCATGGGCTTGTTGATTTTATATCTTGGCATAGGAACATCGGATCGAGGCGTTTAAAGAGTCGATTTTGATCTACTCGTCGCAAGGAACGTTCCCGTATTTTTCTTGGATTTTTTTGAATTTCCCAAAAGTGAGAAAGCACTGTTTCTCCAGAGTTAAGTGCTACAGTTTTTTTTGGGGGATTCTTTAGGGAAGGTTACCTTGTCGAATTTATATCTTGACCTGCAGAACTCGGATTTGGACGTGCAGGTACTCGTTTCGAAAGTATCGACATGAGGATCGCTGTGATATTTTTATTGGAATTTTCTGGGCAATTTCAGCAGGTGAAATAAGGGCATCTTTGGGACTGATTTCTGTATGTGTATGCGGGGGTAGTTTTTGGGATTTATGGACTTTATGTTGTACCCAGGAGAGTCGCGGGTATTACTGGACCCCTTGGAGTAGGAGATTTGTATTTCCTAGTATTTTCAGCTGTGGGATTTGGATAGTCAGCTCTTCAGGTGGGTAGTTGTTGCTTACCTCTTACTGTGATTTACTCACTAAGTTTATTTAGAGGATTCCCTATTTGGACTTATTGATTGATTACCATGCATGATTGAATGATATAAATGCGAGCCTATCATTTGAGATTAATTATGTGGATATAGCATGTTGGAAATATTACTGGGATAATATTGTTGTTGGAACATGATCATTGAGATATTTTAATAGTGATAATTAAAATGCTGTGTAGCACATAGATTTTATGAAAGTTGGTTAAATGGATTAAGTATTGGGGCATGATGACATATCTATGTGCGGGTACCACTTTGAGATTTATTATGGACCAGGGATTATATACATGTGTAGTTGACTGATGATTTTAGCATGATGGTTATATTTATGCGGAGCTATTACTTAATACACATGTGGAGTTACTGTTTGATACACTTTCTTTTATCTTTCTTGAGGACTGTTGCATGCTTGTTTGGACATCTAGATAGGCCACTATTTATTGCTACACTATCATATTGGGATTTGACTTAGGAGAAACCATGATTGTTTTCTTTCTCCTTCTCATTTTGACTTTTGATTCATATTGCTCGGGTTCGAGCAGGGGTTTGGGATAGTGTAGTCGGGACTTTGGAGTCTGGGACAGGTCGTACTTGATTATGGATTGTGGGGCATTGTGGTAACCGTGGACATTAGGCGGTTGACCAGATGTTGGTTATTTCATCAGATTGTGGACTTGTGGGGTATTGCGGTAACCGCGGACATTAGGCGGTTGACCGGATGTTTACTTTTGCATCAGATTGGGGTTTTCTTTAGTGGAGGGGTTTTCCACTTTGATCATAGTCATGATCCAGTCCTGCTTTTATGATACTTATGACATGGTTACTTTCCTCGTGTGGGTAGCTCCCCTCGAGTGCCACTTCGAAGCGTGCGGGGTACCAAGTGGGTACCGGACGGCATTGACTCATTACTATCACTTTGGTGTGGATCAGGTTGCACGATGATGATAGCGACAGCAGGCGGTACCAGTTTTTACTGGTGGCTAGATTGGGTTTATTTGGACAGATGCGGTTACTGATGCATACTTACAATCATTCATTTTGGCACTGCATTTAGAGGCATACTAGTGGTAGTTCCTTTTTATTTGTAGTCTTATAGCTTACCACTTTCTTCATTCTTTGCCTCTGGTAGACTTAGTGGGTATGTCGGAGTTTGAGGCTTTACCCACAGGGGGAGGCTACTGGTTTACTAGTGGTTCTCACCCCCACTGTTGTTTTTCTCTCTTTCTTTTCCTTATTTTGCAGAGTCTTCTGCGGGAGCTGCTGGGCCATCGGCAGCGGATCGAGGTGAGGGGATCGCTGAGTAGATAGATCTCCTGTGAGGCTGTGAGTTGCTATTAGACAGATATTGTACCCTTTTACTCAGACTGTTGTAGTTCACTTTTATTTTGTGGTCTGGCTTTGGCCAGCTGGGTGTATTATTTTGGTGAGCTGGGAGTTTATTATATTTTTACAGTTTTTATTTCTTTTCCAGTCTGAGATATTATGTAGTTCTTTTAGTTCAGCTCTGTATTATGCTCTTTTATTGTACATTTATATCTGAGCAGGTTACCGACGCTTCGTGTACATGGAAAATTCCGTGTGCATGGCGGATCTGTTGGCGAGCCCGGGTTCTGGTTTCCACCCGGGACGTGACAGTGATAATTGGGGGCCTCTACTATAAGCAGTCACACTTGCAAGGATTAACAGCTTTAGGTGGATCCCTAATCTGACATCTACCTCGAAGGGTGGGTTGGGCTTGGCAAAAGTAGGATCGAGGTGGTCCTGTTGGCGTGCGGGCATCGTTCGAAAATAGGCAAGCAAGGGCACCTTGGGCGTCAACTCCGCTATTTTGCGGCTCTTAAGCGACTAGGATATGGGACTCTTGGTTCAACTATGGAGACCATGCCAGGGGACTGAAGACACAAACGCACAGCTTTCTTTAACCATAACTGATACTTGCTGGAGCAACAACATTGGGGATTACTCATTTCCACCAGAAAAGAGGCGGATCTGCGACACTTCATGTTGATGTTGTATTGTTAATTTGGGTCAATTGGAGTATCTGCTGTGTTGTGTAAATGGGTTTTTATCCTCCTTTTGCCTGCTATGTACTGAGGTGTAACGGATACTTTACAGGGGGGGCTGCCCAATTTTTGTTTTTCTGGGGGGGTTAATTCATTGGTAATAGGTTAGGACTTAGACCCTGGTATTGGGAGCCCCGCTCGCTAAACTCAACTTCTGTATGCAGCTAAAATAGGGTGCACCCCTGTTTAATCAAAAAAAAAAAAGAAGAGACAAAAGGATACAAGAAAAGCACAGTATAACGCCTTTCCACTCCATGTTGATGAGATCGCCACGCCTTCATTTAATGAATTGTGTTTAAATATAGTTCAATTGATTGATGATACTTCTGATAGTTCCGAGGTCCCTACAAAGATTGCTGCAATTTCTTCTCTTGAAACATTAGCCAAAGAATATCCATCTGATCATTTTGCCTATGGCACTTGCCTTACAAGCATTACAAAGCACATTGATTCAGATGATGTGGTGATTTCTTCTGGGATAATTTGTGCAGCAGGTTCTTTGATCAGGGTGCTTGGTACAAAAGCACTATCTCAGCTTCCCATTGTCATGAAGCATATTTTGCAAAGAGCCCATGAGTTCTCCAAGTGTCCTTGTCAAAAGTTTATTCTTAGAGCTTGTAATGGTTTTGATGGACTTGAGTCAAAGCATATCTCTTTTGCTATCTATTCTAATGACTTTAGAGGCAGTTGTTGAAAAGCTTGGTGGGTTTTTAAATCCATATCTTGAAGATATATTGGATCTCATTGTACTTCATCGAGAATATGCTCTAGAGTTAGATGTAAAGATACAAGCGAGGGCAGCGAACATCCGCAGGCTTCTAACTGAGAAAATACCAGTATGTTTCAGCTCTGACTTCATTTCTTAATGCTTTTATTTGTAAGAAATTACAGTCTACCCTTGCGCTTTTTGTTTGTATCTGATGAAAACTGGCACTGCAGGTTCGACTTATGCTTCCACCTCTGCTCTAGCTATACACTAGGGCAGTCCAATGTGGAGAAGCAAGCTTATCATTGACTTTTCAAATGCTGGGAGGCTTAATTGGCGTCATGGATAGGCCATCTATAGTAACTTATCATGTGAAAATATTTGAACAATGCTTGGTAGCACTTGATCTCCGCCGTTTGCACCCAGTGTCTGTTAAGGACATAAATGTGGTGGAGCAGAGTGTTATTCATGCGATTACTGGTCTATCATGTGAAAATATTCCAATTATGTGTAGGTATATAAGAATTAACTAAGTAAAATGTTCTGTCTGATTTGTCGGAATGCTAGTATTGTTTTGAGGACTGACTCCGGACTGATAAATTACAGGAACATCTGGCTCCTAGTGGTTATCGCAAGATTCCAACTGTGGGTATTTGTTTCTGTTTTAGTTTTTTCCTTCCTTTGTTGTTTTTTAATTACCTATGTTTGTCGCCGAAACATGGCCTGTGAGAAAATGTTCTAATTATGAATCAGAATTATTTATCATCTGCAGTAATTTGCCCTTTCATGGAAAGTAGCTATTACTAAACTGTTCAGAGTATAATGTCCACAGTGAGTAACTATGATGATCAAACCCCTCAACTGATCGTCAAACTGATATCAAGCTGGTTTCAAATTTCAAACGGTACTAGTTGTTGACGGTTAACACCCAAACCTAGACTCTAGACGCACAGTAGCACACTTGCCAGGTGTTACCCCATGTATTGACTAGTGTAAAATTTGCAGAAGTTAGAAACAATGATACTTTGGAAATAACTCTATGAAACTAGATCAATTAGATTAGTGTGTATAGACAGCTGATACTTAAATTTTCTCCTTATTAAGTGATATCCATCTTCTAATGTTAAAATCACAAAACTTTTTTTTTGAGAGAAGGTAGCATGCTACTGCTTCATTCATAGGGAAGATGAATTAGGCAACAGGGGTAGGCAACGGGGCCTAAAAAAAAAAAAAAAAAAAAAAAAAAAAAGAAAAAAAAAAGGAAAAAAAAATACTAGGATGTTGTGTGAGCTGTGCCCACCAGACCATGCAGCCACGAGCGTCCCTACTAAGGCATCCCGCCGTCGATTTCCGGTTGTCAAAAATCCTCCTGTTACGTTCGAGCCAAATTGACCACCAAACCGAAACAATCCCCAAAAGCTCTCTATCACGCAATGAGCCACCTCTCAGACAGGCGGTATACCAAAGTGAGGCAGCCGAGGAGTAGTTGAGGGTGGCAGAGCAAAGAAGAAAGGCCTGGAGGATACTTCTAGTGAACTGGCAGCCCAGGAACAGGTGATTGATAGTCTCTACCTCATCCAGACAGAGTACACAACTGCCATCTCCGGTTCACCCCTTTTTAACAGATTGTCTTTGGTGCGGAAAAATCACAAAACTAAAACTACCTGATCTGTCTTAGCAATTCTACTCTTGTTATTTGTAGAAACTGTAGCTTTTAGCCCGGTAAATATAACTACTTCTGGGTAGAGTTTACTGCTGATTATGGACATATTTTCATGAAGAAAAATATTAAGGAAGTTCATATGTAGAATTGAATGGATAATCTCCTCTAAACGTTCTGAGATTTTTTTGTTTTTGGCCTGCACTAGTGGGAACAGTTGCACACTAAAATGTGACATACAACATCAGATATGTTCTACTTCCAGCAGTTGTATTATCATTTTCTCTTCCTCTTACTATCTATTTAACAACTAGACGCTGCATTATGAGCAGCATTATGAACAGAGGAAAGCTAGCAGATAATAAATCAATCTATTATCTCCAGGATATTTCTCATTATTTAGAAGGGTGCAGGTTTCTTCCAAGGTTAAACAATGAAATTCCAGAGGAAAGCTAGCAGATAATAAATCAATCTATTATCTCCAGGATATTTCTCATTATTTGGAAGGGTGCAGGTTTCTTCCAAGGTTAAACAATGAAATTCCAGACAAAAGAATTCTACCTACAAAGAAAGATTCAGTAGCTTGGAGACTTTGGTTCTTATAATGCTTAGTTCAAGAAAGCAAAACCTATAATGCATCCCATATATATATATATATATATATATATATATATATATATATATATATATATATATATATTGGTCTGAGATATTATTTTTTAATCTGGGACTGTAGAATTGTATCTATCACTTTGTCACATTATTATTTTGCTTCATTTCTATTCCATCATGCTAAAAACCAAATTTGCTGATTATCATTTCTATCTTTGTAACCAAAATACAACTTAAAAAATAAAAAAAAAGACAATTTTGGAGAAGGCAGTTGCAAAACAAAGAGTACAGAGATAGTCGGGCACAAAATGAATAGCAACAAAGCAAGTTATAATAATTGCTTCGAAACCTTCGACATTTAACCTATGGCGGCGAACATAGCTTTTGATGGATCAGTTTTCGTAGTAGGTGAGAGGAGTCATGAAAGAGAGAGGAAGAGTGAGAGAGAAAGCAAGCGAGAAGGAGAGAGGAAGAGCGAGAGAGAAAGAAAGCGTGCGTGGAAGAGTGAGAGAATGTGAGCGAGAAAGAGTTAGAGGGTGCGAGAGAGGCGTGAGGGAGGACTGCTGGGTGCGTGCGCACGGGAGAGCGAGCTTGGCAGCAGCAGCGAGTTTTTCTGGGAACAGCAGTTGGCGGTACAATGGTGTTGCTCCCTGCTGCGGTCGCTGCGGGTTGCGCGATCCACCCCGCAGCCGAATTGCGAAGAATCTCGGCATGTGGCTTGGAGGTACAATGCGAAGAAGCTTCACCACCCCCCCATGTGCTGCCTTGGAGGGTTGGGGTAGCGTGCATGGGAGGCGTACCCCGGTGACATCGACCAAACACTCACGGGAAGCCTTGTTTAGACCACCCACCCCGATTGATGGCTTCAGTCACCGGAACGGACTGGGTCGTCGAAGGAGCCCCTCTCGCCGATGCAGTACGGGGGATTCCCGCATCCAAGCATCTCTGTCCGATCGGCCCTCCCGACACACGCTTCCGACCCCCAAGCCCTGCCGCAGCGCCATCAAATCCTCCTCTCCGCGCCCCACTCCCAAGGTCACCTGGGCTGATCACCTTGGTCACCCCCTTTGCTCCTTCTCCGACCCGGGCCACGAGGTGCTTCCCCCGCTCGTCCCCTCTAGCTCGACGGGACTTGACACCCCCCCCGCGATTGACCCCCGCCCTCGCACCTATAAAGAAGCCCTGCTCCTCCCCTCAACTTCCCCGAAGCAACCATCGCAACCCCACCCTCTGCCTCGGCCTGGTAGCTTCCCCTCCTCCTCCAGCGGCAAAAAGTGCTTCCGGTGCCTGGCCGGAGATCATCTCGTGAGGAACTGCCGAGACCCCGTCCGTTGTGCGGCGTGCCACCGGACCGGCCACAGAGCCAAGAGTTGCCCTGTTAGCCGGAGACGCCCCAAGATGCAGAGAAGCCGCGACTCCCGCCCGAATTCAATGAAGACCTTCATCCCGCTCTCGGAGGACTTCCGCATCCGCGAGAACAAGCGAAAGAACGCCATCCTGGCGGACGTGATCGGAAGAGCAAACCTTGGCCATTTCCCCGGGGGCACGATTGCGGCCGACATGGCTGCGCGGTTCGGTGGTTTCCCCACCGATTTCCTTGTGGCGAGCCACCTCGACCGAGAATTCGTCATCTTCCTCCCCGAGTGGGTCCACCCCATCGATCTCATTAACGGAGGCCTCCTCCACCTGCAGCATTGCCGACTCCGCTGCTGCCCTTGGGAGCCGTACCACGGCGCTGCTATCTCGAGACTTACCTACAAGGCTTGGATTAAAATCTTCAACCTCCCGTTCGAATGCTGGTCATCGTAGCGGGTGAGCGCCATTGTCAGCGGCTTCGGTCGCTTCATCAAGGCCGACGAGGCCAGCACCAACGTGACGGACATGACCGGTTACAAGTGCCTCATGGCGATGGACGACCTGGAGGACATCCCGGAGAACCTCTCCATCTTGATGGGGAGCATTATCGTCTCCGCGCAGGTGAGGATCGTCAGCACCTCCCCCTTCGGAGGGGAGGATCGGGGCACGCCCTTCGTTGGTGGGGATCCCAGTGAGGGCGGGGACCAGACGGATCCCCACGGTTTCCGGCTGGCCAGGCGGGTGGCGCTTGTCGGTCTCGATGGGGAGAGCAGCGATTCCAGAGACGCTCGCGCCGGTCTGAATGACACCTGGGACTCCTCGGAAATCCGTGACAGGAGGCGTCGCCCCACCGAGCACCAAGAGCGGCCTCTCGAAGCGGCCCCGTCGCTCCGGACAACGAGCGAACCGCAACCTGCCGGCGCTGCTCTCTCCGGCGGACCGTTGGGTGCTCCCCTTGCCAAGACATCGCTTTATCCTTCGGTTCACCGAAGCGCGGCGCGCGCCCAACCTCGAGAAGCCCCTCGACCGGAGAAGAAGATTGGCGTCGAACAGCCTCGGCTCCTCGGGCCACGCTCCTTGCTTTTTTCAGGAAGTTTTTCAAATCCCTTTCACCTTTCTGGCTACTGGGAGGTCAACCTCGCTGGGTCGCTGATGGAGGGCGCCCACTTCCCTTTCGCGATTGAGAAGATGGTGATCCGTCTCTTCCCCCTGCTCGATCGACTGCCGAGCGCCCCCCTCTGGCTGCCACGCAGCGTGCCTTGGCCCCCGTGCAACCTCGGCCCACGCGCCCGTTTGCAACCTCTGCCCCCCTCATTTGGACCCTGGGCTTGGGCGGGCCCGTCTACCACTGCTGGACTGAACCCGGGGGCCCTTGCAAGCGCGAGGGGGGGGCCCTGGGCCCCTGGCCGATCACTAGTGACGTCATCCCCCCCTACCTGTCTTCTGGACCCCAGTGGGCCCACCCGCGGGCCCCCCGCTCCCCTGCTCATTCACCCCGTGCTCCCGGGCCCCTCCCCCTCCTTGCTAGACCCTCCTGGACCTGAGGCTCCTGCCCTCTCTGCTTGCAACAACGGCCCGCGACCAATGTTGACGGACCTCTTCAGCCACAGCCCCCACTCTGAGCCCCTTTCGCCCACCTCCGCTGAGAGCCCGGTACCACTGGAGGTTCGCCGGCCTCTCCCTGCCACCCCCCACCTCCGTTCGCAAGCCGGGGGCGCTGGCGCGCCGGAGGATGCCCACCGGAGCTCCCCACCAACCTCGGGGGCCGCCATGACTACTACCTTTCACCACCTCTCTACCGGACAGTCTCCCAGCCACCTCCCGGACACCGGACCGACTTTCAGTGCCGCTCCAAAGGCGCAGTACCACTCTGACCAACCGGCCGCCAACCAGCTACCCTCCCTGGCAGCCGAACTCCTGGACGGCGGGCCGGCTGGGTGCGCCGCGCCCATGACCCCGCCGCTCGCCGCCCCCAAGGACGCCAACTCCTCTTCTATCCCGGCCATCAGGAGGAGCCCTCGGCTGGCGAAGAAGGCCGGCTCAAGTGCTCTGGACCGCGCAATAGCCCGCCGCACCTTTCTCCTGGGAGAGGGTGCGCCCGCCCCCTCAGTCTCCGCCAATGCTAATACTGCACCCCTTAACCCGACCATCCACAAGTCTGCCATGTTTGGCATCCAACTCACTGAAAGGGAGGCCTGCTCGCTCCTGGATTTCTCCGGCCCCGCGTTCTGATCGGCCGACCGCTTGTGTCTTGCTGCTTGGTGTCTAGCGTTTCCTTATGTTTCAGATATGTACCTAGAATGTCAGAGGGTTAAATGACCCCTCGAAGCGGGCTTTGGTCAAGTCGGTCGTCTGTACCCTCAAGACTTGTATCTTTTTCTTTCAAGAAACAAAAGTGAGCACGTTTTCGCGCTCCTTCATTCTCTCTCTCGTTGGACCGGGTCTCGATAAGTGCCACTTCTTGCCCTCCTCGGGGGCCTCGGGTGGCCTCGTCACTTGCTGGAGCTCCAGGCACTTCGCCTGCTCCGAGGTCATCGTGCGGGACCGCTCTCTCACGCTGCGTTTGACTCACGTTCCTTCTGGCTCCTCCTTTTACCTTACCAATGTCTACGGACCTCCCTCCTGGGAAGGAAAAGATGAGTTCTGCCGGGAGCTTGGCGCGCTTAAATTCGTTTGCCTTGGCCCCTGGGCTATCTGTGGGGACTTCAACCTTACGCGCTCCGCGGCAGAGAGGCAGGGCCGCCGCTCCTGCAGGCGCCTTATGACCATGTTCAACAACCTGATCAGCGAACTGGAAGTGGTGGATCTTCCTGTGAGGACCCGGAAATTTCCACGTTTGGATTACTGTTGGATCTGCGGCTTCTGGAGACCCGTGTTGGGTGTTAGAGGTGTTTGCGCGCATATTGGACCCAAGATTTGGACTCGGCATAAAAAATGGATCAAGTTTGCTTTCCCGGGAATTTTTGAGAAATTTTAGAAGTGGAATTTGGCAAATCGGACTTCGGATTTGGATTCAGCGCGCGAAAACGTCAAGATGGACTATTTACTTGTATTTTTCGGAGCCCGGATGACCCGGCACGGATTTCGAGGTGATTTGGTACTGTTCCGGCCGCCGGAGGGGCGCCGGCGGCGGCGGCGGGCGGCGGAGCGCGGCGGCTGGCGGCGGCGGAGGCACGCGGTCCACCGTAGAGGCGTGCACCCGGGGGCTGGCCACGTGGCGGCTCCCAGTTGGCGGGCGCAGTGGGCGCGGTCCGCGGGATTGGCGCGGGTGCACGGTGGACCGGGGATGGACACGTGGCAGATCGGGGTTGGTGCGGCGTTGTGCGCGCGGTCCACGGTGCGGGGAGCTGGTACCTCGGGCCGCGTGCCCGACAGGCACGCGTGGGCGCACGTGGGGCGCGGCGTGGGCGCGTTGACCCGAGGCTCCCGGTGTGGACGCCACGTGTCGTCGCGGGGTTCGGCCACGTGGCGCATGGCTGTTGGCCCAAACAGCTGTTTGCTATTTGGGTGTACACGTGGCGGCCTGGGGTTTTTCCGGGCGTGAACAGTAACGGGCCGGGCCCATTACTGTAGCAGCCCGGAAGTACCGGGCGCCCGAAACTTTGGGCCAAAAGCCCAAAAGGTGGATTTTCGGGCTGGGCCTATAAATAGCTGGCTTGCTTGGGCTTTTTGCCCCCTTTCCCGAGCTCCCCTGCCCATAGCCCCTTTAGCAAAGTTGGAGATCTTCATCTTGCGCATCTTCTGGCAGAGGCCCGGATTTTTTGGAAGCCGCGGCGTCGACGACTTCGGCATCGGAGCGCAGTGTGGCGATCTTTCATCGGAGGCCCGTTATCGTCGCAGTTCGATCTGAGATGTCCACAGAGCTACTCCGCCAGTATTTTTGGACGATTTTTGCGGCGTTGGAATAACGAGAGGTACGTCTTCGACTTTCGTGTTGATCATCTTGCTGGGTTCAGAGTTTATGACACGGTTTTCGAGGCATTTCTAAGCCGCTATTTTCTAGTGGAGTTTTTGGACAGCGGCCCCTTGCCGGAATTTTATCTCCGCAACCGAGTGTCGGATCGAGATGAGCCTATACACTTTTTGGATCTACTCGTCGCAAGGATTATCATCATATTTTTCTTGGATTTTTCCGAGACCTTCCCGGAGGTATACTATTCCTCTCTTGTCTGTGTTTGAGTTTACAGTTGTATGGTTGTGAGTGTTTGCGCACCTGTGCTGTGGAATTTGTAACTTGGCCTACGGGGCTCCGAATTGGACGTGCAGGTACCCGTTCGAAGGTATCGATGCGAGGATCGCAGCAGTATTTTTATTGGAATTTTTGGAGTTCGTTTTACAGGTGAAAATTTCGCTTTAAGGGGACTGTTCCCAGCAGATTTGTGATACTTGGATTTTATGGAATTAAGTGTAACTTTGGGTTGTATTTTTGTGCCAGGAGGTATTGATCATTGTCCCTGTACTGTTGGATTGGTGGGTGTGTAGAGATATCTGTTTCTGGACTATCTCAGCTGTGGAACTCCGGACAGTTAGCATTTTTAGGTGGGTGGCCTTGTCTCCAAGATTGATGGACTGTGCTTTAAATCTGCTATAGTAGGACTATGCATGATAGTGAAATGCTTATGCAGCATGTTAGAATGTAGGAATTGCTATTCCTTGTATTATCTGATGGTATTGTCATCTCCTTGCTTTCTACCATCTGTAAGTTATAGTTATTGGAACTTGACCTAGCACCCCGTCATATGTTGCATGTGTAACCAGACTAGTAGAAAACCCTCACTTGGGCTAGGGTTATTTCTGCTTTAGACATCCACACTTCTACTTTCCTGGACATAGTGTTCTTCCTCGCCCGGGTAGTGGGCCGAGTGGTCAGGAGTTATCTTTTAGTGCGGGATGCATGTTACACTCGTGCTTGGGAGCAGAGTGGAGTCTGGTAGATGTAGTTGGTTGTTCATCTGTAGCGGGAGCTGTTTGGGTAGACGGCGGTCCCGAGATGTTTTATTCTCTTGTTTTATCTGTCGCCGCTGTGTTAGTGGCAGCGGTATATCAGTGTTAGCAGGACCTTAAACCCAGAACCTATTTGGACACACATATGATTTTTGTCAACCAAATGGTTTCTTCCAAGCATCGTAGGGTCGCCGGAGTCTGTTCTTGTTTGATTGGACGAAGGCATTAGCCCTTCGAGGCTTGGATATAAAACTTGGTTTCAACTGTTTTCCTAAAAAGAACTAAAAATCATTAAATATGGATTTCTTACAGATCAGATGGCTTCAGTAAGAAATGTCACCTTTTTCTTATAAATTAACCACCCGAGATGATTCGAGTGGTCTGGGTTCTAAGGTCTGCCTTCTTCTTGGGACGAGAACAACGAGAGGCTATGCCTAGAGCCTGTTCTTGTTTGATTTGGGTTGTAGGTTCTAGTCTTTCGGTGTTCCCGGACCCTTCATTGAGTCAGTGGTTGAGATGTTCGGCCTGTTTGGCCTGTTGAGTCAGCTGTTCGCAGTGGATGCGATGTTGGCCTGTTGAGGCAGTTGTTCGCAGTAGATGCGACGTTTGGCCTGTTTGGCCTGTTGAGACAGTTTCTCGCAGTGGATGCGACTTTGTGCTATGAGTTGGTAGAGTGTGATCTAGAGGTTGTTTTTCCTGATTTAGTGGTGGAGGTGGTTCTCCCACTTAGCCTTGAGGATCTTGGGGTTCTGGCAGATCGAGTCGTGGAGGTTTCCCGACTCAGCCATGGTCGTGCATTATCAGATTGAGTCGTTGAGGGTTCTCCGACTTAGCTGTTTGAGTCGAGATTCTTTTTCCGACTGAGTTGTGTTTTGAGCTTGGAGTTACCGATCTGTTTGATCGTGGATCATAGCCTGCATGAGCCACATTTGGCTTGACAGTGATACTTTACAGAGATACTTGATATGGGTTACTTATTGACTCGAGCGGGTCGCTCCCCTCGAGTGCCACTCCGGAGTAGGCGAGACCGGGCTGTTGTACCGGCGAGAGTTTGAGCTTTTCTTTTGTGACTTGTCATCGCATTTGTCCCTCTGGCTGTGCTTGTGTTGGCAGTCATGGACGTCCTACGTAAGTCCGCTCCTCCGGGACGTAACGGCAGTAGGTTGGCGCAGGCTTGACTGGACCCGAGGAGGCAGTCAGTTCAGATTGGGTGATCAGAGATGAGTGTTAGTTGTGGCATCATGTTCTTTCTGTTCCACTCTTTGAGCATCTAGATAGAGGCATAGTAGCTGTAGAGTTTACTTTTCCCAGCTTTCCTTACAGCACTGCTTTTGTTACTTTATGCCTCTAGTGGACTTAGTGGGCAGACCGTCGGGCTTGTTGGCGGCACCCACTGAGAACTTCTTGGGACGTAGTTCTCACACCCGTCGTGGTGTCTTTTCCCACAGGAACTTCTACTCCAGTTCCTGTTGTTCCTGTTGCTGATCCTTCTGACCGAGGCGAGGGAGTCGCGAGCTAGTTCCCTACCCGTCGTTGGAGTGTAGCGGTACCCCTTCAGAGGAGAGCTTCAGTAGATTAGTTATTTTATTTTCCTCCTTTGAGAGACTGTTGTAGTGAGGATTGTTATGTATTGAGAGCCTGTACACTGATGTATTTATTGGAGATACCTCCCGGTTGAGTTCTGAGTTTGTATATGAGGATACTGTATGATTATCATTGTTGGGAGACGGACATTGTTGTAGTATTTCCAGTGGTACAGTGATTGATTTAGTTATACAGCAGATTTTTATTTATAGCTCTGATATCTGTTTAGCTGTAGTACTTTTCTTGCAGGTAGGACGCTTCGCCTATGCGGGTTTGGCATAGGTGGCGGATCTGTTGGCGAGCCGGGTCGCAGTTTCGACCCCGGGGCGTGACACTTCCAATCCTCAACCAAAGCTTCACTTGGTCCAACATGCAGTCCCCCCCCTCTCTTGCAAAACTGGATCGCTTCTTGATCTCAACCGACTGGGACCTAACCTTCCCTCTCTCCTCGGTCTCGTCGCTGCCCAGAATTACCTCGGATCACTCCCCCCTCCTCCTCAAGCTGCATTCGAACCGGGCCCCTTGCCCCTTCAGATTCGAAAAGGTCTGGCTTACCAGGGCCGATTTCGTCTCGCTAGTTCCGATCTGGTGGCACGAAACCGAGGCCAAGCAGGGGAGGCAAGGGAGCATCCTCACCTTCACTGCTAAACTCAGGCACTGTCGCAATCACATCAAAGAGTGGCGGTCCACTAACTTCTACAACATCTGCAAAACCAAGAGGGCAACCGCGGAGGAGATCCAGAGGCTTGATTCCCTTGAGGAACTCCAATGCCTGACCCCTCTCGAACAATTGCTGAGGACCAAACTCAGAAATCAACTAAAAGTCATCGTCGAGGACGAGGAGGTGCTATGGCGAACCAGATCCAAGCATCACTGGCTAAAAGAAGGGGATGGAAACACCAAATTCTTCCACGCGATGGCCAACGGTAGACACAGAGCCAACCGGATCGGGACCATCAAGGATGAGGGCATGCCGCTGGATAGGGAAAATGATAAGTGCGACTACTTCTATCACAAGTTCAAGAACCGATTTGCGCCTGACCAACTTTCCCCCACCACGTGCGGGGATTGGAGTGACCTCTTTCCCGACAACACCGCGCTGAGCTCGGCTAACCTCACCTCCCCCTTCACCCTCGAAGAAGTCAAAAAAGCAACCTTCCAGCTGTCCGGGGATAAGGCGCCCGGGCCCGACGGCTTCAGCATGGCTTTCTACCAAAGATTCTGGGACGTCATCAAGGACGACCTCTTCAAAATATTTGACGATCTTTTTGAGGGCACTCTCGACACGGGCCCAATCGACTATACTCATATCTGCCTGATACCCAAATCGGAAGGGGCAAGCTCGGCGAACGACTTCCGGCCCATCAGCCTCCTCAACTGCGTCCAGACGATTATCTCGAAGGTGCTCACAAACAGACTCCACACCGAGCTGGGGAAGATCATCTCCCCGACCCAGTCGGCCTTTGTCAAAGGAAGATTTATCCTTGACTCCTTCGTCACTGCCAGTGAATTAATCAGCTGGGGTACCAGCAAACAAATCGATTGTGTGGGAGTCAAGGCGGACTTCGAAAAGGCCTTCGACAATGTTAGCTGGAGCTTTCTCAAACACATTCTCCTTTGCCTTGGCGCTAACCAGAAATGGTGCGAGTAGATCGATCAGTGCACCGTCAACGGCAAACTTGCCATCCTCGTCAACGGCAACACCACTAAATGGTTCAAAATGAAGAGGGGACTTCACCAGGGAGACCCTCTCTCACCCTTCCTCTACCTGCTGGTAGCCGAAGGCCTCGCGCGCATGACTAACAGAGCCATACAGAACAATCTCCTCACCGGGGTGGGACCTTCGCGGGACTCTAAAATCTCGCTCATCCAATTTGCGGATGACACCTTTTTCTTCTGCCAAGCCAAGGACAGACAGATCCGCAACCTCCGTTCGTTATGGCTACTCTACGAATGGGCATCCGGACTCAAAATCAACACGGCCAAGTCGGAGCTTCTCTACCTGGGCAACGGAAACTCTAAAGGCGAACGACTCGCAGCAATCCTAAACTGCAAGCTTGGCTCGCTCCCGCTCAAATACCTCAGACTACCACTGCGAAAGGGACTCATCCCGAAGGAAGACTGGCAACACATAGTCTCCAGAATCGACCAAAGGATCTCCGGGTGGCAAGCAAAACTCCTCTCCTACGGGGGAAGACTCACCCTACTCAAGTCGGTGCTGTCGAACCTACCCCTTTACTACTTCTCGGTCTTCAAAGCACCTGCCTGGGTCACTAAAAGAATTGACTCGCTTCGCCGAGCCTTTTTCTGGAAAGGAACCAAGTCTATTATAGGGGGCAGCTGCCTCGTCAGCTGGAAGACGGTCTGCAGAAGCAAAAAAGACGGGGGCTTAGGCATCCTGAACCTGGAAAGCTTCAAGACCGCCCTTCTGGTCAAGTGGTGGTGGAGATTTCTCTCTAAGAGCGCGCCCCCTTGGGAGCCAATCATCACGACGCTATATTACCGCCGCAGAAAACCGCTGAGCGAAGGATCCTCCTTCTCGCCTCACTCCCACTGGTGGAGAAGCGTGATCCACACCAGGGAACTATTCAAGTGCGCCACGACTCACTCGGTGGGAAATGGAGCCAGGACCGACTTCTGGTCCGATATTTGGGCAGGGAACTCGACCCTCTCCACTCAGTTTCTGGGCATTTATGATCGGGCTAGCAACAAAAACCTCAGGGTGAGTGACTGCTTTAATCAGAGCGGTTGGTTTTGGCCCAGAATCCTAGAGAGCGTAGAGGGGGGCCCCATCGACCTTGAGGATGCAATCCAGGACTTGAAAACGACCGCACCACAACTGTACTCCACCGATGACAATGACGAGTTCCTTTGGCGATGGACCACCTCTGGGGTATTCTCTGTAAAGTCAATGTACCAATTCCTACAGGACAGCGGGGAAGTCGACAACCGATTCATCAAGCTCTGGAGCATTAAGCTGCCACTAAAGGTTAAAATCTTCGTCTGGCTCCTACTCCGTAAGAGGTTACTTACCAGAGACATCCTACAAAAAAGGAACTGGCCCGGTCCCACTTGCTGCGCCTTGTGCCTTGACCCCGTTGAAACAGTAGACCACCTCTTCCTCTCCTGCACCAACGCAAACTCCCTGCTAGAGACTCTACTGCCTAACAAAACGGAGATCCGAAGTTGCCCGAACGTCACCACGCTGTGGGAGACTAGCTCACAGAAAAGGGGGGCTTGGGGTAGTAGGACACTTGTCACTATCGCGACCACATGGTGGATGATCTGGCTTGATCGGAACAGAAGGGTCTTTGACGACAAGAGCCGTAGCCTCGACGCTACCCTCGCCGACATTAGGTCTTGCCGCTCGCAATGGTCCAGTTTTTGTACCTAGGCCTGGGGTTTCACCCCGACGTTTTGTTTTTCGTTCTGTTGTTTTTTTTCCTTACTTTTCTCTTTTACTTTTGAGGCCGGGTAGCCTCAATCGTGTAGCTGAGTTCATTTCCCTTTTGAATGAAGCGGCAGCATGCTGCCTTTTCTCAAAAAAAAAAAATAAAATAAAATAATTTGAGAATGATTTAGTCTTGATACCTCGGGAAACTGCTTGGTTTGGTTACTATCCTGATGGCGCCTTTAGCCCAGTTTTGCCTCCACAACAGGTAGCGATCTCCTCTTTTATTGCCCAAATGCGTATCATATTTTGATTAATTTATTTGAATTTTACATTAGATAATATCTCATTTGATTGTGGTCCTTTTTTTTTCTTTTTTTTTTTTCCCGTAGGTAATTGATTGTAAAATTGAAATGTCTGTAGTAAGGGATTTGCATACCTGTGAGATGTAATCTCTGTTATTGTTATTCAAAATATGCTACACTGCCAGATATTGTTAGTCTAATAAAATTTATTTTCGTTTTGCAGACTAAATCAGATGGTTCACATAGTGAAATTGAAGGTGCTGCATCAGCATCATATACCTTAACATGCGATGATCAAATGTAGAATATCCAATTTCTCCTTACTACAGTGCCAAGTTGTACTACATTGTAAAATGTCAAAATAGTAGTTTTGATAAGCTATATTATTGAGACTATCATTTTTTATACCTTCAAAATGTTTATTTTTTATTACAAAGTTTTATGTTTATTTAGTATTTCATAATTTATCTTGCTTTGAAGTATCCACAATTGTTTAAATTAACGACTTTTTTTAGAGTTCGTAACTGTTTAAATTAACGATTCTTTTTAGGGTCGGTAAATATTAAATTAACGACTCTTTTTAGAGTCGGCAACTGTTTAAATTAACGACTCTTTTTAGAGTCGACAAATGTTTAAATTAACGACTTTTTTTAGAATCGATAAATATTTAAATTAACGACTCTTTAAAGAGTCGCTAACTGTTTAAATTAACGACTCTTTTTAGAGTCGGCAACTAACATATTACTGACTCTAAAAAGAGTCGGAAAAAATCCCCCGACGCTATATTAAAGCGTCGATATATTTGCCCCGACATAGTCATTTAACGACTCTTTAGACGATGCTTTTAAAAGTGTCGGGGTTATTTTTGCCGACACTTTAAAGGGTCGTTAACTGTTGTTCAAAGCGTCCTTAAGTGCAAAATTTGTTGTCTCTTTTCTTCCAAGATCTTTCTTTCTGCAGCTCGAGCAGCCGAGAGTTGACCCTGATTTCACCTTTTTTATCGTTTGACTGAGGCGGTTTGATAATTGCCTTCGGCCGAGGTCGGTCCTGAATGAGACAATATCCTTTTTGTCGGTCGTTTCTCCTATCGGCTGATATCTCGATGGTACACCCTACATGTCACCTTCTTAGGTGGCGAAAATTTTAACCTCCTCAGCTCTATATATATAGAGTCAACATAAAATATTTCCAAATCTCTTAATTATTAGTAATCCTACTCTAATTAATATTTAAAACTAAATTAATTTATTTTTAAGAGCTTTAAATATTAATGTTAATCTAATTAAAACTTAATTACAGATCTAACAAAATCCTAGCAATATTTAATATTGATTTCAAAAAAAAAATTCAATTATTATTTTTTTCTAGGAATTACTATTGGGAATGTATTTGATTGGTCTTGAGATCAAGTTATCCTGTTGGTCGCTTTCTTGCTCAAAATGAAAAACCAATTCCAATAAGAAAAACATTGGTCTTTTTTTTTATTGGGATTTTTATTTTATGATGGCGAAAGGATACAAGAGACACATTGGAAAAATAACCCATTAGTCAAATGAAAACTTAAATCGGTTTATAGTACTGTTGACACTGAAAAATGCAAGAAAAATTCAAAGTCTATAACCTACCCCGGCACAAAAATCCAATAGGCAACGTGGGAACATAATTTCCAGTATCAAACCATGCGAAGACCACCAATTAGTCAACGGGATGTTTCTATACATTTTACGTAATAGTAATTTAGGGGTTGTTTAGTTCTCCGAATAATAATAATAATAATAATAATTTTTCGCTTATAAAAAATTAAATCTAAAAAATTAAGAAGGTTAAATATGATAAAATTAGAATAATTCTAAAATAAATGATCATTTGAAAAACAGAACGCCACAGTTGGAATCAAAACCAATCACTAATTAGAAGTATAAGATACTATAGTCAGGGTTGAGTTATATATAGTCATATAATGAGTAGAACGCGACTCTGTCTGAAGACCTTTGTAGGTGGAGTGTGGCTTCCTCTAAGGTTGGCTAAGACTAGTGAGACGTGTTTCATATCGCCTGATACTTGTGAGTGTAATTAAGTTTAATGAGAGCGTCAGAGCTTAAAACACTACAACAAAATTAGGCTATAGCGACACTTTTAAGTGCTTATAAAATCTAAAAAAAGTGTCGCTGACAAAAATACCGACACTTATTGTAAGTGTTGCTATATGTGCCATCGCTAGGGTGTATAGCGACACATTTTTGTAATATGTCCCAAAAATATGTCCCTATAACCTAATTTTGGATATAGGTGGAATATAGATAGGATACTTATACAAAAGTGTCACAAATATATATCCCTATAACCTAATTTTGTTGTAGTGAAAGTGGAAGAGAATGCACTATATCAGTAATAAAAATTAATGGCAAATATATTATGGCCATATAAATTATTGTCACAAAATTTTCATAATTAATGGCGATTATATAAATGTCGCCTCCGTTATTAATACTTTTTGAATGGCCATAAATTGTCACCACCAAATAAAAATAATAATTATTAAATTTTTTTTTTTCAGATCAAGATTTATTAGTTTCGGTGGTGACATATTATTGTTACTATATAATTTTTTGCATTTATTTTTGGTGACGAAAATTTGTTGCGACAAAATATATATATATATATTCTTTTTTCTTGTGACCATAATTTATAGCCACCATATAATCTCTAAATTTTTTTGCAATTACGTTTTTGTGGCAAAGATTTTTTTGCCATCAAATAAATTTTTTTTTTATTTGGTGGTAATAATTTATGGTCACTATGTAGTTTCTAATCTTTTTTACAATTAATTTTTGATGGTAAAAATTTTTGATCACCAAATAATTTTTTTCTTTTATTTGATGATCATAATTTATGACCATCATATTTTTAGACAACAAGAATAAAAAAATTTCGGCCCAAAAAAATATCTTCCCTAAAATTCAGTCCAATAAAACCAGCCCAAATAACCAAAAAAAACAAAGAAGAAAAAAAAAAAAGAAAAAAATGATCAAATCCCTTTCCCCGAATCAAATGCCTTTCCCTCCTCCTCTTGTGCACCTCACCCCCGTCACACTCCTCTTTCACCTCTCCCCTCACGCACCAACAAACCCCTCTTTGATCCCGCTCGACACTCTCTTTCCCTCTCCATTGATCTCCCTCAACACTCTCTCCTCCTCTCCGACACCGATCTCCCTCTCCGACTCTGCACGGGCTATAGGACATTTTGGAAAATATGGCAAGAAATGGATTGTGTCCTTCATGTCGTCAACATACAGATTTTGAGAATATTGCGGATGTGGTTGAGTGTAGTGAAGAGAAGCGGAGAAGGGGGACAACAGAGGAGATAGGGTGAGTGATCGGAGGAGATGAAGACAGAAAAGGGGAGGAAATCTAAGTATAGGCATAACGGGTTGGGTTGTCGGGAGATCCGCCGCCCGTTAGGGAAAGAGGCCGGGCCACCGGGTGCTGGTCAAGCCCTCCATGGTGGCCCATCCGATCGGCCCAAACGGGAATTACGGCCCATGACCCATTAGTTAAGAATTTACTTTTACATGCCACTACTATTCAATAATTGCACAAAGATCCTCCTGTAATAGACCTATATATAGTTTAGAGAGTAAGATGTAAGACATTGAGAATTACCCATACAATTAACTTCTTCCCAACTCTTCATTCCTCCTCTTATCTTCTTCTTCCTTCTATCCTCTCTCCACCTCACCTCACCTCTCCCCTCCTCTCTACTCTTCCTCCCTCATTCCCAATTTCCTTCAATTACCTTATCACAGCTTCACCACGATCAACTTAGCTTTAGCCACGATTATGGAGGCCATCATTTCTCTCGTCGAAGGCTTCGTTTCCATCATCGCCCCGATTCAGGATTAGGGATACTACAATTGGTATTAGAGCGGCACGGTCCTAGGGCTGTGAAGGAGAGCCGACGGCAACAAAGCAATACCACTGATTGCCGCAGGCTACAAGAAATCGAAGGCAACGAACAACATAACAAGCATCTCACAGGCAACCCAAGGCAACAAGGCAACAACCCCAACTGGCCGCAGACCACAAGACACCGAGAGCAGCAAGCAACACAACAATTCACTCACAGGCAACCAGAAAGAGTAGCCTCAGCTTAGCATCATTGACGGAATATAAGCAACATTCAAGCAACTGTAAGAATTTTAATTCGTAGAGCGTCATTGGGGCAAGTAGAGGAAACTGCTTCAAGTTCTCCAGCAAGGCGGCACTAACCATGGCCGAAGGCACCAGACTGAGGGTGCTAGACGAACACGTCCAGTCACTGGAACAGAGGCTACATGAACTGTTTGCAGAGAGCCACAAGAAGTTAGAAGAGTTGAGCGGTAAGATACAAGTAATGCAAATAGAAGAGTTGAACCATTATGAGGCATTGCGTAGAGACTCGGCACACACCACCAGGAAGCTAGAGCAACTCATGGAGCTCCCGGCCAACTAGCAACCATCCACTTCATCGAGGGGGGCAATCGGCTCAACCACTCAAGAGGAGAGAGGTATTCTACCCACCCCTCCTGCGTACATAAGGAAGATGCCACTTCGTATTAGATACATAGTAGGACCAATAACTCCTTACCTTTTCCACGATTGGATTTCCCCACCTTTGCTGGAGGGAACCCAAGAAGCTAGGTGCGAAGATGCTAGCGGTATTTCGAGATTTATAGCATCAAGGAACATCAAAAGCTGGAGCTAGCCACACTGCATCTAGACTCAAAGGTAGATATCTGGTTCCACAGGTACGTGACCGAGAATGGAGTGGTAAGCTGGGAAGCCTTTGCACAAGACTTGTGCAAGCGCTTCAAGTCTAATGGATTGAAGGATGTAGTTGAGGAGTTCAACAAGCTGATGCAGTAAGGGACCGTCGAGGAGTATCAAGAGCAGTTCGAGGAACTGTGGTCAAGGCTCCTTAGCTTTGAGTCACAATTTGCCCCCGGGTACTTCCTGTCTAGCTTTTTGAGTAGGCTTAAGGAAGAAGTTAGAACTGCCGTCAAAATGATGCAGCCTAATACCTTGACTCAGGCATTCGAGTTGGCCAAATTGCAGGAACAAAGCATAGTTGCTATGCTGAGAAAAAACAGGATGTGGTTCAAGGCTCAGGGGAGTACCACAGCTACCAACAACAGCAAGGGCATGGCCTCAACAGTCCCAAACAGAGCCCAAGACATCTCCAGGAGTTATCCCAACAGAACTATTGCAGACAGGGGGCAAGCCAATAGGCAACTTTTCGAGCAAAGGAGGGTCGCATGACCGTGTTTCAAGTGTGGCAATAAATACTCATTCGGGCATCAGTGTAAGCAACCCGGGGTGAATACACTGAATGCTACCAGTGAGGTGATGGAAGTATACGACGAAGAGAGTCTGAGAGAGATCGAGGAGTGGGAAGATCCTGAGGCAGAAGAAGAAGGAGAAGTGGGGTTATCGGTGCACGCCTTGAGTGCCGAAAACCCACAAGAAACTATTAAAATACAAGGGGAAACGAAGGAGAAGAATTTAGTGATCTTGGTGGACACTGTGATGATCCGGATCTCCACAGAGCTTTTGTAGTGTGTTCAGCAACCTCTGGAGGTTTATTTTGTGTATTAGAGATGGTGGAGCGCAAATCGGACCTCAAAATTGGACCCATCGCGAAATTTGGATTAAGAATACCTGTCCGGAAGATCCGCCGCGTGGACCGCCGCGCGGACCGAGACCCGCCACGTGGCGCGTTTCCATTGGCGGGCGCAGCCGCCATGCGTGCACCGGGCGCACGGAGCAAGTAGGAAGGGGACATGTGGCAGCATCCTAGCGATCCGGGCGCTGGGCGCGGATCCGGATCCGGGCACCCGATTTCGGCCTTGACCCGCAATAGTGGGTCTTTCTTGGTTTTCAGCCTATAAATTGGCATTGTGGGCTTCATTTTTGGGCTTTCTGAGATCCGATTTTCGTGCCGTTTTCGACAGTGAATTTTTCTTCGAGTCTTCTACACTTTTTGGGGTTTTGGAGAAATTTTGGAGATCGTTTGATATTTTTCCCTACCAGATCTCGAGAGTCGTGATGTTTCTTCGACATCAGTTTTTTCCGTCGACTCGTCGTCGGTGAGCTACCCTGAGCTGATATTTTGGAGTTTTTCGTCGATGTTTGCGGCGGCGTTTCCACGACAGGTAGGCCTTCGATTTTTATATTCACTACTCTCATCCTTTTCAAGTTTTTATGGGAGTTCTTGCAGTATCTTTAGACCCCCCTTTTCTGCGACACTTTTCTAGATAGAGATGAAGTAATCTTACGATTTCTTGGCCTACGGGTTGCAGAATTTGGTGTTTAAGGACTCAATTTCTATCTACACTTCGTGAGGATCGCAGTCATATTTTTCTTGGAATTTTTGGAGGGCATTTCGCAGGAGGTAATTTCCTGTTTTGTAGACAGATGCGCATTAAGAGTACTATTTTGAGTGATTTGGACTTACCACGATGTTCGGCTTATATCTCAGCGACCGGGAAGAGTTTTCTGACGATTTTTGGTGCGTTGGAATCGTGGGAACGTGAGGATAACACACGTTAAATTTCAGCTCTTTTGGATTCTAGACCGACACGTGCATCTAGGTGGGTTGGATTTTCCTCCGAATCGACGGACTGTTTTCTAATTCTATCTGTAGCGGACATACATGATAGATAATTGTTATATATTGTTTGAGATTTGCATGGCATAGTTGGGAACTTATTTATAGTTCAGAATACATGCATGGCATAGTTGGGGGCTTAATTACTGATTAGGATTTATGCATGTTATAGTTGGGGATTCATTGTTGTCAGGATGTATGCATGCTAGAGTTAGCATTCTGGGTATTGGTTATGTTGTATTTTCAATTATGGAACCTTGACTAGCACCCCGTCATATATTTGCATGTTTAACCAGACTTGTAGAAAACTCTCTCTTGGGCTAGTTTCTCTTATGTTTAAGTCTTCCTATGTCACGCCCCGGGGTCGAAACTGCGACCCGGGCCCGCCAAACAGATCCGCCACCTATGCCAACCTGCATAGGCGAAGCGTCCTACCTGCAAGAAAAGTACTATAACTAAACAGATATCAGAGCTATAAATAAAAATCTGCTGTAACTAAAATCAATCGCTGTACAACTGGAAATAAACAACACTGTCTGCCTCCCAAAATAATAATAATACAAATCCTCGAGTACAAGCTCTAAACCCAACCGGGAGGTAACTCCAATATATATATACAACAGTGTACAGTCTCTCAATACAAAATATCCTCACTACAAGTCTCTCAAAAGAGGAAAAGAAACCGCTAATCTACTGATGATCTCCTCAGAAGGGTACCGCTACTCTCCAACGCCGGGTAGGGATCTAGCTCGCGACTCCCTCGCCACGATCAACAACCGCAGAGTCGGCAACACCTGCTAAGACTCTGCAAAACAAAGAAGAGGAGAAAAAAAGGGGGGAAAACCCCCAAAGGGTGTGAGAACTACTCCAAAAAGGGAGTTCTTAGTGGGTACCACCGCCAGACCCGACGGTCTGCCCACCAAGTCCTCAAGAGACAAAAACTAACCCAAGTCATAAGACTGAAATGAGTACGCTGGAAACTCTCAACAGCTACCCTGCCCCTAACTAAAGGCTAAAAGGGGGAGAACCAAACAGCGGTATGCAACCACTAGCACATGAAGTGCACCACCGACCCAATCGAACAGACTGCCACATCTGGTCCAGTCAAACCTGCGCCCACCTACAACCACCTCCCGCTGACGGGCAGGAATTACGTAGGGTGTCCAAACGGACTAACTCACTATCGAGTAGAGGATCATGCAGGCTATGGTCAAAATCCAAGCTCTCTCTCAGAATGGATAGAATCATGATGCTCAACCTCTCACACAGCGGTCAAAGTACTCGCAACAACACGGGACCACCGTCAAACAGACGGCTCTCAACAAAACAAGCACTGATCTAAACTCAACTACCAGTCTGCACTCGGCCCCCAGGCACGAGTGTAACAATAAAAGTATTTGACCGAAATAAACTCAATCGAATGAACCGGTATAAAACCCGGTACTGCCTGCTCTGTCACCAATCTCTCGAACTCAGTATATCCACTGTCCAAATGACCGGAACCCAACACGGTCTGACCGGCACCCGACACGGTCTGACCGGAACCCAACACGGTCTGACCGGAACCCAACACGGTCTGAAGCCTACTCCGGAGCGGCACTCGAGGGGAGCTACCCACACGAGTAAAGCATCTCTGTCATCAACAGCACAAGTCACAGGTATCCCAGTCACAAGTATCTCTGTATAGCAGGACTTGATCACAATCTGATCAAAGTGGGAAAACTCAACCACTAAAGGAAGACCCGACCACAGTCGGATGCAACTAAACGATAAGTGGGAAACTCCATCCACTAAGTAAAACTGATACCCAATCAGGTGCATAGAGAAACATCCGGTCAACCGCCCAATATCCGCGGTTGCCGCAAAGCCCCACAACTAAGCTAACCTGTCCCAGGCACAAAGTCCCGACTACACTACCCAGACCCCTGCTCGAACCCGAGCAACACTGACCACCTGACTAGCAAGAAGGAGAAAGAAAAAGCATGGTTTCTCCTAAGTCAAGTTCCAATAAGTAGTGCAGCAGTAAAAGATGGCCTAACTACATGACCATACAAGCATGCAAATGTCCTCAAGGAAATAAAGGGGGTAAAGCATAATAATAGTTCTTTTAGGAATAAACAACATGCCGGAATCCCAAAACTAGACCTGTCCACAATTCAGGGTTCATCAATAGAATGATCATAATAACTCCTCAGAGTACAAATCCGCACATAGCTAAGAAATCCTGTCCCAAAGCATAATCCAACCACATGAAAGGCTATGTGCTAACATGGCATGTTACATAATCTCATAGGGTAACATTATCCTAGGTAAGCTTACACTAATCATCACATAGATGTCCAAGTCATGCAAGTCCTCAGTATACCTCATAAATACTATTCTTGCAAACATTTATACCAATATCATTAACAAGCTTACCTACTTACCAACATCAACCATGTATCCTAAACATGCATGCATCAGTCATAGAGGGGTGACATCCCCACAAGTGCACTTATATTTGCCACAGCATATTCATTGCCTTAAACAATTACTGATAATAAGCTTACCCACCTGAAGCGCTTAAACCAAGGCAAACCTGAAGTCGGTGAAGGGGGTAGACGCCCAGGGTTCAAAATCTGCCAACAAAACACCCTCGGTACAAGTCGTGCAAGCCTTGGCTCCAAACAGCTGAAACCACCCCTGAGTACATTAATAAGGCTCAACATTACACTTTTATTCCAAAATTAACCAAGCATACACAATCTGAAAATCAGTCCCAAAGCCGTGCTTATTTCACCTGCTGCAAGTGCCCAGAAAAATCCAATAAAAATACCACAGTAATCCTCGCGTCGATACCTTCGAAACGAGTACCTGCACGTCCAATTCCGAGCTTCCTACACTGAGAAACAATTCCGACAAGGGAACCACCCCGAATTAAACTACTCTCAAAAACTGTAGCAATAACCACTGTTCACAGATATTATTCACCTTCGAGAAATATTCAGAAAATTCCAAGATAATTAGGGCATATTCCTCGTGATGTGTAGATGCAAATCGCCTCTTGAATCGCCCCAATCCGATGCCTGTGCGCGAAGATATCGCCAAAATACCGCACCGCTGTCCCAAAACTCCGCCCAGAAAATGAGGTCACAAGATGATCCGAAAAACCCATGAAAAGCTCGGAATGGAAAAACCCAGTAAACATGGAAAACATAGCCCTACCTGTCGTGAAGCCAACGGCGCAAGAATCATAGAAAAAGATGCTCGGAGTAAGCCGGGGGAGTCCTCGCACCAAAACGCGACGAAGAAGACCACAAACGAACGAGCGTCGCGCCGCGCCGTAAAAATGGTAACCTCGGGATGCGTGCTGCTGAAAAATCTGAAACTCTGCAGATTGAATCGCCACTGGGAGAGGAAGATTTCTTGTGAAGGTTGCACAGTGAAATTCCGCGCGGAGAAGAAGCTCTCTGCAAAAGAACTCGGCCTTTTATATGCTGGGAGAAACAAATCCGAAAATACCCAACCTATCCCCAATTTCCGGGCACTCGGGATTTCGGGCGGCTACAGTGTTGGGCTCGGCCCAACACTGTGCGCGCCCGAAATCCTCCCGGGCCTCCACGTCGCCCCCACAACAGCGGACAGCCGCGTCCCCCGCTCACGCTCCGCCGCGTGGCCGGCCTGGTCAACGCGGGTGGGTGGCGCCCGCGAATCACAGGGCGCCACCTGGCCCGCACTCAGCCCTCCGACCAACCCTGGCGCGCCCTGCCGCGCACAGTTCCGATGCACCCCGCGTTCCGTGGTCCCAGCCTGCATGAGCCCACCAACCAGAAGACGCCACGTGTCCCGCCGGTCCATGCACCACGCCCGCCTGCTCCGTAGACCAAGTCCACTGCACCGACCAATCCAGTAATGCCACGTGTCCAACCCCCCGGTCCACCGTGCGCCCCGCACTCTCCGTAGACCCCGCCCCGCGGACCGGCCCACTCCCGAGCCGCCACGCGTCCCGCCCCCGGTGCACGCCTGCCGCGTGGACCGGGTGGCCCGCGCCTCCGTCCGCCGCGCTGCCTGCGGCTGCTCCACCGCTGCCGCCGCCGCCGGGAACACTGTTCCGGCATGAACAGTACCCGAAGCTCAAAAATAACAAGTGGGTAGTCCGTTTTGACCGTTTTCGCGCGCTGAATCCGAATTTGACGTCCATTTTGCCAAATTCCAACTCTAAAAATCGCCGAAGGCATCCGGGAAGATGTTCCTTGATCCAAACTTTGCACTGGGTCCAATTTTAATATCCATGGCGCGCGAAACCACCTCTGGAGCTCCGACGGAGTCCACCGATCACCCACGTGATCCAATAAACACACTGAGCACAACACTAATGTCCAAACGGGGCACAAATCCCACCAACACGCCACATTGGCCTCCAGGAGCTGTAGATGAACCAGTAATCTCGACGGGGGGAATCCAGGTCCTCACATCCTCCCCCACTAAGGAAAGTTTCGTCCTCGAAACTAGCTCAGATCCACCAGGAGTCACAAATACCACGGGTAGGTGTCCATCAATCACGCCTCCAGCTCCCCACACACCACACACTCCCCGTGATCACTCCCCAATAACAACAATACCCAGTACGGCATGGCCCGACACGCGATTTTCTCATCTCTCGAGCCAGAATCGCAACGGGCGTCCCTCGTACTCCAACAATCACAGATCTCAGAAGGGGCAAGTCAATCACGGGCGAGGGATCCAAAAGCAAAACACTCCTGAGCTGAGACGTGAAACAACACAGAGACCCCATCAAGAGCCGGGGGAAACAGAATAATCAACAGCGCAACACGCCCCAAATCACCTCCTGGTGTCTACTCAACCAGGACCACCCGAAGTATACCCACAGATTCATCCTATGAGGAAAAGGATCCAAAAAGCTGGGGTCTTCACTCAGTTACTTCCGATCCAAAATCACCCGAGTGGCCTTCTCAACCACGAGCTACCCTCAAAAGGGATCCTCAAGAGGCACAATCTCAAGCCACGGTTGGACACTCAACAAGCCAACATAACCCCGACAGACCCACGGGTCGAAAGGATGCCCTGACGGGGACCAAACCGTCAGTGAACGGGAGTGAAGACTGGCTCGAAAGGCGATCATAATGCGGATGCCCAAACTCGCGGTCAAAAATCCCAAACCAGCAACGACAATCCGCGAAAATCCCACTCAAGGTGCTGAGTAATCAAAACTGATAGCCAAGCAGGCATGGCCTACGCCCAGGTATAACAATCCAAGCTGGAAATAAAGGACGTACTGAAAGGCTCAACTGTGGAATCCAAGCTGCCTGCAAAACAGCGGTTCATCCTGCCCCAACACTCGTAGGGTTGGACTAATGAAGTGTGGACCGAAGATCCACTCACGGTAACTCTACCGCCACAATGGGAGGCATCACCAAAACACACAATTCCATCTCCCAACACAGGAAACACTAGCATTGGCGCTAATACCAGTCACATTATCCATTGGCCATGCTCTCTCGGCACCGCCAAGTCTAGAAGCTCCTCACCTCAAGAATGAAAGTTGGTCTCCGTCAACCTGAATAACATCCATTAGGTCGGGTTCCACCGCCGCCCCTACGGCTCGAACAAAGCGACCCAAGAGGGTATGCTTCTGCAGCTACAACTTGTACCTCGATAACTTGACATACTACTTCATCCACACGGGCATGGTAGCACATCCACAAAGTGCTCCTCGTGCTCCAAGTCACTCTGGGAGGGAATCAAAATATCCTCGGAAAACACCACTCCCAGTCCGTCCAAGCACAACTGGGACATACAATCCCTCAGATCTTGAAGTCCACAGGGCATTCGTCATTCCATTGGGCCTCACTAACAACTCACAATGCCCCTACCGTGTCCTGAACGCCATCTAGGCGAAGTCCTCAACCATCTACTTCCAAGTAGGTACTCGCATCACATACTAACAGCCTGAGTATAGTTCCATCGAAAGGTCATAGATACCACCCGGACCTGTCTACACTCGAACCATAAAAGGATCCTCACAGTCGTGTATCAACGAGGTGGCATCACCACCGTATACTAACGGCGTGGCACTAGGTCAAACAGACCCCTCGATCCATCAGATCCTGCAACTGTGCCAACAGCTCTCTCAGCTCTACCGGCGATATCCAATGAGGTGCTGTCCAGGGTGGCGCGGTTCCCCGAACCACGTCAAACGCAATCTCTATCTCCCTAACCGGCGGCATTACCAACAACTAAGGTGGAATCACACCCGGGATCTCGTGGGCAACAGAGATATCCTCGAGTCCCGGTGCCGCCGTAAGCACCTCTCATCCTGTCGCTAAAACCCGAGTGCTCTAACAATCTCAACAAGCAAGCCTCCTCTTGTCTGCCTTGCCGAAGATCAAAGTCTTCTCTCGCCGCAGTCAAACATTCTGTGGCATTGTGCCAAACAATCTCAAGCATCAGGTCAAAACACCTAATTGCGATAATTTCCAATAATTCTGCCGGTATCTCGCGGTCTCGGCCGCACTGGACATGATCCAAAAGCCTCCTCCACGTGCACAACAACAACAGGAACCTGTACCTCTAGTGCACGTGGTAACAAATCTGCCTCTAACCCATGTAAGAGTGGAGCATGCTCTAACTCCAACTACCGTGGTGAAATCCCACCTGCGACACTCAATCCACTACCGTGGCGCCCTCCAACCGGGCGGCACAGATTCATCCGCTCAAAGCAAGTGGTTGTCGCTCAATCTGCCTGAAAATCAGGGCTATCACTAGGAAGCATGACCTCTGTCTCTGATCACAATGAGGCGACGAATAAGGTCCTCCGCAGATAACAAATTCACGCTATCGCTGCGCCACTCTGATAAAATACTGATGTCGCCTTCGGGGTCCACCCGACCTCTGACATCTCGGGAATTCGTCATCCAAGAAAAGAAAATTAGTCATGCCCCTGCCGGCCGATCTGTCCTCCATCACCCGGCGCCAAACGCCAAAATCCAGAACTCACCTCTGGCGGCAGATCCCTATCCAAAGGAACTGTAATGCCACGATCCATACATAATGCCTGCTCCAGTGAGGCGTCTAAATCTACAATGGAGGGACTGAATAACAGAAAGGTGTCCTGGCGCAATCCACTCCCAGTCTCATATATCCTATGCGCCTCGTCCCTCGAATCTGGAGCGCGCAGTTCAACAACTGCATACACTCACACGCACAGGGAGGCTCTCAATTAATCACTCCATCACCACCAACCGCGACTCTGCCTCCAAGGGCTCCAAACTCAATCTTACGAGTCGGGGTGGTTCATCTGCCAAATATGGCTCAAAAGGTCGATCATGTCCCACAGCTCACCAGCTGTCAACCATCCACCCTGCCTCGGTGCCTCGACACTAAACATTGGCACAGAGGGGCTACTCAGTGCTCCGACAACTGTGTCACCAAGACCAGCTGCTCACTCTGCCGCTGACAAGCCTCAGACAATCCTGTCATCTGGGTCCGGGGTTCTCTGACCTCAATCCAGGTATCCGGCCCAAAACCAACTGCTCAAGCTCAACAGCTATGACAGGATGCACACGGGTCAAAACCCAGCGTCGGGGAGACATCGTTCGCCACGACGAAACAACAAAACAGCACACAACAACACTCGACCCAATCCAGCGAAAGTCTAAAGCATGTCACCCGTTCCACAGCATTATGTTGTCTGCAGCCAACATAATTACTTAGGAGAATAAACATGCCAATCACTCCTCCCGTCCCTTGGGAGAGGTATAAAACTCAATCAGGACTCTCGCAAAAATCACGACTCTCACAAAGTCAACCAAGGGTCAAACCATAAGCCTAAGGTTTCTAAGTCCACCATGACCTACAACCTAGGCTCTGATACCACTCTAATCTGTCACGCCCCGGGGTCGAAACTGCGACCCGGGCCCGCCAAACAGATCCGCCACCTATGCCAACCTGCATAGGCGAAGCGTCCTACCTGCAAGAAAAGTACTATAACTAAACAGATATCAGAGCTATAAATAAAAATCTGCTGTAACTAAAATCAATCGCTGTACAACTGGAAATAAACAACACTGTCTGCCTCCCAAAATAATAATAATACAAATCCTCGAGTACAAGCTCTAAACCCAACCGGGAGGTAACTCCAATATATATATACAACAGTGTACAGTCTCTCAATACAAAATATCCTCACTACAAGTCTCTCAAAAGAGGAAAAGAAACCGCTAATCTACTGATGATCTCCTCAGAAGGGTACCGCTACTCTCCAACGCCGGGTAGGGATCTAGCTCGCGACTCCCTCGCCACGATCAACAACCGCAGAGTCGGCAACACCTGCTAAGACTCTGCAAAACAAAGAAGAGGAGAAAAAAAGAGGGGAAACCCCCAAAGGGTGTGAGAACTACTCCAAAAAGGGAGTTCTCAGTGGGTACCACCGCCAGACCCGACGGTCTGCCCACCAAGTCCTCAAGAGACAAAAACTAACCCAAGTCATAAGACTGAAATGAGTACGCTGGAAACTCTCAACAGCTACCCTGCCCCTAACTAAAGGCTAAAAGGGGGAGAACCAAACAGCGGTATGCAACCACTAGCACATGAAGTGCACCACCGACCCAATCGAACAGACTGCCACATCTAGTCCAGTCAAACCTGCGCCCACCTACAACCACCTCCCGCTGACGGGCAGGAATTACGTAGGGTGTCCAAACGGACTAACTCGCTATCGAGTAGAGGATCATGCAGGCTATGGTCAAAATCCAAGCTCTCTCTCAGAATGGATAGAATCATGATGCTCAACCTCTCACACAGCGGTCAAAGTACTCGCAACAACACGGGACCACCGTCAAACAGACGGCTCTCAACAAAACAAGCACTGATCTAAACTCAACTACCAGTCTGCACTCGGCCCCCAGGCACGAGTGTACAATAAAAGTATTTGACCGAAATAAACTCAATCGAATGAACCGGTATAAAACCCGGTACTGCCTGCTCTGTCACCAATCTCTCGAACTCAGTATATCCACTGTCCAAATGACCGGAACCCAACACGGTCTGACCGGCACCCGACACGGTCTGACCGGAACCCAACACGGTCTGACCGGAACCCAACACGGTCTGAAGCCTACTCCGGAGCGGCACTCGAGGGGAGCTACCCACACGAGTAAAGCATCTCTGTCATCAATAGCACAAGTCACAGGTATCCCAGTCACAAGTATCTCTGTATAGCAGGACTTGATCACAATCTGATCAAAGTGGGAAAACTCAACCACTAAAGGAAGACCCGACCACAGTCGGATGCAACTAACGATAAGTGGGAAACTCCATCCACTAAGTAAAACTGATACCCAATCAGGTGCATAGAGAAACATCCGGTCAACCGCCCAATATCCGCGGTTGCCACAAAGCCCCACAACTAAGCTAACCTGTCCCAGGCACAAAGTCCCGACTACACTACCCAGACCCCTGCTCGAACCCGAGCAACACTGACCACCTGACTAGCAAGAAGGAGAAAGAAAAAGCATGGTTTCTCCTAAGTCAAGTTCCAATAAGTAGTGCAGCAGTAAAAGATGGCCTAACTACATGACCATACAAGCATGCAAATGTCCTCAAGGAAATAAAGGGGGTAAAGCATAATAATAGTTCTTTTAGGAATAAACAACATGCCGAAATCCCAAAAACTAGACCTGTCCACAATTCAGGGTTCATCAATAGAATGATCATAATAACTCCTCAGAGTACAAATCCGCACATAGCTAAGAAATCCTGTCCCAAAGCATAATCCAACCACATGAAAGGCTATGTGCTAACATGGCATGTTACATAATCTCATAGGGTAACATTATCCTAGGTAAGCTTACACTAATCATCACATAGATGTCCAAGTCATGCAAGTCCTCAGTATACCTCATAAATACTATTCTTGCAAACATTTATACCAATATCATTAACAAGCTTACCTACTTACCAACATCAACCATGTATCCTAAACATGCATGCATCAGTCATAGAGGGGTGACATCCCCACAAGTGCACTTATATTTGCCACAGCATATCATTGCCTTAAACAATTACTGATAATAAGCTTACCCACCTGAAGCGCTTAAACCAAGGCAAACCTGAAGTCGGTGAAGGGGGTAGACGCCCAGGGTCCAAAATCTGCCAACAAAACACCCTCGGTACAAGTCGTGCAAGCCTTGGCTCCAAACAGCTGAAACCACCCCTGAGTACATTAATAAGGCTCAACATTACACTTTTATTCCAAAATTAACCAAGCATACACAATCTGAAAATCAGTCCCAAAGCCGTGCTTATTTCACCTGCTGCAAGTACCAGAAAAATCCAATAAAAATACCACAGTAATCCTCGCGTCGATACCTTCGAAACGAGTACCTGCACGTCCAATTCCGAGCTTCCTACACTGAGAAACAATTCCGACAAGGGAACCACCCCGAATTAAACTACTCTCAAAAACTGTAGCAATAACCACTGTTCACAGATATTATTCACCTTCGAGAAATATTCAAAAAATTCCAAGAAAATTAGGGCATATTCCTCGTGATGTGTAGATGCAAATCGCCTCATGAATCGCCCCAATCCGATGCCTGTGCGCGAAGATATCGCCAAAATACCGCACCGCTGTCCCAAAACTCCGCCCAGAAAATGAGGTCACAAGATGATCCGAAAAACCCATGAAAAGCTCGGAATGGAAAAACCCAGTAAACATGGGAAACATAGCCCTACCTGTCGTGAAGCCAACGGCGCAAGAATCATAGAAAAAGATGCTCGGAGTAAGCCGGGGGAGTCCTCGTACCAAAACGCGACGAAGAAGACCACAAACGAACGAGCGTCGCGCCGCGCCGTAAAAATGGTAACCTCGGGATGCGTGCTGCTGAAAAATCTGAAACTCTGCAGATTGAATCGCCACTGGGAGAGGAAGATTTCTTGTGAAGGTTGCACAGTGAAATTCCGCGCGGAGAAGAAGCTCTCTGCAAAAGAACTCGGCCTTTTATATGCTGGGAGAAACAAATCCGAAAATACCCAACCTATCCCCAATTTCCGGGCGCTCGGGATTTCGGGCGGCTACAGTGTTGGGCCCGGCCCAACACTGTGCGCGCCCGAAATCCTCCCGGGCCTCCACGTCGCCCCCACAACAGCGGACAGCCGCGTCCCCCGCTCACGCTCCGCCGCGTGGCCGGCCTGGTCAACGCGGGTGGGTGGCGCCCGCGAATCACAGGGCGCCACCTGGCCCGCACTCAGCCCTCCGACCAACCCTGGCGCGCCCTGCCGCGCACAGTTTCCGATGCACCCCGCGTTCCGTGGTCCCAGCCTGCATGAGCCCACCAACCAGAAGACGCCACGTGTCCCGCCGGTCCATGCACCACGCCCGCCTGCTCCGTAGACCAAGTCCACTGCACCGACCAATCTAGTAATGCCACGTGTCCAACCCCCCGGTCCACCGTGCGCCCCGCACTCTCCGTAGACCCCGCCCCGCGGACCGGCCCACTCCCGAGCCGCCACGCGTCCCGCCCCCGGTGCACGCCTGCCGCGTGGACCGGGCGGCCCGCGCCTCGTCCGCCGCGCTGCCTGCGGCTGCTCCGCCGCTTGCCCGCCGCCGCCGGGAACACTGTTCCGGCATGAACAGTACCCGAAGCTCAAAAATAACAAGTGGGTAGTCCGTTTTGACCGTTTTCCGCGCGCTGAATCCGAATTTGACGTCCATTTTGCCAAATTCCAACTCTAAAAATCGCCGAAGGCATCCGGGAAGATGTCCTTGATCCAAACTTCGCACTGGGTCCAATTTTAATATCCATGGCGCGCGAAACCACCTCTGGAGCTCCGACGGAGTCCACCGATCACCCACGTGATCCAATAAACACACTGAGCACAACACTAATGTCCAAACGGGCACAAATCCCACCAACACGCCACATTGGCCTCCAGGAGCTGTAGATGAACCAGTAATCTCGACGGGGGGAATCCAGGTCCTCACATCCTACACATTGCATATTTCTTCTCTCCTGTACTTAGAGTTTTATCCTTGCCCGGGTAGTAGGCGAGTGGTCGGGACAGTGTAGGATGCATGTCGCGCTCGTGCCAGGGGGCCGAGTGGAGTTTGGTGGTTGAGGTTAGTTTGGTGCTAGTGTCGGGAGCCGTTTGGGATGATGGTGACCTCGGGTTGTCGGGTTTTCTTCTGTTGGTTTCATTGTCGTGGAGTTGTGACAGTCGTGATCTTGTGATAGCAAGACCTTGAACCCAGAAATACTGTTGGATACACATGATTTTTGGTAAACTGATATTTCCTTCCATGCTTCGAGGGGCGTCGAAGCCTATTCCTGTTTGATTAAGGCGAAGGCAATAGTCCTTTGAAACTTGGGAAAATAGAACTGTTTTTGACCGATTTTCTTATAAACTAAAATGGTATTAAAATTGGGTTTTTCCTCCAATCAAGATGGTTTTCTAAAAAGGAGATTACTTTTTGCTCTCACCCAGAGAGTGGTCGAGTGAAATGGTTTTTAGACACAAATGTAATCATTCTATATAAATCTCCTCACCCCCAACGAGGGTTCGAGTGATTTTGGGTTTCCAAGGGCTGCCTCCTTTTTTGGGACGAGAGCTACGGCGGCTATGCCTGCCACCTGGTTTTTTGATTTGACGGGGTTGTAGGAGTCAGTCTCTCGAAATTCTCGATCCTGGTGTTGTTGGACAGTTGGGTTCGATGTTGGGCTGATGAGGGTTTTGACTAGATGGGTTTGGTCTTGGTTTGGATGCAATATGTTCGCTCGTGGTTTTGGATTACCGCCTGCTTGTGCTACAGTTCTGGTTCTCGATTCTACAACGGTTCTTTTCCTCAGTGGGGTCGCTCTTCTGAGTACCGCTCCGGATGCGATGGTTGTTTTGGTACGTTGGACTCCCTATGAGGCCCATCTCGGATGGGGCAATGGTGGTAGGTGAGCGCAGGCTTGATTGGCACTTTCGGCCAACATTACAGTTCGGTTATTTGGGCACCTCGAGTTAGAGTGGTCGCATATCATTATCTGTTTCACCGCCCATTGAGCATTGTAGATAGAGGCATGATAGTTGCAATTTTCTTTCCACTATTTTATTATTATTACAATATTCATGTTATCTTACGTCCCTAGTAGACTTAGTGGGCAGACCGTAGGGTTGGAGACGGTACCCACTGAGAATACGTGACAGTGTAGTTCTCACACCCTCTATTGGTGACAGTTTTTAGAGGCTTTCCTTTTCATCCCTGCTTCGGTGTGGGTTATGTCTAATAAGGATCTAAATAGGGAAAAAAACACATAGAGGGGGGTGAATAGGTGTTAACGATAAATTCTCAAAATCTTTGCGTAATAAAACCCAATGCGGAAATGAAAAATAACACGCAGATTTTTACGTGGAAAACTCCATCACAGGAGTAAAAAACCACGGGACCGATAACACGGTGAAATCAACTAAGATTAAAACATGTACAAAGGTGA
>CM055064.1:47388255-47412845 GCA_029204045.2 Tillandsia leiboldiana | reverse complement strand
TGTGATGATCCAGGTTTCCATGCACGTTTTTCCCGTGAATCCAAGTGTGAAACACCTAATGATGGTGTTTGATCCACAGTGTGTCAAAGGGACAGCACAGGTGGGTCCGTGGCAAGTGGTTATTGTTAGTTTGGCCTTCGGCGGGGTTTGCCGAATTTTAGAAAAGTTTCTAGGCCAAACGGATGGCGTATTTGGATTCAGCGCGGAAAAACGCTTGAAAACGGCTATTTATTTGCCGGATTTGGAGTCCGGATGCCCAAAAACGGACTCCCCGGAAGTTTTCTAGTGTCTCCTGGTGCATGGGGGAAGGCCGTGGACCGCCGGATGCCACGTGGCGGGCCCTCATTGGCCGGCACCGCGGCGCCCGGTGCATGGAACGGCTCGGCGGGGTGCACGGACCCGGCGCACCGACACGTGGCGCATGGCTACTGGCGGGCTCATGGGACCTCGGCGCAGGGGACAACGCCTGCCCCCGCGCCTGACCGCACAGTGCGTGGGACGCGCGTCGCCTCGCCATTGGCGAGCGCCTGCGGGGCTGACCGCGCGGTCGGGACGCGCGTCGGCCGCTGGCGCGCCCCGCACGGCTGTTCGCTGTGCGGGATGCGCGCCGATCTCCTGTGGGGACGCGCGTCGCGTGCTGGTTGGTTCCGCCCGGTCGGACGGAACGCGTCCGACCCGCCCTGGCGGATCCGGGCCCCAAACGCGGCCCGAATCCAATAACGCGGGTTTGTTTTTTTCTCCTTCTTGATTCTTTTAGGGCATTGGGAGCCCGATTTCTCCCTTTCTGTTTGGAACCACTCCGAGCCCCCTCTTAGACATTTCTTCCTCTCCCAATCCTCCATCCACTGTAGAAATCTCAAGAATTTTGAAGGCTCGGATCCCAAGGTTTGCATTTATCCGGCGCGGCGCGACGATCGTTCTACGGCTACCAGATTCGTCGCATTTCGGTGTTCTAGCTCCCCCGGCTCACCCCGACATCCTGTTTTTACGATTTTTGCGCCGTCGGATTCTTGACAGGTAGGGCTTCACTTTCTCTTTTATGAGTTTCTCTTGATTCAGAGGTTTTGATGGTGATTCTGTGGCTTCTTTCTGACCCTTTTTCCGTCGCGGAGTTTTGGGACAGCACCATCTCGTTTTGGCGATAACTTCGCGCTCGAGCATCGAAACAGGGCGATTCAAAAGGGGATTTGCATCTACGCGTCACGAGGAATCTCCTGGAATTTTCGTGGATTTTTGTGGAATTTCCCTGAAGGTGAGGAATCCCTTTTTACAGAATTTTATATCGCTGTTTTGGGATGAATGTATTGTTTGAGGTGGTCCTCTTGTCGATTTTCGTTCTCAGCACAGAAAAATCGTGGGAAAACGTGCAGGTACTTGTTTCGACCGGATCGTCGCGTAGATCGCAGTGTATATTTTCTGGGAATTTTGTGGGCACGTGTCACAGGTAAAAATGGCTGAACAGTAAATCTGAATTTGGGAGACAGATTTTGGGTTAAACTTGAATTGTAATTTGTGTGTGTTCTTTGGGATCTTTGGCACAGTGTTGCGGGGTTTTTTCCGGAGCGAGCGCGGACTTAGCCTTTGAGGACCGGATTTAGCGCTCGAGGTGGGTACCGTTGTTTACCTCCTACTTATGATGTCCCCACTAGGCCTATTGGAGTGCTTCACTGTTATGTTGCTAAATGAACCGGAATAAGTTAAAATGGCATCTTGGTTGAGAATTGGACTTATTGCTTGGGCTACATCTTAAAATGGACTAAGTATTAATGAATGGATGATTCTTATATTAATATGTCGTTTAAACCTCACGGGGGGGGGGAGTTTTGCTATAAAGGACTATCTTACTCGTACACTTTGGGACCTCTTATGCTTATGTGATAAATGGATATGAGATAACTTAGCAAATGAAAGTTTAACTAGTGGCATACCTCTCTATTGGGAAGGATAATAATATTTAAACCCTGTTTTTATATAAAGGACTTTGCATGCTTAAATGGACATCTAGTTAGGCCACCTTTTTCTGCTACACTATCATGCTGGAATTGACTTAGGAGAAACCATGCTTTTCTCTTCTTTTATTTATATTCGGGGGATAGTGCGCTCGGGTTCGAGCAGGGACTGGGATAGTGTAGTCAGACAGTTGTGGGCTTTGGGACAGGCAGGCTGTGAGGGCCGGGCATTGCGGCAACCGCGGATCTTTGGCGGTTGACCGGACAGTAGTTATTGCATCAGATTGGGATAGAGGATTTGGATTTCTTTTAGTGGATGGGTTTTCCACCGTGATCAGAGTCATGATCCAGTCCTGCTGATTTGGTACTTGTTACCCAGGCATTATACTCGTGTGGGTCGCTCCCCTCGAGTGCCACTCCGGAGTGTGCGTTTTTACAGGCTTCGAGTCTTCGAGACTCCCTTTTCCTATCGGTGTTATGCGTAGGCTGGCATACCCGATTTGGCAGGCAGAGCAGGCAGTACCAGTGCTTACTGGTGTATCGATTGGGCCTAGACAGGCAGGCGTTGACATTCTGATGCATACATATAGCTAATCTATCAGTTAGCTCATTAGAGGCATGTAGTGGTAGCTCTATTCATCATCAGCAGTTTTAATTACAGCTTACCACCTCTGTTCATCTTTTCTGCCTCTTATAGTCCTAGTGGGCACATTTGTGTTGAGGTCTACCCACTAGGAGGAGGCTACTGTTTTATAGTAGTTCTCACTCCCCACTGCTTTTCTTCTTCTATTCCCCTTTGTTTTGCAGAGTCGTCTGCGGCTGTTGCAGGACCCTCCACTGCGGACCGAGGTAAGAGAATCGCGGACTAGATAGCGGTCCACCCAGGCACCAGTTCTATTATTAGATGTACCCCGATACTCTCAGATACTCTACTATTCATTTCTTTTTGGGTCTGGCTTCGGCCAGCTGGTTGTATTTGATTAGTGAGCTGGGAGAGACTTATGTATTATTGAGAGTTACTTTCTGCACCTTGCTTTTCTGCTTTATCTGAGATGTATTAGTTACTGTTTAGCTCTGTTTATGCTCTTTTATTATATCATCCATACTTGAGCAGGTTACCAGCGCTTCGTATACACGGGAAATTCTGTGTATACGGCGGATCTGTAGACGGGCCCGGGTTCTGGTTTACACCCGGGGCGTGACAGATTAAGTTGGTATCAGAGCCAATAACCAGCCGGAAGTGTGCGGCGAGTCTCGGCTGAGTCTGGGTCTAGATGACAGGACTAGCGAGACGAGTCTCACATCGCCTGGTGATCTTGGGCTTGTGTGTGTGTGTTTGGGCTGACGAGGACGTCAGGCCTAAACGGGGGGAGTCTGTGACGCCCCCAATAGTCCCACATCGGATGTGGATGGATTTGTGATTGGGTTTATATGAGACTTGGACACTAGTAATAATAACTGGGCTTAAGCATTTTGGGCTGTGATTTGGGCCCAACAAGTTATTATTGCTAGTGGGCCGGGTCGTTACAAGTAAAATCTCCACTAGTACACAAATCCTCAAGGTACACAGTTCCACAAGAATAAAACAAGTACTATCCTCACAAGTCTCACAGAATGTCCAGTACAAAAGTGGAAACATAAAATACACCGGGTACAACTACCTCGGACTCTCAATGCTGGTAAGGAACTAATCGGCCACGTCCTCAACTCGATCTGCTGTCTCCGCGCGAACCAAGCCGAAACAGCTGCCTCAAACCTGTCACCGCAGTGGGTGTGAGATCTACTACAGAAGGCAGATCTCAGTGGGTACCGTCCCAATATCCACGGTATGCCCACTAAGTCTACTGGAGGCAAAACAGATAGGTATGCAGATAGATAGATAGATAGATAAAAGCTGAAGGAACTATAGCTATCATGTCTCAATCATCATGCTCAAGAAACTCTACTAATGATGAAATGTGCATACACTCGCTACTGCTAACATGCCTCAAGTACCATGCTCAAAGGAAACTCATCTATGAACATGCTATGAAACTCACTCACACATATCACTCAATCTCAATGACTGTCCCTCTTTGGACCAGTCAAGTCAAACCTGCGCTCATCTACTGCCACTCATGCCCAAACAGGGCTTGGTCTTACGTAGGGTGTCCCTCAAGGACTATCTCAGTAACCACATCGCAGCCTCGTCAGGCTCGGTATCATCATCGCATCCGGAGCGTAGCTCGCTGGGAGCGACCCCGCGAACTCAAGTATCTCACAACTGGCATAAAATGCCAGGCTCAGCAGGCTATAATCCACGATCAAACAGATCGGAACTCAATGCTCAACTAGCATACTCAGTCGGAAAAGATCCACGACCCAAAACAGGAAAAGCCCAAACACTCTCACAACTATGTCGGAGAACCCTCAACGACTCAATCTAATAATGCACGACCATGGCTGAGTCGGGAAAACCTCCGCGACTCGATCTGCCAGAACCCCAAATGTCCTCAGAACTAAGTGGGAGAACCACCTCCACCACTAAATCAGAAACATAACCCATGATCTTGAAAAACCCATCGATCCCCAACAAGGAAGAAGAACTCTCATGACACTAAAACTCGACAGTCAATGTACTAAAAATACACTCGGCCCCCTGGCGCGAGTACACATGCAACTCGAACAATCTGGACCATTCATAATGTTCTCAATAATTAAAAGCCCTTAAAAAATGGAGTTTTACTTAAAACGGGGTATTAAAATAATATGAAGGTCCAGATGCAATCTGAATCTCAAATGGACATGCAGTCTAGTGTCAAATAACTTCTAGATCATAATAAAAATGTCTGGGGCTCATAAAAATCTTTCTACAATTTTCTAGGTAACTATCAGATTTATCAATATACAATAATTAAGCTAGCATGATCAATATGCTTACAGAAGCATTAGAGGGCATTCCATAAATCTCGAAGAAATTCCAACCCACCTGGAACGCTTTCCGCAGGCAATTGCTGAAGTCGGTGAAGTGCCGGAACCTCGAACTGACGAAACCTCGAAAATCGTGCCGCAAATCCCGGAAAAACCTTGGAAGCTCCAATAAATTCCCTCGTGTCCACTACAAACATCCGACGCGCAAACAAGCACTCCACTGCCAACATACACCACCAGCACTCTCTTAAAATCCAAAAAAAATCCATCCACACACATATCCAGCACAATAACTGTACTTTAAAAAAAATGAATGCTCACATTACACAATTCCACACTTACACATAAGCTTCAGCATCTTCCATAATACAAGCTTACATAGTCCAAATTACAAGCTCCCAAACCACCCAATCCCACAGCCATCACAGCATACAAGGTACCTACTTGATCCTCTACAAGATCCAATACACTCACAATTAACAACAAAACAACATCTATTACATCCAGAAAAACCCCAGCACACATACCACTTACTTAGCACAAATTCAAATCACCTCTTTTAATATCTTCTCAAAAGCCTCAGCACACAACAAGCCCACCGAAAAAACTGCACACTAATCAATAATTGCCTACATAATAAAGTCAAGCCCTCCTCAAATCCTGCAGCAATCTAATTCTCTCTTGAGTCCACAACAGCGCCCGCAAGCAAGTGGGCAACAACCTCGGCTCCGTGCGGCGAAAATCAACCCCAACCGGCAACGACACAATCTGCACACACAAGAAGCAAGAAAAAGGACAAATATAAGAAAGGATCCATCAAGCTCGGCCACCCACAAGTCGCGAGCTCCTTGGGCAAAACCAGCCTCGGCCGACGAAGACGCCGCGCGCCCGCGTGAGGAGTACACCGCGCTCGCATCGCTGCGCGCGCGGCGCTGCCGCTGCCAATGAGGCAGCCGCGCCAGTCGCGCGGCGCCTGGGCCTGCCGCGCGGCGCCCAGCCGTGCCGCGCGGCGCCCAGGCGCGCGCTGCGCAGCGCCCTTGCGCGCTGCGCGGCGCGCAGGCGCCCGCTGCGCAGCGGCCTGGTGCGCTGCGCGGCGCCCAGGCGCGTGCTGCGCAGCGGCCTGGCGCGCTGCACGGCGCCCAGGCACGCGATGCGCTGCCCCCTGCCGTGCGTGGCGCTCATGCGCGCCCGCGCAGGTTGCGCAGGCCAGCCGCGCGCGCCCACGGTGGCTGCTCCCCCCCACGTCGGCAGCACCAAACCCACACACATAAACACCACCATCAACCTCCACACAAACAAAAACAAATGCCCTAACTCTCTCTAACAAGAAGAAAAACAGCACTTACCTCCATCAAATTCGTCGCGCGCCGCTCGCCGCGCTCACCGCTCGGCCCACACGGCTCAAGGAGGGAGTTCCATCATCAAAACTCAATCCTCTTTTCTCTTTTCCTTATTTTCTTCTTCTTCTTTTTCCCTTCTTTTCTCTCTTTCTCACCTTCCTCTGTTTTACTTTGAATCCCTTGTTTGATTTTTTGAAGAAGACAATGACGTGGCGAGGGGGTTTAATTAAGGGTGCTAATGGGTTGCAGCTGTAGCCAGATAAAAAAAATAACCCCTCTCTCTCTCTCTCTCTTAATTCCTTTTTTCTTTAATTCACAAAATTCTCTTTCCTTGCTTCACTCTTCATAGGCTAAAAAGAATATCAACAAAATAATTATATTAAATAATTAATTAATTCCATATTAGTCAACTCCAGGTCACTTTTTGTCTTCGGGGTCTCCACACCGGCCCGGAACCTCCCGAACTCCGCTGTAATCTGAAAATACACATGTCCAATGCTTTTTCTCTTCAAAAAGCTCAACCGTGGAGTCGGTGTGCTAAATAAAAAAACCGGCTCCAAAACTGCCAGTTCCAACTCACTTTTCGCCTTCGGGTCCTCCGCGTCAGTCCGGGACCTCCCGAAATCCGTTGTAATTCCAAAGTACACCTGTTCCAGGTATTTCCCAATTTTCAGCACACCACGGTGGAGTCGATGCTTCCCCAAAACCAGTCCTCTATCGGCGCACAAAGCCCGAAAACTCCAGATCAAGCTGGGGCTTCCGCGTTGACCCGAATCAACCCGACATCATCTGTAAACACATAAGCAACATGCCCGAGGCAATTCCTCCGCACCACGCCATCTTGCGAGGTCGGCGCGCCATCCGAAAACCCGGTATTCTATATAGGAAGTCTACTCTATCTCACGGCTAGTCGCCTGGATATATCCTTTAGTGTTGGGATCTGCGCGAGATATCAATCAGCACCAAAGGAGGTTCACCTGAAAGCGGTGAAAAGGATCATCTGGTATGTCAAAGAAATCGTGAATTTCGGAATTTGGTATCCTATGGGAACAACTCTTGATATAATAGGATATTCCGATGCCGATTGGGCAGGATCAGTGGATGATCGAAAAAGTACGAGTGGTGCATGTTTTTATCTTGGCCATTGCTTTGTTGCGTGGCATAGTAAAAAGCAAAACTGCATTGCACTCTCAACTGTCGAAGCGGAATATATTTCAGCGGGTAGTTGTTCAACCCAACTCATTTGGATGAAAAGCGTGTTGAGCGACTTCCGAATTTCAGCAACTTCGGTAACTATTCTTTGTGACAACACAAGTGCAATAAATATTTCTAAAAATCCTGTGTTGCACTCAAGAACAAAATACATTGAACTTAGATATCATTTTCTAAGAGAGCTAGTTGAATCAAGTATTCTTCAAATTTTTTATATTTCAACTGAAGATCAATTAGCTGACATTTTAACAAAACCTTTAGATAAAAAATGGTTTATTCATTTGCGTAAAGCAATAGGAATGCTTTCTTTGAAATAACTCTTTTTGAAACCTTTGCTTAGGTTAGGTTTTGTTTTGTGTTTTTGTTCCTTATCTATGTTTATACATAGAACATTAATTGAGCATTAGTTTAATTGACTTTAAATGCATCCTTTCATATATTTAGAAATTTATTATGCTTTGGATATCATAATAATTTATTTGATGCAATGATCATTTATATCAATTAGTTCATTTTAACTTGATCAAAGTCAATTTCTCTCTCATGTGATCTCTTGGTATAGTTTTTATCTTATTTGACAATTGTGTTAAGTATGAACTCGAGATCAATTTTTGGTTGAATACCTTATATCTTAAATAATTGATAGCCAATTGAGGGGGAGTTTATTAAAATGTTTATGCTCAAAAGATGTGGAAAGAGTTACATCCCAATGAGGAGTGTGAAAACTACCACCACATGGAGGAAAGAGCTACCACCTCGGTCGTCCGAGTACTGTGTGCAGCTACTACATGTATACCAAGCATGGTTTTTCGTGATTGAATAGATAAAATGCTTTTTGGAATACTTGACTCTGTCAAATTCCAAGGTTGGTATAAGGTGGGTATTTTTTATTGAAAGATGCTCAAAGAGCCACTCCTTACAACAAATTGACTAGATATATTATCTAATCTATTTGGGATTTCAAACATCTATCGATCTTGGTGTTTCATTTTCTTTACCATATTAATGATTTGATAAACGCATTACTCATAAGATCGTGATAGATGTCATTGAACTTGTTCAACTTTAAGGGATTTAATTTTTATAAATTTTCGTTTCATTACTTGGATATTATTGATAGATTTAGCATAATCTATTTCTTTGAATATGAAATGATGTTTTTGTTTAAACTTGATCTACAGAAGTGTTTACAATCTTTTTCTGGATTTTCTGGAATTTTTCTAAATTTTTCTGAAGAAAAAGTTGGAGCCGATCCGGACTGGAATTCCTGTTCCGGATCCCGAACGCAGGAATTTTCTGCGGGTAGCCGATCCGCACTGGATTCATAAGCTGTTCCGGATCGCGGCTAGGGTTTTATAAGAAACAAAAGGGTTTTGATTTCTTTTTACAACAAACTTTTGTTCCCAAGTCTCCAGAGTTTCTTTCACTAGAAATCAACCAATTTGGAGCCTTTCTAACTCGAGTTCTTCGGATTCAAGCAAGTTTTTATGATCAAAACATAGGTTTTTCACAGTTCTTCTCAAGTTTCTCAAAACGTGCATGAAAATCTTGTATCTTTTTTATTTTTGATTAGTTTTTGGTCAAATTTCTTTTGAAATAAGAACTTTGAGTAGATTAGTTTTGTTTATATGCTGGGTATTCTCTGGATTAACGGATTTTTAGGCTTCGATTTCTGAAAATTCGGTTTTATGGCATATAATGAGAATTTTTGAAAATAATGGAATTGATCTATTTTTAAAATTCTTTTTGCAAAATTAATTTGATTCTTAGTATCTCTACACGATAATGATTGTTTGGGTACAATTTTTCAAATTTTTGAAAATAAAAAATTTTTTCGTGTTCTTGAGTTTTTGCTCGCAGGTTTTTCAACTTCTTAAACACTAGCAACGATGGTGTTTACATGGATCATTGTGCTTCTGGTTGCCATGGTACACACACGAGCAACGAACAAACTAAAGAGAGCAAAGCAAACTCAAAGAAAAGGAGAGTTTGTCCTTGTAGACGATTCCGAGACGGAATCTGAGAAAGAATCAGTGAACTGGGACGAACTAATGGATGACGACGCAGCGCTTCCTAAATCAAAAGGAAAAACCTCAGATACAACCAAGGCGAAGACAGTGCCTTCTGCTGCAGAAAAAGGCAAAGCTCCAATGCCACCATCGTCTATCTCAATGAAAAGAAAGAGACTAGCTCAACGAATGGGACGAGCACGAGGGATTATAATTGAAGAACCAATGGCTCATGATTCACCACCTCGTGAGGAACACGTGTCTGTTAATACTGACCGACTGAAGGCTTTTGAAAATCGAGAATGTATTGGAGAAAGACACGTTAATATTGGAGCTCTTCGAGACCATTCTCCGGCGTTTGGAAATCTGATTGAACAAGGCAATCTTTCTCAAGTTTGCAAATTTTCGGAAATGCTTGGTTACTGTTTGCATCTGATACGAACCTTCTACACAAATGCGGTGCAGCTTCAAGAACATGACGACGGTCCAATGGAGTTTTATACGAACGTCCGAGTGACAAGACTCAAAATAACTCCACACTTAATTGGAGAAGTCCTAGGGATGCAATCTAGCATGACAGGGATAAATTACTTGAAAGGAAGGAGTTTATCAAACGGGTTGTGGCAAACTGTTGTGAAGGGAATTTGCATGTCAGAAACTCAGTCAAGTGGAAATTCAGTTAAGTCTAAAGAACTTCGACCTGAGTACCGGTTCCTCAACTTCATCATTTGTTATAATATTCTTCCGAACATGCAGACGAAAGTCCTATGATGGGATCGAATACTTTTCTTATATCTTTTAGGACATTCGTCAGAGGCAGTGGGTTTGAACATCAATATTCCATACATCATTTGGAATAGGATGACACGATACGTTGAGCATCCTCATCCAACGGAAAGACTACCATTCCCATTAATCATAATAAGGATCTTAAGGAAATTCAAGGTTGATATCAGCTCTACAAGTTATCAACACTGCTTAGGTATGATTAACGATTCGACGGTTGTTAAATCTTTTCATAAACTGCCTCATGTCACCCCAACTCCTCCGCACGGGAAGAAACCCTCCGTCGGTGCTTCTGCATCACCTTCAAAGCAAGTACCCATGTCAGATGATGAAGCGTCTGTGACGTCAATTTATAAGGAGCAACAACGATTATCGTTTGAACAAGAACAAATCACTAAAGAACAGAAGCGCATCTCTGATGAGCTTGAGTTGATCACTGCAGCCCAGATCACTCTGACAAAGAAGTTCACTTCAATGAAAAAGTTGATGAAAAAGATGTTCTCAAAGATGGGATGTAGTAGCTCTGAAGACTCAGAGTCGGACAATTGATTCATCTAACTCTTTTTTTTTGTTTTTACAGGTTTTAGTCTTAGTTCTTACATTTTTGAACTTTTGACTCCCTTTCATTTTTGTAATTTTGGCTTTGTTTAGTGACAAAAAAGGGGAAAGAGATTTGAACTGGTTAAACAATGGTCTCTGTGAGAACTTGGAACTTTGGAATGAAACCTAGAAGGTAAGTATACAACAACTTTGGTTTTGTACTGTGAATAAATGCATGCCTCGACTAACTATTTGACTAACTATTTGGGCATGTATTATTACTAACAAGTTGTTTGATTACTAACATCCGTATGACATTTGGAATTTAATGCTCAGAAGATATGTCTATGTGAGGACCCGGAATTCCCACGTTTGGATTACTGTTGGATCTGCGGCTTCCGGAGACCCATGTTGGGTGTTAGAGGTGTTTGCGCGCATATTGGACCCAAGATTTGGACTCGGCATGAAAAACGGATCAAGTTTGCTTTCCCGGGAATTTTTGAGGAATTTTAGAAGTGGAATTTGGCAAATCGGACAGCGGATTTGGATTCAGCGCGCGAAAACGCTCAAAATGGACTATTTACTTGTATTTTTAGGAGCTCGGATGACCTGGCACGGATTTTGAGGTCTTGGGTACTGTTCCGGCGGCCGGAGTTGCGCCGGCGGCGGCGGCGGACGGCGGAGCGCGGCGGCGGGCCGAGGAGAGGCCGGTCGGTCCACCGCGGGAGTCGTGCACCGGGCGCGGGCCACGTGGCGAGCTCCGGTTGGCCGGCGCAGCACGCGCGGTCCACGCAGTGGCGCGGGTGCACGGTGGACCGGGTGCGGACGCGTGGCGGACTTTGGTTGGCGGGTTCTGGTGCGCGCGGTCCACGCGGCGGGAGGCTGGTGCCTCGGGGCGCGTGCCCGATGTGCGGCAGCGGGAGGCGCGGTCGCGCACGTGGGCGCGGCGTGGGCGCGGTCGGGGGCGACGTGGGGGCGCCACGTGGCGCCCCGTGGTTGGTCGGGCGCAGCCGCGCACGTCCACGTGTCGGGACACGTGGCGTCGCGCGGTTCGCGGGCGCACGTGCGCCGGGCGCGGGGAGCGCGTCTGGGCCACGTGGCGGCCCGTGAGGGATTCGGGCATGCACAGTAAAGGGCCGGGCCCGTTACTGTAGCAGCCCGAATACCCCGGGCGCCCGAACTTTGGGCCAAAAGTCCAAAATCTGGATTTTTCGGGCTGGGCCTTTAAATAGGCAGTTGGCTGAGGCTTTTTGCCCCCTTTCCCGAGCTCCCCTGCCCATGGCCCCTTTAGGAAAGTTGTAGAACTTTGTGCTGCGCATCTTCTGGCAGAGGCCCGGATTTTTTGGAAGCCGCGGCGTCGACGACTTCGGCATCGGAGCGCAGTGTGGCGATCTTTCATCGGAGGCCCGTTATCGTCGCAGTTCGATCTGAGAGGTCCACAGAGCTACTCCGTCAGTATTTTTGGACGATTTCTGCGGCGTTGGAATCACGAGAGGTACGCCTTCGATTTCCGTGTTGATCACCTTGATTGATTCTGAGTTCTTGGCACGGTTTACGAGGCATTTCTGAGCCACTGTTTTGCTGGTGGAATTCTAGACAGCGGAGGCTTGCCGGAATTTTATCTCCGCACTCGAGCATCAGATCGAGACGAGCCTATACACTTTTTGGATCTACTCGTCGCGAGGATTATCATCGTATTTTTTTGGGATTTTTCTGAGGCTTGCCCGAAGGTATACTGTTTCCCCTTTTACTGTGCAGAGTTTTACAGTTGTGTGGTTGTGAGTGTTTGCGCACCTGTACTGTGGAATTTGTAACTCGGCCTACGGGGCTCGGAATTGAACGTGCAGGTACCCGTTTCGAAGGTCTCGACGAGACGATCGCTGTGATATTTATTTCAGAATTTTTGGAGCCTTATCTGCAGGTGAAAAATGGACATCTTTGAGGCTGAATTTCAGAGTGTGATTATTTGGGTAATTTATGGGGTTTAAGTGTAACTTTGGACTGTATGTTGTACCCAGGAGAGTTTGCGGGTATTGCTGGACCCGTTGGAGTTGGAGATTTGGGATTCTGGGTATTTTCAGCTGTGGAACTCCGGACAGTCAGCATTTTCAGGTGGGTGGCCTTGTCTTCACGACCTATGGACTGTGCATTAATTCTATCTGTGTAGGGACTTGCATGTTATAGATGTGTTTTATATAGCATGCTAGATTATAGGAATTGATGTTCCTGATGTTGATAGATCATCATGTATTTATTGTCCTTCCCTACAAGCTGTTGATTATTGTTATCTTGGAATTTGACCTAGTACCCCTGTCATATGATTGCATGTGTAACCAGACTGGTAGAAACCCTCACTTGGGCTAGGGTTATTTCTGCTTTAGACATCCACACTTCTATCTTTCCTGGACATAGTGTTCTTCCTCGCCCGGGTAGTGGGCCGAGTGGTCAGGAGTTATCTTTTAGTGTGGGATGCATGTTACACTCGTGCTTGGGAGCAGAGTGGCGTCTGGTAGATGTAGTTGGTTGTTCATCTGTAGCGGGAGCCGTTTGGGTAGACGGCGGTCCCGAGATGTTTTATTTTTTCTTGTTTTATCTGTCGTCGCTGTGCTAGTGGCAGCGGTAGATCAGTGTTAGCAGAACCTTAAACCCAGAACCTTTTTGGACACACATATGATTTTTGTCAACCAAATATTTTCTTCCAAGCATCGTAGGGTCGCCTGAGTCTGTTCCTGTTTGATTGGACGAAGGCATTAGCCCTTCGAGGCTTAGATATAAAACTTGGTTTCAACTGTTTTCCTAAGCAGAACTAAAAATCATTAAATATGGATTTCTTACAGATCAGATGGCTTCAGTAAGAAATGTCACAATTTTTCCTATAAATTAACCACCGAGATGATTCGAGTGGTCTGGGTTCTAAGGTCTGCCTTTTCTTGGGACGAGAACAACGAGAGGCTATGCCTAGAGCCTGTTCTTGTTTGATTTGGGTTGTAGGTTCTAGTCTTTCGGTGTTCCCGGACCCTTCATTGGGTCAGTGGTTGAGATGTTCGGCCTGTTTGGCCTGTTGAGTCAGCTATTCGCAGTGGATGCGATGTCGGCCTGTTGAGGCAGTTGTTCGCAGTAGATGCGGCGTTTGGCCTGTTTGGCCTGTTGAGACAGTTTCTCGCAGTGGATGCGACTTGGTGCCATGAGTTGGCAGAGTGTGATCTAGAGGTTGTTTCTCTGATTTAGTGGTGGAGGTGGTTCTCCCACTTAGCCTTGAGGATCTTGGGGTTCTGGCAGATCGAGTCGTGGAGGTTTCCCGACTCAGCCATGGTCGTGCATTTATCAGATTGAGTCGTTGAGGGTTCTCCGACATAGCTGTGAGAGTGTGTTGGGCTATTCCTGTTCGAGTCGAGGTTCTTTTTCCGACTGAGTTGTGCTTTGAGCTTGGAGTTACCGATCTGTTTGATCGTGGATCATAGCCTGCATGAGCCACATTTGAGCTTGACAGAGATACTTTACAGAGATACTTGAGATGGGTTACTTTTTACTCGAGCGGGTCGCTCCCCTCGAGTGCCACTCCGGAGTAGGCGAGACCGGGTTGTTATACCGGCGTGAGATTGAGCTTTTCTATCGCGACTTGTCGTTGCATTTGTCCCTCTGGCTGTGCTGGTGTTGGCAGTCATGGACGCCCTACGTAAGTCCGCTCCTCCGGGACGTAACGGCAGTAGATCCTACGTAAGTCCGCTCCTCCGGGACGTAACGGCAGTAGATCCTACGTAAGTCCGCTCCTCAGGGACGTAACGGCAGTAGGTTGGCGCAGGCTTGACTGGACCCGAGGAGGCAGTCAGTTCAGATTGAGTGATCAGAGATGAGAGTTAGTTGTGGCATCATGTTCTTTCTGTCCCACTCTTTGAGCATCTAGATAGAGGCATAGTAGCTGTAGAGTTTACTTTTCCCAGCTTTCCTTACAGCACTGCTTTTGTTACTTTATGCCTCTAGTGGACTTAGTGGGCAGACCGTCGGGCTTGTTGGCGGCACCCACTGAGAACTACTTGGGACGTAGTTCTCACACCCGTCGTGGTGTCTTTCCCCACAGGAACTTCTACTCCAGTTCCTGTTGTTCCTGTTGCTGATCTTTCTGACCGAGGCGAGGGAGTCGCGAGCTAGTTCCCTACCCGTCGTTGGAGTGTAGCGGTACCCCTTCAGAGGAGAGCTTCAGTAGATTAGTTATTTTATTTTCCTCCTTGAGAGACTGTTGTAGTGAGGATTGTTATGTATTGAGAGCCTGTACACTGATGTATTTATTGGAGATACCTCCCGGTTGAGTTCTGAGTTTGTATATGAGTATTCTGCATGATTATCATTTTTGGGAGACGGACATTGTTGTGTTATTTCCAGTTGTACAGTGATTGATTTAGTTATACAGCAGATTTTTATTTATAGCTCTGATATCTGTTTAGCTGTAGTACTTTTCTTGCAGGTAGGACGCTTCACCTATGCGGGTTTGGCATAGGTGGCGGATCTGTTGGCGAGCCGGGTCGCAGTTTCGACCCCGGGGCGTGACAGATTAGAGTGGTATCAGAGCCTAGGTTGTAGGTCATTGAGGACTTAGAAACCCTAGGCTTGTGGTTGGACATTAGGATGACTACGTGAGAGTCGTGACTTTTAGCGAGAGTCCTGATCGAGTTTTGTACCTCTCCCATGAGACGGGATGAGTGATTGGCATGTTTGTGCTCCTAAGCGATTATGTTGGCTGCAGACGACATAATGCTGTGGAATTGATAACATGTCTTAGACTTTCGCTGGATTGGGTCGTATGGTTGTTGTGTCCTGATGTTTGTTATTGTGCAGTGGTCTACGATGCCCCTGAGACGTCGTGTAGCGAAGAGGGCACATCCCGCATCTGATGAGTAACCCGAGCAGCGGGAGACAGAGCTATCTGAGCAGAGCGAGACCCTGGAGTTATGGATCCAGATGGCACAGATGTCGGAGGCTGTCCGATGCCAGGAGGAGGCCATGGAACGTTCGATGCGCTTGTGGAGCAGAGAGCGTAGTTAATTGTAGTACCGCTTGAGTGCCATCCAGTACCTTCTTCCTTTGCAGTGGTATCTTCAGTTGTACCAGTGGCGCCGCTGGAGCGAGCAGCCCCCTCCGTGCCGACGAGCTGTGCCGAGGCACCGAGGCAGGGTGGATAGTGGATAGTAGCTGAGCTTCGGGACGTCATTGGCCGATGGAGCCAGTCCCAGCAGTCTGAACCCTCCCGATTCACAGGTTTGAGTTGGAGCCTTTGTAGGCAAAATTGGGGTTGGTGGTGATTGAGAGACTATCTGAGAGCCTTCATGTGCTAGGGAGTTTTTACAGTTGTTGAACTGCACGCTCCAGGTTTCGAGGGACGAGGCGCATAGGATATGTTTGACGGGGAATGGTTTGCACCAGGATACCTTTCAGTTTAGTTGGTCCCTCCATTACGGATTATTGGCGCTTCGATGGGTAGGCATTGTGTATGGAGCATGGCGCTGCAGTTCCTTGGGATAGGGATCTGCCGCCAGAGGCGAGTTCTGGATATTGGCGCTTGGCGCCGGGTGATGGAGGACAGATCGGCCGGCAGAGATATTTCTGATTTTATTTTTCCTGGATAACGGGTTCCCGTGATGCCAGAGATCGGGTGGACCCCGATGGCAGCATCAACCTCTATATCGGAGTGGCGCAGCGGTAGCGTGGATTTGTTAGACTGCGGAAGGTGAGGACTTTGACCTTCTGCGAGGCAGACGAGAGGAGATTTGGTTGTTGAGGTCGTTAGAGCACACTGGTTATAGCGACAGTGTGAGAGGTGCTTACGGCGGCACCGGGACCCAAAGATATCTCTGTTGCCACGAGATTCCGGGTGTGATTTCACCTGAGCTGTTGATAATGCCGCCGGTTAGGGAGATAGAGATTGGGTTGGCGTGGTTCGGGGAACCGCGCCACCCTCGACAGCACCTCATTGGATATTGCCAGTAGAGCTGTGAGAGCTGATGGCGCAGTTGCAGGATCTGATGGATCGAGGGGTCTGTTTGACCTAGTGCCACGCCGTAGTGCCACGCCGTTGATATACGGTGGTGATGCCACATCGTTGATACACGACTGTGAGGGCCCTTTTATGGTTCGTGTGTAGACAGGTCCGAGTATTATTCTGGACATTTTGTTGGAGTCATACTCCGGCAGTTATTGTATGGTGCGGGTCCCTACTTGGAGTCAGACAGCCGAAGACCTTGCCTAGAGGGCGTTCAGGACACGGTAGGGCAGCTTGAGCTCTTAGTGAGGCCAATTGGATTGATTAACGCCCTGCCACTCTTTTGGTTTGAGGAATTGTGCTCCAGCTGTACTTGATCGTATTGGTAACAAGATCCTCCAGGGGTATTATGATCTACTCCCAAAGCGACTTGGAGCGTGAGGGGCACTGGTGGATGCGTTACCATGCTGTGTGGGTGAAGCTGTATGCCAGGTTATTGAGATACAAGTTTTAGCTTTAGAAGCTTACCTTCTTGGGTCACCATGTGTTAGCCGTAGGAGCGGCGGTGGAATTCCGGCCAATGTGGATGCTATTTGAGTTTGGCTGAGATCAACATTTATTGTTGAGGTGAGGAGCTTTTTGGATTTGGCAGTGCCAGGAGAGTATGGCGAATGGATGATGAGACTGGTACTAGCGCCGATTTTAGCATCGCCAGTGATGGGAGATGGATTTGCGTGTCACAGTGATGCCTCCCATAGTGGCTTTGGAGTTACAGTAGATTATTGTTGAGGAACAGGTCTCGTGGTTGTGTCCCTGAGGGTCCCTTTTGACGGTACACTGCGGTGAAGCAGTCCCTGCGGATGGTCAGGATCCTAGAGTGATTGAGCGAGGACCCTAGCCGATTAGGGCTTCTCTTCTTTGGATGACCGTGTGGGTATGTCTCGGATCGCCTGGTTGAGCTGGCACCAGGGAGCGGTGTTGGTGCGTGCTACATTGGTTGTCCTCTCTTGTCCCCCAGCCTTTTGTTGGCGTGCGTGTTGGTCCTTCCACGTCTCAGCTCAGGAGTGTTAGGCTTGTGGATTCCTCGCCCGTGATGGACTCGTTTCCTGTGAGATCTGCTAGTACTTGTGGTACGAGGGACGCCCGTTGCGAATTCTGGCTCGTGAGATGAGAGAATTACGCAACCGGACCATGCCGTACTGATTATTATTTTGTTGAGGAGTAATCACGGGGAGTGAGTAGCGACTGGGGAGTTGGAGACTGTGTGGTTGGATGCTTACCCTTGGCTTCGAACTCCCTTTTGAGCCGTGTTTGTTTCGAGGACGAAACTTTCTTTTAGTGGGGGAGGATGTGAGGACCCGGAATTCCCACGTTTGGATTACTGTTGGATCTGCGGCTTCCGGAGACCCATGTTGGGTGTTAGAGGTGTTTGCGCGCATATTGGACCCAAGATTTGGACTCGGCATGAAAAACGGATCAAGTTTGCTTTCCCGGGAATTTTTGAGGAATTTTAGAAGTGGAATTTGGCAAATCGGACAGCGGATTTGGATTCAGCGTGCGAAAACGCTCAAAATGGACTATTTACTTGTATTTTTCGGAGCTCGGATGACCCGGCACGGATTTCGAGGTCTTGGGTACTGTTCCGGCGGCCGGAGTTGCGCCGGCGGCGGCGGCGGACGGCGGAGCGCGGCGGCGGGCCGAGGAGAGGTCGGTCGGTCCACCGCGGGAGTCGTGCACCGGGCGCGGGCCACGTGGCGAGCTCCGGTTGGCCGGCGCAGCACGCGCGGTCCACGTAGTGGCGCGGGTGCACGGTGGACCGGGTGCGGACGCGTGGCGGACTTTGGTTGGCGGGTTCTGGTGCGCGCGGTCCACGCGGCGGGAGGATGGTGCCTCGGGGCGCGTGCCCGACGTGCGGCAGCGGGAGGCGCGGTCGCGCACGTGGGCGCGGCGTGGGCGCGGTCGGGGGCGACGTGGGGGCGCCACGTGGCGCCCCGTGGTTGGTCGGGCGCAGCCGCGCACGTCCACGTGTCGGGACACGTGGCGTCGCGCGGTTCGCGGGCGCACGTGCGCCGGGCGCGGGGAGCGCGTCTGGGCCACGTGGCGGCCCGTGAGGGATTCGGGCGTGCACAGTAAAGGGCCGGGCCCGTTACTGTAGCAGCCCGAATACCCCGGGCGCCCGAACTTTGGGCCAAAAGTCCAAAATCTGGATTTTTCGGGCTGGGCCTTTAAATAGGCAGTTGGCTGAGGCTTTTTGCCCCCTTTCCCGAGCTCCCCTACCCATGGCCCCTTTAGGAAAGTTGTAGAACTTTGTGCTGCGCATCTTCTGGCAGAGGCCCGGATTTTTTGGAAGCCGCGGCGTCGACGACTTCGGCATCGGAGCGCAGTGTGGCGATCTTTCATCGGAGGCCCGTTATCGTCGCAGTTCGATCTGAGAGGTCCACAGAGCTACTCCGTCAGTATTTTTGGACGATTTCTGCGGCGTTGGAATCACGAGAGGTACGCCTTCGATTTCCGTGTTGATCACCTTGATTGATTCTGAGTTCTTGGCACGGTTTACGAGGCATTTCTGAGCCACTGTTTTGCTGGTGGAATTCTGGACAGCGGAGGCTTGCCGGAATTTTATCTCCGCACTCGAGCATCATATCGAGACGAGCCTATACACTTTTTGGATCTACTCGTCGCGAGGATTATCATCGTATTTTTTTGGGATTTTTCTGAGGCTTGCCCGAAGGTATACTGTTTCCCCTTTTACTGTGCAGAGTTTTACAGTTGTGTGGTTGTGAGTGTTTGCGCACCTGTACTGTGGAATTTGTAACTCGGCCTACGGGGCTCGGAATTGAACGTGCAGGTACCCGTTTCGAAGGTCTCGACGAGACGATCGCTGTGATATTTATTTCAGAATTTTTGGAGCCTTATCTGCAGGTGAAAAATGGACATCTTTGAGGCTGAATTTCAGAGTGTGATTATTTGGGTAATTTATGGGGTTTAAGTGTAACTTTGGACTGTATGTTGTACCCTGGAGAGTTTGCGGGTATTGCTGGACCCGTTGGAGTTGGAGATTTGGGATTCTGGGTATTTTCAGCTATGGAACTCTGGACAGTCAGCATTTTCAGGTGGGTGGCCTTGTCTTCACGACCTATGGACTGTGCATTAATTCTATCTGTGTAGGGACTTGCATGTTATAGATGTGTTTTATATAGCATGCTAGATTATAGGAATTGATGTTCCTGATGTTGATAGATCATCATGTATTTATTGTCCTTCCCTACAAGCTGTTGATTATTGTTATCTTGGAATTTGACCTAGCACCCCTGTTATATGATTGCATGTGTAACCAGACTGGTAGAAACCCTCACTTGGGCTAGGGTTATTTCTGCTTTAGACATCCACACTTCTATCTTTCCTGGACATAGTGTTCTTCCTCGCCCGGGTAGTGGGCCGAGTGTCAGGAGTTATCTTTTAGTGTGGGATGCATGTTACACTCGTGCTTGGGAGCAGAGTGGCGTCTGGTAGATGTAGTTGGTTGTTCATCTGTAGCGGGAGCCGTTTGGGTAGACGGCGGTCCCGAGATGTTTTATTTTTCTTGTTTTATCTGTCGTCGCTGTGCTAGTGGCAGCGGTAGATCAGTGTTAGCAGAACCTTAAACCCAGAACCTTTTTGGACACACATATGATTTTTGTCAACCAATATTTTCTTCCAAGCATCGTAGGGTCGCCTGAGTCTGTTCCTGTTTGATTGGACGAAGGCATTAGCCCTTCGAGGCTTAGATATAAAACTTGGTTTCAACTGTTTTCCTAAGCAGAACTAAAAATCATTAAATATGGATTTCTTACAGATCAGATGGCTTCAGTAAGAAATGTCACAATTTTTCCTATAAATTAACCACCGAGATGATTCGAGTGGTCTGGGTTCTAAGGTCTGCCTTTTCTTGGGACGAGAACAACGAGAGGCTATGCCTAGAGCCTGTTCTTGTTTGATTTGGGTTGTAGGTTCTAGTCTTTCGGTGTTCCCGGACCCTTCATTGGGTCAGTGGTTGAGATGTTCGGCCTGTTTGGCCTGTTGAGTCAGCTGTTCGCAGTGGATGCGATGTCGGCCTGTTGAGGCAGTTGTTCGCAGTAGATACGGCGTTTGGCCTATTTGGCCTGTTGAGACAGTTTCTTGCAGTGGATGCGACTTGGTGCCATGAGTTGGCAGAGTGTGATCTAGAGGTTGTTTCTCTGATTTAGTGGTGGAGGTGGTTCTCCCACTTAGCCTTGAGGATCTTGGGGTTCTGGCAGATCGAGTCGTGGAGGTTTCCCCGACTCAGCCATGGTCGTGCATTATCAGATTGAGTCGTTGAGGGTTCTCCGACATAGCTGTGAGAGTGTGTTGGGCTATCCTGTTCGAGTCGAGGTTCTTTTTCCGACTGAGTTGTGCTTTGAGCTTGGAGTTACCGATCTGTTTGATCGTGGATCATAGCCTGCATGAGCCACATTTGAGCTTGACAGAGATACATTACAGAGATACTTGAGATGGGTTACTTTTTACTCGAGCGGGTCGCTCCCCTCGAGTGCCACTACCGGAGTAGGCGAGACCGGGTTGTTATACCGGCGTGAGATTGAGCTTTTCTTATCAGCTACGACTTGTCGTTGCATTGTCCCTCTGGCTGTGCTGGTGTTGGCAGTCATGGACGCCCTACGTAAGTCCGCTCCTCCGGGACGTAACGGCAGTAGATCCTACGTAAGTCCGCTCCTCCGGGACGTAAACGGCAGTAGATCCTACGTAAGTCCGCTCCTCAGGGACGTAACGGCAGTAGGTTGGCGCAGGCTTGACTGGACCCGAGGAGGGCAGTCAGTTCAGATTGAGTGATCAGAGATGAGAGTTAGTTGTGGCATCATGTTCTTTCTGTCCCACTCTTTGAGCATCTAGATAGAGGCATAGTAGCTGTAGAGTTTACTTTTCCCAGCTTTCCTTACAGCACTGCTTTGGTTACTTTATGCCTCTAGTGGACTTAGTGGGCAGACCGTCGGGCTTGTTGGCGGCACCCACTGAGAACTACTTGGGACGTAGTTCTCACACCCGTCGTGGTGTCGTTTCCCACAGGAACTTCTACTCCAGTTCCTGTTGTTCCTGTTGCTGATCCTTCTGACCGAGGCGAGGGAGTCGCGAGCTAGTTCCCTACCCGTCGTTGGAGTGTAGCGGTACCCCTTCAGAGGAGAGCTTCAGTAGATTAGTTATTTTATTTTCCTCCTTGAGGGACTGTTGTAGTGAGGATTGTTATGTATTGAGAGCCTGTACACTGATGTATTTATTGGAGATACCTCCCGGTTGAGTTCTGAGTTTGTATATGAGGATTCTGCATGATTATCATTTTTGGGAGACGGACATTGTTGTGTTATTTCCAGTTGTACAGTGATTGATTTAGTTATACAGCAGATTTTTATTTATAGCTCTGATATCTGTTTAGCTGTAGTACTTTTCTTGCAGGTAGGACGCTTCACCTATGCGGGTTTGGCATAGGTGGCGGATCTGTTGGCGAGCCGGGTCGCAGTTTCGACCCCGGGGCGTGACAGTCTATCTCTGATTGGTATTTTAATACATATCTGATTTTGTAAATGTCATGGTGAGTATAAACTTCATCTCTCTGTTTGGTTTTTTGATTGTTACATTCTTGAGGTATCTAACGATTTCTTTTGTCAAGAATTACTTCTTTTTGCAGAGAGTACAAACGTCTAAGTCTAGAGTTTGTTCTAGGAGTTTAACTCATGTATTTTGTTTATTTGGATCTCTATTGTAAATTTTTGTTGTATGGTGATAACAACAAAAAAATATCTTTTTGAATTTTTCTTAAGTGGATTTATGTTTTGTCACGAAACCGCCAAAGGGGGAGAGTGTTAAGGATTTTGTTTGGCGTATTTCGTGAAATGGTTAAGTCTTGAAGATTGAAGATGAAGATGGTTGAATCATATACCTCAATCTCAAGAAAGAAGAATTCAAAAGGATCAGGTATGTTAACTAAATAAGTTTGGTGATCCGAATACTTCTTATAATGTAGAAACACTTGGATAAATTTTTAATCGCATAAAAAATCAAGAAACTGGACTGTTATATGTTCAGGATCCGGATCAGGGTACTACAGTCCGGACCCCGAACGTAGGTTGGTTCATGAGCAAATCCAGTCCGGAACACCCCTGTTTCAGTCTGGACCCCGAACGTGGATTTTGCAGAAATTGCATGAACAGTCCGGACCGTAGATATTTTGTTCCGGACCCCGAACCTTGTTTTTTTTCAGGAATTCTCTGAAAAACAACGACAGTCCGGATCGAGCATAATCCAGTCCGGACCGTCGTGCGGGTAAAATTCTGTTACAGTCAGTTTTTGATCCTTATCCACTTCCAATGGTTTCTAAACCTATAAGTAAACCCTAATTCTATCTTTAGGGCAATCCACGATAAGTTTTATACTCCGGGAAATGATGGAAAAATATTAACGGAGAAAAACTTATAAATCCACATATAGAGAAGAAAGGAAATAACTAGATTTAATTCTATGTTTTCTTCATCTATATTAATTAATTTAATTCTAGGTTTTCATACTCAGATTTTGAGTAGAATCAAATTAATGAATATTTAGATGGTATTTCCGATCTATCTTTGATCTAAGTATTCGGCGGATCATCACCACCAAACCAAACAACGATTTTTCCCAAAATCGGCCGCGTGGATTCGCGTGGCCTTGTGGAGTCAAGGTGTTACTGCTCGCGTGGATTCGGAGCGAGGTACGTTCATAGTATCGAGACGTACTATATTGGTGGAGACCGTGGATTCGGTCAGACGTCATGGACTCGACGTTGGACGTCGTGGATTCGGCGTTGGACGCAAATCGTGGATTCGAGGCGCGTTGCGGAGCGAGCGAGAAGATCACCTCGGAGCGTATGGAAAAGTTGAGTCGGTGTGAGTACGTTATATCACCTTTGTACATGTTTAATCTAGTTGATTTCACCGTGTTTATCGGTCCCGTGGTGTTTTTACTCCTGGATGAGGTTTGCCACGTAAAAATCTTGCGTGTTATTTTTCATTCCGCATTGGGTTTTATTACGCAAAGATTTTTGAGAATTTATCGTTAACACCTATTCACCCCCCTCATAGTGTTTTTTTTCCCTATTTAGATCCTTATTAGACATACCCAACACCGAAGCAGGGATGAAAAGGAAAGCCTCTACAAACTGTCACCAATAGAGGGTGGTGAGAACTACACTGTCAGTAGTTCTCAGTGGGTACCGTCTCCAACCCTACTCTGCCCACTAAGTCTACCTAGGGACGTAAGATAAGGAATATTGTAATAAATAAAATAGCTGGAAAGAAAATTGCAACTATCATGCCTCTATCTACAATGCTCAATGGCGGGTGAAACAGATAATGATATGCGACCACTCTAACTCGAGGTGCCCAAAATAACCGAACTGTAATGTTGGCCGAAAGTGCCAATCAAGCCTGCGCTCACTACCACCATTGCCCCTCCGAGATGGGCCTCATAGGGAGTCCAACGTACCAAACAACCATCGCATCCGAGCGGGTACTCAGGAAGAGCGACCCCACTGAGGAAAGAACCGTGTAGATCGAGACCAAACTGTAGCACAGCAGGCTGTAATCCAAAAGCCAACGAGACGAACATATGGCAATCCAAACCAGAACCAAAACATCTAGTCAAAACCCTCATCAGCCCAACTCTGAACCCAACTGTCCAACAACACACACCAGGATCGAAATTCGAGAGACGACTCCTACAACCCCGATCAACAAAAACAGGTGGCATGCATAGCCGCCCGTAGCTCTCGTCCCAAAAGGAGTGCAGCCATTGGAACCCAAATCACTCGAACCCTCGTTGGGTG
>CM055064.1:47358854-47388155 GCA_029204045.2 Tillandsia leiboldiana | reverse complement strand
GTTGTGAAGGGAATTTGCATGTCAGAACTCAAGTCAAGTGGAAATTCAGTTTAAGTCTAAAGAACTTGACCTGACGTACCGGTCCTCAACTTCATCATTGTTATAATATTCTTCCGAAACATGCAAGACGAAAGTCCTATGATGGGATCGAATACTTTCTTATATCTTTTAGGACATTCGTCAGAGGCAGTGGGTTTGAACACAACTATTCCATACATCATTTGGAATAGGATGACACGATACGTTGAGCATCTCATCCAACGGAAAAGACTACCATTCCCATAATCATAATAAGGATCTTAAGGAAATCAAGGTTGATATCAGCTCTACAAGTTATCAACACTGCTTAGGTATGTAAACGATTCGAACGGTTGTTAAGCTTTTCATAAACTGCCTCATGTCACCCAAACTCCTCCGCACGGAAGAAACCCTCCGTCGGTGCTTCTGCATTCACCTTCAAAGCAAGTACCCATGTCAGATGATGAAGCGTCTGTGACGTCAATTTATAAGGAGAAACCAACGATTATCGTTTGAACAAGAACAAATCACTAAAAACAGAAGCGCATCTTGATGAGCTTGAGTGATCACTGCAGCCCAGATCACTCTGACAAAGAAGTTCACTTCAATGAAAAAGTTGATGAAAAGATGTTCTCAAAGATGGGAGGTAGTAGCTCTGAAGCTCAGAGTCGGACAATTGATTCATCTAACTCTTTTTTTTGTTTTTACAGGTTTTAGTCTTAGTTCTTACATTTTTGAACTTTTGACTCCCTTTCATTTTTGTAATTTTGGCTTTGTTTAGTGACAAAAAGGGGGAAAGAGATTTGAACTGGTTAAACAATGGTCTCTGTGAGAACTTGGAACTTTGGAATGGAAACCTAGAAGGTAAGTATACAACAACTTTGGTTTGTACTGTGAATAAATGCATGCCTCGACTAACTATTTGACTAACTATTTGGGCATGTATATTACTAACAAGTTGTTTGATTACTAACATCCGTATGACATTTGGATTTAATGCTCAGAAGATATGTCTATGTGAGGACCCGGAATTCCCCGTTTGGATTACTGTTGGATCTGCGGCTCCGGAGACCCATGTTGGGTGTTAGAGGTGTTTGCGCGCATATTGGACCCAAGATTTGGACTCGGCATGAAAAACGGATCAAGTTTGCTTTCCCGGGAATTTTGAGGAATTTTAGAAGTGGAATTTGGCAAATCGGACAGCGGATTTGGATTCAGCGCGCGAAAACGCTCAAAATGGACTATTTACTTGTATTTTAGGAGCTCGGATGACCTGGCACGGATTTCGAGGTCTTGGGTACTGTTCCGGCGGCCGGAGTTGCGCCGGCGGCGGCGGCGGACGGCGGAGCGCGGCGGCGGGCCGAGGAGAGGCCGGTCGGTCCACCGCGGGAGTCGTGCACCGGGCGCGGGCCACGTGGCGAGCTCCGGTTGGCCGGCGCAGCACGCGCGGTCCACGCAGTGGCGCGGGTGCACGGTGGACCGGGTGCGGACGCGTGGCGGACTTTGGTTGGCGGGTTCTGGTGCGCGCGGTCCACGCGGCGGGAGGCTGGTGCCTCGGGGCGCGTGCCCGACGTGCGGCAGCGGGAGGCGCGGTCGCGCACGTGGGCGCGGCGTGGGCGCGGTCGGGGGCGACGTGGGGGCGCCACGTGGCGCCCCGTGGTTGGTCGGGCGCAGCCGCGCACGTCCACGTGTCGGGACACGTGGCGTCGCGCGGTTCGCGGGCGCACGTGCGCCGGGCGCGGGGAGCGCGTCTGGGCCACGTGGCGGCCCGTGAGGGATTCGGGCGCGCACAGTAAAGGGCCGGGCCCGTTACTGTAGCAGCCCGAATACCCGGGCGCCCGAACTTTGGGCCAAAAGTCCAAAATCTGGATTTTTCGGGCTGGGCCTATAAATAGGCAGTTGGCTGAGGCTTTTTGCCCCCTTTCCCGAGCTCCCCTGCCCATGGCCCCTTTAGGAAAGTTGTAGAACTTTGTGCTGCGCATCTTCTGGCAGAGGCCCGGATTTTTTGGAAGCCGCGGCGTCGACGACTTCGGCATCGGAGCGCAGTGTGGCGATCTTTCATCGGAGGCCCGTTATCGTCGCAGTTCGATCTGAGAGGTCCACAGAGCTACTCCGTCAGTATTTTTGGACGATTTCTGCGGCGTTGGAATCACGAGAGGTACGCCTTCGATTTCCGTGTTGATCACCTTGATTGATTCTGAGTTCTTGGCACGGTTTACGAGGCATTTCTGAGCCACTGTTTTGCTGGTGGAATTCTGGACAGCGGAGGCTTGCCGGAATTTTATCTCCGCACTCGAGCATCAGATCGAGACGAGCCTATACACTTTTTGGATCTACTCGTCGCGAGGATTATCATCGTATTTTTTTGGGATTTTTCTGAGGCTTGCCCGAAGGTATACTGTTTCCCCTTTTACTGTGCAGAGTTTTACAGTTGTGTGGTTGTGAGTGTTTGCGCACCTGTACTGTGGAATTTGTAACTCGGCCTACGGGGCTCGGATTGAACGTGCAGGTACCCGTTTCGAAGGTCTCGACGAGACGATCGCTGTGATATTTATTTCAGAATTTTTGGAGCCTTATCTGCAGGTGAAAAATGGACATCTTTGAGGCTGAATTTCAGAGTGTGATTATTTGGGTAATTTATGGGGTTTAAGTGTAACTTTGGACTGTATGTTGTACCCAGGAGAGTTTGCGGGTATTGCTGGACCCGTTGGAGTTGGAGATTTGGGATTCTGGGTATTTTCAGCTGTGGAACTCCGGACAGTCAGCATTTTCAGGTGGGTGGCCTTGTCTTCACGACCTATGGACTGTGCATTAATTCTATCTGTGTAGGGACTTGCATGTTATAGATGTGTTTTATATAGCATGCTAGATTATAGGAATTGATGTTCCTGATGTTGATAGATCATCATGTATTTATTGTCCTTCCCTACAAGCTGTTGATTATTGTTATCTTGGAATTTGACCTAGCACCCCTGTCATATGATTGCATGTGTAACCAGACTGGTAGAAAACCCTCACTTGGGCTAGGGTTATTTCTGCTTTAGACATCCACACTTCTATCTTTCCTGGACATAGTGTTCTTCCTCGCCCGGGTAGTGGGCCGAGTGGTCAGGAGTTATCTTTTAGTGTGGGATGCATGTTACACTCGTGCTTGGGAGCAGAGTGGCGTCTGGTAGATGTAGTTGGTTGTTCATCTGTAGCGGGAGCCGTTTGGGTAGACGGCGGTCCCGAGATGTTTTATTTTTCTTGTTTTATCTGTCGTCGCTGTGCTAGTGGCAGCGGTAGATCAGTGTTAGCAGAACCTTAAACCCAGAACCTTTTTGGACACACATATGATTTTTGTCAACCAAATATTTTCTTCCAAGCATCGTAGGGTCGCCTGAGTCTGTTCCTGTTTGATTGGACGAAGGCATTAGCCCTTCGAGGCTTAGATATAAAACTTGGTTTCAACTGTTTTCCTAAGCAGAACTAAAAATCATTAAATATGGATTTCTTACAGATCAGATGGCTTCAGTAAGAAATGTCACAGTTTTTCCTATAAATTAACCACCGAGATGATTCGAGTGGTCTGGGTTCTAAGGTCTGCCTTTTCTTGGGACGAGAACAACGAGAGGCTATGCCTAGAGCCTGTTCTTGTTTGATTTGGGTTGTAGGTTCTAGTCTTTCGGTGTTCCCGGACCCTTCATTGGGTCAGTGGTTGAGATGTTCGGCCTGTTTGGCCTGTTGAGTCAGCTGTTCGCAGTGGATGCGATGTCGGCCTGTTGAGGCAGTTGTTCGCAGTAGATGCGACGTTTGGCCTGTTTGGCCTGTTGAGACAGTTTCTCGCAGTGGATGCGACTTGGTGCCATGAGTTGGCAGAGTGTGATCTAGAGGTTGTTTCTCTGATTTAGTGGTGGAGGTGGTTCTCCCACTTAGCCTTGAGGATCTTGGGGTTCTGGCAGATCGAGTCGTGGAGGTTTCCCGACTCAGCCATGGTCGTGCATTTATCAGATTGAGTCGTTGAGGGTTCTCCGACATAGCTGTGAGAGTGTGTTGGGCTATTCCTGTTCGAGTCGAGGTTCTTTTTCCGACTGAGTTGTGCTTTGAGCTTGGAGTTACCGATCTGTTTGATCGTGGATCATAGCCTGCATGAGCCACATTTGAGCTTGACAGAGATACTTTACAGAGATACTTGAGATGGGTTACTTTTTACTCGAGCGGGTCGCTCCCCTCGAGTGCCACTCCGGAGTAGGCGAGACCGGGTTGTTATACCGGCGTGAGATTGAGCTTTTCTATCGCGACTTGTCGTTGCATTTGTCCCTCTGGCTGTGCTGGTGTTGGCAGTCATGGACGCCCTACGTAAGTCCGCTCCTCCGGGACGTAACGGCAGTAGATCCTACGTAAGTCCGCTCCTCCGGACGTAACGGCAGTAGATCCTACGTAAGTCCGCTCCTCAGGGACGTAACGGCAGTAGGTTGGCGCAGGCTTGACTGGACCCGAGGAGGCAGTCAGTTCAGATTGAGTGATCAGAGATGAGAGTTAGTTGTGGCATCATGTTCTTTCTGTCCCACTCTTTGAGCATCTAGATAGAGGCATAGTAGCTGTAGAGTTTACTTTTCCCAGCTTTCCTTACAGCACTGCTTTTGTTACTTTATGCCTCTAGTGGACTTAGTGGGCAGACCGTCGGGCTTGTTGGCGGCACCCACTGAGAACTACTTGGGACGTAGTTCTCACACCCGTCGTGGTGTCTTTTCCCACAGGAACTTCTACTCCAGTTCCTGTTGTTTCCTGTTGCTGATCCTTCTGACCGAGGCGAGGGAAGTCGCTGAGCTAGTTCCCCTACCCGTCGTTGGAGTGTAGCGGTCCCCCTTTCAGAGGAGAGCTTCAGTAGATTAGTTATTTTTATTTTCCTCCTTTGAGAGACTGTTGTAGTGAGGATTGTTATGTATTGAGAGCCTGTACACTGATGTATTTATTGGAGATACCTCCCGGTTGAGTTCTGAGTTTGTATTATGAGGATTCTGCATTGATTATCATTTTTGGGAGACGGACATTGTTGTGTTATTTCCAGTTGTACAGTGATTGATTTTAGTTATACAGCAGATTTTTATTTATAGCTCTGATATCTGTTTAGCTGTAGTACTTTTCTTGCAGGTAGGACGCTTCACCTATGCGGGTTTGGCATAGGTGGCGGATCTGTTGGCGAGCCGGGTCGCAGTTCCGACCCCGGGGCGTGACAGATTAGAGTGGTATCAGAGCCTAGGTTGTAGGTCATTGAGGACTTAGAAACCCTAGGCTTGTGGTTTGGACATTAGGATGACTACGTGAGAGTCGTGACTTTTAGCGAGAGTCCTGATCGAGTTTTGTACTCTCCCATGAGACGGGGATGAGTGATTGGCATGTTTGTGCTCCTAAGCGATTATGTTGGCTGCAGACGACATAATACTGTGGAATTGATAACATGTCTTAGACTTTCGCGGGATTGGGTCGTATGGTTGTTGTGTCCTGATGTTTGTTATTGTGCAGTGGTCTACGATGCCCCTGAGACGTCGTGTAGCGAAGAGGGCACATCCCGCATCTGATGAGTAACCCGAGCAGCGGGAGACAGAGCTATCAGAGCAGAGCGAGACCCTGGAGTTATGGATCCAGATGGCACAGATGTCGGAGGCTGTCCGATGCCAGGATGGAGGCCATGGAACGTTCGATGCGCTTGTGGAGCATAGAGAGCGTAGTTAATTGCAGTACCGCTGAGTGCATCCAGTACCTTCTTCCTTTGCAGTGGTATCTTCAGTTGTACCAGTGGCGCCGATGGACGCGAGCAGCCCCCTCCGTGCCGACGAGCTGTGCCGAGGCACCGATGGCAGGGTGGATAGTGGATAGTAGCTGAGCTTCGGGACGTCATTGGCCGATGGAGCCAGTCCCAGCAGTCTGAACCCTCCCGATTCACAGGTTTGAGTTGGAGCCTTTGTAGGCAAAATTGGGGTTGGTGGTGATTGAGAGACTATCTGAGAGCCTCATGTGCTAGGGAGTTTTTACAGTTGTTGAACTGCACGCTCCAGGTTTCGAGGGACGAGGCGCATAGGATATGTTTGACGGGGAATGGTTTGCACCAGGATACCTTTCAGTTTAGTTGGTCCCTCCATTACGGATTATTGGCGCTTCGATGGGTAGGCATTGTGTATGGAGCATGGCGCTGCAGTTCCTTGGGATAGGGATCTGCCGCCAGAGGCGAGTTCTGGATATTGGCGCTTGGCGCCGGGTGATGGAGGACAGATCGGCCGGCAGAGATATTTCTGATTTTATTTTTCCTGGATAACGGGTTCCCGTGATGCCAGAGATCGGGTGGACCCGATGGCAGCATCAACCTCTATATCGGAGTGGCGCAGCGGTAGCGTGGATTTGTTAGACTGCGGAAGGTGAGGACTTTGACCTTCTGCGAGGCAGACGAGAGGAGATTTGGTTGTTGAGGTCGTTAGAGCACACTGGTTATAGCGACAGTGTGAGAGGTGCTTACGGCGGCACCGGGACCCAAAGATATCTCTGTTGCCACGAGATTCCGGTGTGTGATTTCACCTGAGCTGTGATAATGCCGCCGGTTTAGGGAGATAGAGATTGGGTTGGCGTGGTTCGGGGAAACCGCGCACCACCCTCGACAGCACCTCATTGGATATTGCCAGTAGAGCTGTGAGAGCTGATGGCGCAGTTGCAGGATCTGATGGATCGAGGGGTCTGTTTGACCTAGTGCCACGCCGTTGATATACGGTGGTGATGCCAACATCGTTGATACACGACTGTGAGGGCCTCCTTTTATGGTTCGTGTGTAGACAGGTCGAGTATTATCTGGACCTTTTGTTGGAGTCATACTCCGGCAGTTATTGTATGGTGCGGGTACCTACTTGGAGTCAGACAGCCGAAGACCTTGCCTAGAGGGCGTTCAGGACACGGTAGGGCATCTTGAGCTCTTAGTGAGGCCAATTGGATTGATTAACGCCCTGCCACTCTTTTGGTTTGAGGAATTGGTGCTCCAGCTGTACTTGATTGTATTGGTAACAAGATCCTCCAGGGGTATTATGATCTACTCCCAAAGCGACTTGGAGCGTGAGGGGCACTGGTGGATGCCGTTACCATGCTGTGTGGGTGAAGCTGTATGCCAGGTTATTGAGATACAAGTTTTAGCTTTAGAAGCTTACCTTCTTGGGTCACCATGTGTTAGCCGTAGGAGCGGCGGTGGAATTCCGGCCAATGTGGATGCTATTTGAGTTTGGCTGAGACAACATTTATTGTTGAGGGAGAGCTTTTTGGATTTGGCAGTGCCAGGAGAGTATGGCGAATGGATGATGAGACTGGTACTAGCGCCGATTTTAGCATCGCAGTGATGGGAGATGGATTTGCGTGTCACAGTGATGCCTCCCATAGTGGCTTTGGAGTTACAGTAGATTATTGTTGAGGAACAGGGCTCGGGTTGTGTCCCTGAGGGGTCCCTTTGACGGTACACTGCGGTGAAGCAGTCCCTGCGGCATGGTCAGGATCCTAGAGTGATTGAGCGAGGACCCTAGCCGATTAGGGCTTCTCTTCTTTGGATGGACCGTATGGGTTATGTCTCGGATCGCCTGGTTGAGCTGGCCACCAGGGAGCGGTGTTCGGTGCGTGCTAATTGGTTGTCCTCTCTTGTCCCCCAAGCTTTTGTTGGCGTGCGTGTTGGTCCTTCCACGTCTCAGCTCAGGAGTGTTAGGCTTGTGGATTCCTCGCCCGTGATGGACTCGTTTCCTGTGAGATCTGCTAGTACTTGTGGTACGAGGGACGCCCGTTGCGAATTCTGGCTCGTGAGATGAGAGAATACGCAACCGGGCCATGCCGTACTGATTATTATTTTGTTGAGGAGTAATCACGGGGATGTGAGTAGCGACTGGGGAGTTGGAGACTGTGTGGTTGGATGCTTACCCTTGGCTTCGAACTCCCTTTTGAGCCGTGTTTGTTTCGAGGACGAAACTTTCTTTTAGTGGGGGAGGATGTGAGGACCCGGAATTCCCACGTTTGGATTACTGTTGGATCTGCGGCTTTCGGAGACCCATGTTGGGTGTTAGAGGTGTTTTGCGCGCATATTGGACCCAAGATTTGGGACTCGGCATGAAAAACGGATCAAGTTTGCTTTCCCGGGAATTTTTGAGAAATTTTAGAAGTGGAATTGGCAAATCGGACAGCGGATTTGGATTCAGCGCGCGGAAAACGCTCAAATGGACTATTTACTTGTATTTTTCGGAGCTCGGATGACCCGGCACGGATTTCGAGGTCTTGGGTACTGTTCCGCGGCGCCGGAGGTGCGCCGGCGGCGGCGGCGGACGGCGGAGCGCGGCGGCGGGCCGAGAGAGGCGGTCGATCCACCGCGTGCAGTCGTGCACCGGGCGCGGGCCACGTGGCGAGAGCTCCGGTTGGCCGGCGCAGCACGCGCGGTCCACGTCAGTGGCGCGGGTGCACGGTGGACCGGGTGCGGACGCGTGGCGGACTTTGGTTGGCGGGTTTCTGGTGCGCGCGGTCCACGCGGCGGGAGGATGGTGCCTCGGGGCGCGTGCCGACGTGCGGGCAGCGGGGAGGCTGCGGTCGCGCACCGTGGGCGCGGCGTGGGCGCGGTCGGGGGCGACGTGGGGGCGCCACGTGGCGCCCCGTGGTTGGTCGGGCGCAGCCGCGCACGTCCACGTGTCGGGACACGTGGCGTCGCGCGTTCGCGGGGACGTGCGCCGGGCGCGGGGAGCGCGTCTGGGCCACGGGGCGGCCCGTGAGGGATTCGGGCGCTGCACAGTAAAGGGCCGGGCCCGTTACTGTAGCAGCCCGATATACCCGGGCGCCCGAACTTTGGGCCAAAAGTCCAAAATCTGGAATTTTTCTCGGCTGGGCCTTTAAATAGGCAGTTGGCTGAGGCTTTTTGCCCCCTTTCCCGAGCTCCCCTACCCTGGCCCCTTTAGGAAAGTTGTAGAACTTTGTGCTGCGCATCTTCTGGCAGAGGCCCCGGATTTTTTGGAACGCGGCGTCGACGACTTCGGCATCGGAGCGCAGTGTGGCGATCTTTCATCGGGAGGGCCCGTTATCGTCGCAGTTCGATCTGAGAGGGTCCACAGAGCTACTCCGTCAGTATTTTTGGACGATTTCTGCGGCGTTGGAATCACGAGAGGTACGCCTTCGATTTCCGTGTTGATCACCTTGATTGATTCTGAGTTCTTGGCACGGTTTACGAGGCATTTCTGAGCCACGGTTTTTGCTGGTGGAATTCTGGACAGCGGAGGCTTGCCGGAATTTTATCTCCGCACTCGAGCATCATATCGAGACGAGCCTATACACTTTTTGGATCTACTCGTCGCGAGGATTATCATCGTATTTTTTGGGATTTTTCTGAGGCTTGCCCGAAGGTATACTGTTTCCCCTTTTACTGTGCAGAGTTTTACAGTTGTGTGGTTGTGAGTGTTTGCGCACCTGTACTGTGGAATTGTGTAACTCGGCCTACGGGGCTCGGAATTGAACGTGCAGGTACCCGTTTCGAAGGTCTCGACGAGACGATCGCTGTGATATTTATTTCAGAATTTTGGAGCCTTATCTGCAGTGTGAAAAATTGACATCTTTGAGGCTGAATTTCAGAGTGTGATTATTTGGGTAATTTATATGGGGTTTAAGTGTAACTTTGGACTGTATGTTGTATACCCTGGAGAGTTTGCGGGTATTGCTGGACCCGTTGGAGGTTGGAGATTTGGGATTCTGGGTATTTTCAGCTATGGAACTCTGGACAGTCAGCATTTTCAGGTGGGTGGCCTTGTCTTCACGACCTATGGACTGTGCATTAATTCTATCTGTGTAGGGACTTGCATGTTATAGATGTGTTTATATAGCATGCTAGATTATAGGAATTGATGTTCCTGATGTTGATAGATCATCAGGTATTTATTGTCCTTCCCTACAAGCTGTTGATTATTGTTATCTTGGAATTTGACCTAGCACCCCTGTTATATGATTGCATGTGTAACCAGACTGGTAGAAACCCCTCACTTGGGCTAGGGTTATTTCCTGCTTAGGACATCCCACACTTCTATCTTTCCTGGACATAGTGTTCTTCCGTCGCCCGGGTAGTGGGCCGAGTGGTCAGGAGTTATCTTTAGTGTGGGATGCATGTTACCCTCGTGCTTGGAGGCAGAGTGGCGTCTGGTAGATGTAGTTGGTTGTTCATCTGTAGCGGGAGCCGTTTGGGTAGGACGGCGGGTCCCGAGATGTTTTATTTTTTCTTGTTTTATCTGTCGTCGCTGTGCTAGTGGCAGCGGTAGATCAGTGTTAGCAGAACCTTAAACCCAGAACCTTTTGGACACACATATGATTTTTGTCAACCAAATATTTTCTTCCAAGCATCGTAGGGTCGCCTGAGTCTGTTCCTGTTTGATTGGACGAAGGCATTAGCCCTTCGAGGCTTAGATATAAAACTTGGTTTCAACTGTTTTCCTAAGCAGAACTAAAAATCATTAAATATGGATTTCTTACAGATCAGATGGCTTCAGTAAGAAATGTCACAATTTTTCCTATAAATTAACCACCGAGATGATTCGAGTGGTCTGGGTTCTAAGGTCCTGCCTTTTTCTTGGGACGAGAACAACGAGAGGCTATGCCTAGAGCCTGTTCTTGTTTGATTTGGGTTGTAGGTTCTAGTCTTTCGGTGTTCCCGGACCCTTCATTGGGTCAGTGGTTGAGATGTTCGGCCTGTTTGGCCTGTTGAGTCAGCTGTTCGCAGTGGATGCGATGTCGGCCTGTTGAGGCAGTTGTTCGCAGTAGATACGGCGTTTGGCCTATTTGGCCTGTTGAGACAGTTTCTTGCAGTGGATGCGACTTGGTGCCATCGAGTTGGCAGAGTGTGATCTAGAGGTTGTTTCTCTGATTTAGTGGGGAGGTGGTTCTCCCACTTAGCCTTGAGGATCTTGGGGTTCTGGCAGATCGAGTCGTGGAGGTTTCCCGACTCAGCCATGGTCGTTGCATTTATCAGATTGAGTCGTTGAGGGTTCTCCGACATAGCTGTGAGAGTGTGTTGGGCTATTCCTGTTCGAGTCGAGGTTCTTTTTCCGACTGAGTTGTGCTTTGAGCTTGGGAGTTACCGATCTGTTTGATCGTGGATCATAGCCTGCATGAGCACATTTGAGCTTGACAGAGATACTTTACAGAGATACTGAGATGGGTTACTTTTTACTCGAGCGGGTCGCTCCCCTCGAGTGCCACTCCGGAGTAGGCAGAGACCGGGTTGTTATACCGGCGTGAGATTGAGCTTTTCTATCGCGACTTGTCGTTGCATTTGTCCCTCTGGCTGTGCTGGTGTTGGCAGTCATGGACGCCCTACGTAAGTCCGCTCCTCCGGGACGTAACGGCAGTAGATCCTACGTAAGTCCGCATCCTCCGGGACGTAACGGCAGTAGATCCTACGTAAGTCCGCTCCTCAGGGACGTACGGCAAGTAGGTTGGCGCAGGCTTGACTGGACCCGAGGAGGCAGTCAGTTCAGATTGAGTGATCAGAGATGAGAGTTAGTTGTGGCATCATGTTTCTTTCTGTCCCACTCTTTGAGCATCTAGATAGAGGCATAGTAGCTGTAGAGTTTACTTTTCCCAGCTTTCCTTACAGCACTGCTTTTGTTACTTTATGCCTCTAGTGGACTTAGTGGGGCAGACCGTCCGGGCTTGTTGGCGGCACCCACTGAGAACTACTTGGGACGTAGTTCTCACACCCGTCGTGGTGTCTTTTCCCACAGGAACTTCTACTCCAGTTCCTGTTGTTCCTGTTTCTGATCCTTCTGACCGAGGCGAGGGAGTCGCGAGCTAGTTCCCTACCCGTCGTTGGAGTGTAGCGGTACCCCTTCAGAGGAGAGCTTCAGTAGATTAGTTATTTATTTTCCTCCTTGAGGGACTGTTGTAGTGAGGATTGTTATGTATTGAGAGCCTGTACACTGATGTATTTATTGGAGATACCTCCCGGTTGAGTTCTGAGTTTGTATATGAGGATTCTGCATGATTATCATTTTTGGGAGACGGACATTGTTGTGTTATTTCCAGTTGTACAGTGATTGATTTAGTTATACAGCAGATTTTTATTTATAGCTCTGATATCTGTTTAGCTGTAGTACTTTTCTTGCAGGTAGGACGCTTCACCTATGCGGGTTTGGCATAGGTGGCGGATCTGTTGGCGAGCCGGGTCGCAGTTTCGACCCCGGGGCGTGACAGTCTATCTCTGATTGGTATTTTAATACATATCTGATTTTGTAAATGTCATGGTGAGTATAAACTTCATCTCTCTGTTTGGTTTTTTGATTGTTACATTCTTGAGGTATCTAACGATTTCTTTTGTCAAGAATTACTTCTTTTTGCAGAGAGTACAAACGTCTAAGTCTAGAGTTTGTTCTAGGAGTTTAACTCATGTATTTTGTTTATTTGGATCTCTATTGTAAATTTTTGTTGTATGGTGATAACAACAAAAAAATATCTTTTTGAATTTTTCTTAAGTGGATTTATGTTTTGTCACGAAACCGCCAAAGGGGGAGATTGTTAAGGATTTTGTTTTGGCGTATTTCGTGAAATGGTTAAGTCTTGAAGATTGAAGATGAAGATGGTTGAATCATATACCTCAATCTCAAGAAAGAAGAATTCAAAAGGATCAGGTATGTTTAACTAAATAAGTTTGGTGATCCGAATACTTCTTATAATGTAGAAACACTTGGATAAATTTTTAATCGCATAAAAATCAAGAAACTGGACTGTTATATGTTCAGGATCCGGATCAGGGTACTACAGTCCGGACCCCGAACGTAGGTTGGTTCATGAGCAAATCCAGTCCGGAACACCCCTGTTTCAGTCTGGACCCCGAACGTGGATTTTGCAGAAATTGCATGAACAGTCCGGACCGTAGATATTTTGTTCCGGACCCCGAACCTTGTTTTTTCAGGAATTCTCTGAAAAACAACGACAGTCCGGATCGAGCATAATCCAGTCCGGACCGTCGTGCGGGTAAAATTCTGTTACAGTCAGTTTTTGATCCTTATCCACTTCCAATGGTTTCTAACCTATAAGTAAACCCTAATTCTATCTTTTAGGGCAATCCACGATAAGTTTTATACTCCGGGAAATGATGGAAAAATATTAACGGAGAAAAACTTATAAATCCACATATAGAGAAGAAAGGAAATAACTAGATTTAATTCTATGTTTCTTCATCTATATTAATTAATTTAATTCTAGGTTTTCATACTCAGATTTTGAGTAGAATCAAATTAATGAATATTTAGATGGTATTTCCGATCTATCTTTGATCTAAGTATTCGGCGGATCATCACCACCAAACCAAACAACGATTTTTCCCAAAATCGGCGCGTGGATTCGCGTGGCCTTGTGGATTCAAGGTGTTACTGCTCTCGTGGATTCGGAGCGAGGTACGTTCATGTGATCGAGACGTACTATATGGTGGAGACCGTGGATTCGGTCAGACGTCATGGACTCGACGTTGGACGTCGTGGATTCGGCGTTGGACGCAAATCGTGGATTCGAGGCGCGTTGCGGAGCGAGCGGAGAAGATCAACTCGGAGCGTATGGAAAAAGGTTGAGTCGTGTGTGAGTACGTTATATCACCTTTGTACATGTTTAATCTTAGTTGATTTCACCGTGTTATCGGTCCCGTGGTTTTTTACTCCTGTGATGGAGTTTTCCACGTAAAAATCTTGCGTGTTATTTTTCATTTCCGCATTGGGTTTTATTACGCAAAGATTTTTGAGAATTTATCGTTAACACCTATTCACCCCCCTCTATGTGTTTTTTTCCCTATTTAGATCCTTATTAGACATAACCCAACACCGAAGCAGGGATGAAAAGGAAAGCCTCTACAAAACTGTCACCAATAGAGGGTGTGAGAACTACACTGTCACGTAGTTCTCAGTGGGTACCGTCTCCAACCCTACGGTCTGCCCACTAAGTCTACTAGGGACGTAAGATAACATGAATATTGTAAATAATAATAAAATAGCTGGAAAGAAAATTGCAACTATCATGCCTCTATCTACAATGCTCAATGGGCGGGTGAAACAGATAATGATATGCGACCACTCTAACTCGAGGTGCCCAAAATAACCGAACTGTAATGTTGGCCGAAAGTGCCAATCAAGCCTGCGCTCACCTACCACCATTGCCCCATCCGAGATGGGCCTCATAGGGAGTCCAACGTACCAAAACAACCATCGCATCCGGAGCGGTACTCAGGAAGAGCGACCCCACTGAGGAAAAGAACCGTGTAGAATCGAGAACCAGAACTGTAGCACAAGCAGGCTGTAATCCAAAACCACGAGCGAACATATTGCAATCCAAACCAAGACCAAAACCATCTAGTCAAAACCCTCATCAGCCCAACATCGAACCCAACTGTCCAACAACACCAGGATCGAGAATTTCGAGAGACTGACTCCTACAACCCCGATCAAACAAAAACAGGTGGCAGGCATAGCCGCCCGTAGCTCTCGTCCCAAAAAGGAGGCAGCCCTTGGAACCCAAATCACTCGAACCCTCGTTGGGGTGAGGAGATTTATATAGAATGATGACATTTGTGTCTAAAAACCATTTCACTCGACCACTCTCTGGGTGAGAGCAAAAAAGTAATCTCCTTTTTAGAAAACCATCTTGATTGGAGGAAAAACCCAATTTTAATACCATTTTAGTTTATAAGAAAATCGGTCAAAAACAGTTCTATTTTCCCAAGTTTCAAAGGACTATTGCCTTCGCCTTAATCAAACAGGAATAGGCTTCGACGCCCCTCGAAGCATGGAAGGAAATATCAGTTTACCAAAAATCATGTGTATCCAACAGTATTTCTGGGTTCAAGGTCTTGCTATCACAAGATCACGACTGTCACAACTCCACGACAATGAAACCAACAGAAGAAAACCCGACAACCCGAGGTCACCATCATCCCAAACGGCTCCCGACACTAGCACCAAACTAACCTCAACCACCAAACTCCACTCGGCCCCCTGGCACGAGCGCGACATGCATCCTACACTGTCCCGACCACTCGGCCTACTACCCGGGCAAGGATAAAACTCTAAGTACAGGAGAGAAGAAATATGCAATGTGTAGGATGTGAGGACCTGGATTCCCCCCGTCGAGATTACTGGTTCATCTACAGCTCCTGGAGGCCAATGTGGCGTGTTGGTGGGATTTGTGCCCCGTTTGGACATTAGTGTTGTGCTCAGTGTGTTTATTGGATCACGTGGGTGATCGGTGGACTCCGTCGGAGCTCCAGAGGTGGTTTCGCGCGCCATGGATATTAAAATTGGACCCAGTGCGAAGTTTGGATCAAGGAACATCTTCCCGGATGCCTTCGGCGATTTTTAGAGTTGGAATTTGGCAAAATGGACGTCAAATTCGGATTCAGCGCGCGAAAACGGTCAAAACGGACTACCCACTTGTTATTTTTGAGCTTCGGGTACTGTTCATGCCGGAACAGTGTTCCCGGCGGCGGCGGCAGCGGCGGAGCAGCCGCAGGCAGCGCGGCGGACGGAGGCGCGGGCCGCCCGGTCCACGCGGCAGGCGTGCACCGGGGGCGGGACGCGTGGCGGCTCGGGAGTGGGCCGGTCCGCGGGGCGGGGTCTACGGAGAGTGCGGGGCGCACGGTGGACCGGGGGGTTGGACACGTGGCATTACTAGATTGGTCGGTGCAGTGGACTTGGTCTACGGAGCAGGCGGGCGTGGTGCATGGACCGGCGGGACACGTGGCGTCTTCTGGTTGGTGGGCTCATGCAGGCTGGGACCACGGAACGCGGGGTGCATCGGAACTGTGCGCGGCAGGGCGCGCCAGGGTTGGTCGGAGGGCTGAGTGCGGGCCAGGTGGCGCCCTGTGATTCGCGGGCGCCACCCACCCGCGTTGACCAGGCCGGCCACGCGGCGGAGCGTGAGCGGGGGACGCGGCTGTCCGCTGTTGTGGGGGCGACGTGGAGGCCCGGGAGGATTTCGGGCGCGCACAGTGTTGGGCCGGGCCCAACACTGTAGCCGCCCGAAATCCCGAGCGCCCGGAAATTGGGGATAGGTTGGGTATTTTCGGATTTGTTTCTCCCAGCATATAAAAGGCCGAGTTCTTTTGCAGAGAGCTTCTTCTCCGCGCGGAATTTCACTGTGCAACCTTCACAAGAAATCTTCCTCTCCCAGTGGCGATTCAATCTGCAGAGTTTCAGATTTTTCAGCAGCACGCATCCCGAGGTTACCATTTTTACGGCGCGGCGCGACGCTCGTTCGTTTGTGGTCTTCTTCGTCGCGTTTTGGTACGAGGACTCCCCCGGCTTACTCCGAGCATCTTTTTCTATGATTCTTGCGCCGTTGGCTTCACGACAGGTAGGGCTATGTTTCCCATGTTTACTGGGTTTTTCCATTCCGAGCTTTTCATGGGTTTTTCGGATCATCTTGTGACCTCATTTTCTGGGCGGAGTTTTGGGACAGCGGTGCGGTATTTTGGCGATATCTTCGCGCACAGGCATCGGATTGGGGCGATTCATGAGGCGATTTGCATCTACACATCACGAGGAATATGCCCTAATTTTCTTGGAATTTTTTGAATATTTCTCGAAGGTGAATAATATCTGTGAACAGTGGTTATTGCTACAGTTTTTGAGAGTAGTTTAATTCGGGGTGGTTCCCTTGTCGGAATTGTTTCTCAGTGTAGGAAGCTCGGAATTGGACGTGCAGGTACTCGTTTCGAAGGTATCGACGCGAGGATTACTGTGGTATTTTTATTGGATTTTTCTGGGTACTTGCAGCAGGTGAAATAAGCACGGCTTTGGGACTGATTTTCAGATTGTGTATGCTTGGTTAATTTTGGAATAAAAGTGTAATGTTGAGCCTTATTAATGTACTCAGGGGTGGTTTCAGCTGTTTGGAGCCAAGGCTTGCACGACTTGTACCGAGGGTGTTTTGTTGGCAGATTTTGGACCCTGGGCGTCTACCCCCTTCACCGACTTCAGGTTTGCCTTGGTTTAAGCGCTTCAGGTGGGTAAGCTTATTATCAGTAATTGTTTAAGGCAATGAATATGCTGTGGCAAATATAAGTGCACTTGTGGGGATGTCACCCCTCTATGACTGATGCATGCATGTTTAGGATACATGGTTGATGTTGGTAAGTAGGTAAGCTTGTTAATGATATTGGTATAAATGTTTGCAAGAATAGTATTTATGAGGTATACTGAGGACTTGCATGACTTGGACATCTATGTGATGATTAGTGTAAGCTTACCTAGGATAATGTTACCCTATGAGATTATGTAACATGCCATGTTAGCACATAGCCTTTCATGTGGTTGGATTATGCTTTGGGACAGGATTTCTTAGCTATGTGCGGATTTGTACTCTGAGGAGTTATTATGATCATTCTATTGATGAACCCTGAATTGTGGACAGGTCTAGTTTTGGGATTTCGGCATGTTGTTTATTCCTAAAAGAACTATTATTATGCTTTACCCCCTTTATTTCCTTGAGGACATTTGCATGCTTGTATGGTCATGTAGTTAGGCCATCTTTTACTGCTGCACTACTTATTGGAACTTGACTTAGGAGAAACCATGCTTTTTCTTTCTCCTTCTTGCTAGTCAGGTGGTCAGTGTTGCTCGGGTTCGAGCAGGGGTCTGGGTAGTGTAGTCGGGACTTTGTGCCTGGGACAGGTTAGCTTAGTTGTGGGGCTTTGTGGCAACCGCGGATATTGGGCGGTTGACCGGATGTTTCTCTATGCACCTGATTGGGTATCAGTTTTACTTAGTGGATGGAGTTTCCCACTTATCGTTTAGTTGCATCCGACTGTGGTCGGGTCTTCCTTTAGTGGTTGAGTTTTCCCACTTTGATCAGATTGTGATCAAGTCCTGCTATACAGAGATACTTGTGACTGGGATACCTGTGACTTGTGCTATTGATGACAGAGATGCTTTACTCGTGTGGGTAGCTCCCCTCGAGTGCCGCTCCGGAGTAGGCTTCAGACCGTGTTGGGTTCCGGTCAGACCGTGTTGGGTTCCGGTCAGACCGTGTCGGGTGCCGGTCAGACCGTGTTGGGTTCCGGTCATTTGGACAGTGGATATACTGAGTTCGAGAGATTGGTGACAGAGCAGGCAGTACCGGGTTTTATACCGGTTCATTCGATTGAGTTTATTTCGGTCAAATACTTTTATTGTTACACTCGTGCCTGGGGGCCGAGTGCAGACTGGTAGTTGAGTTTAGATCAGTGCTTGTTTTGTTGAGAGCCGTCTGTTTGACGGTGGTCCCGTGTTGTTGCGAGTACTTTGACCGCTGTGTGAGAGGTTGAGCATCATGATTCTATCCATTCTGAGAGAGAGCTTGGATTTTGACCATAGCCTGCATGATCCTCTACTCGATAGCGAGTTAGTCCGTTTGGACACCCTACGTAATTCCTGCCCGTCAGCGGGAGGTGGTTGTAGGTGGGCGCAGGTTTGACTGGACTAGATGTGGCAGTCTGTTCGATTGGGTCGGTGGTGCACTTCATGTGCTAGTGGTTGCATACCGCTGTTTGGTTCTCCCCCTTTTAGCCTTTAGTTAGGGGCAGGGTAGCTGTTGAGAGTTTCCAGCGTACTCATTTCAGTCTTATGACTTGGGTTAGTTTTTGTCTCTTGAGGACTTGGTGGGCAGACCGTCGGGTCTGGCGGTGGTACCCACTGAGAACTCCCTTTTTGGAGTAGTTCTCACACCCTTTGGGGGTTTCCCCTCTTTTTTTCTCCTCTTCTTGTTTTGCAGAGTCTTAGCAGGTGTTGCCGACTCTGCGGTTGTTGATCGTGGCGAGGGAGTCGCGAGCTAGATCCCTACCCGGCGTTGGAGAGTAGCGGTACCCTTCTGAGGAGATCATCAGTAGATTAGCGGTTTCTTTTCCTCTTTTGAGAGACTTGTAGTGAGGATATTTTGTATTGAGAGACTGTACACTGTTGTATATATATATTGGAGTTACCTCCCGGTTGGGTTTAGAGCTTGTACTCGAGGATTTGTATTATTATTATTTTGGGAGGCAGACAGTGTTGTTTATTTCCAGTTGTACAGCGATTGATTTTAGTTACAGCAGATTTTTATTTATAGCTCTGATATCTGTTTAGTTATAGTACTTTTCTTGCAGGTAGGACGCTTCGCCTATGCAGGTTGGCATAGGTGGCGGATCTGTTTGGCGGGCCCGGGTCGCAGTTTCGACCCCGGGGCGTGACAGATTAGAGTGGTATCAGAGCCTAGGTTGTAGGTCATGGTGGACTTAGAAACCTTAGGCTTATGGTTTGACCCTTGGTTGACTTTGTGAGAGTCGTGATTTTTGCGAGAGTCCTGATTGAGTTTTATACCTCTCCCAAGGGACGGGAGGAGTGATTGGCATGTTTATTCTCCTAAGTAATTATGTTGGCTGCAGACAACATAATGCTGTGGAACGGGTGACATGCTTTAGACTTTCCGCTGGATTGGGTCGAGTGTTGTTGTGTGCTGTTTTGTTGTTTCGTCGTGGCGAACGATGTCTCCCCGACGCTGGGTTTTGACCCGTGTGCATCCTGTCATAGCTGTTGAGCTTGAGCAGTTGGTTTTGGGCCGGATACCTGGATTGAGGTCAGAGAACCCCGGACCCAGATGACAGGATTGTCTGAGGCTTGTCAGCGGCAGAGTGAGCAGCTGGTCTTGGTGACACAGTTGTCGGAGCACTGAGTAGCCCCTCTGTGCCAATGTTTAGTGTCGAGGCACCGAGGCAGGGTGGATGGTTGACAGCTGGTGAGCTGTGGGACATGATCGACCTTTTGAGCCATATTTGGCAGATGAACCACCCCGACTCGTAAGATTGAGTTTGGAGCCCTTGGAGGCAGAGTCGCGGTTGGTGGTGATGGAGTGATTAATTGAGAGCCTCCCTGTGCGTGTGAGTGTATGCAGTTGTTGAACTGCGCGCTCCAGATTCGAGGGACGAGGCGCATAGGATATATGAGACTGGGAGTGGATTGCGCCAGGACACCTTTCTGTTATTCAGTCCCTCCATTGTAGATTTAGACGCCTCACTGGAGCAGGCATTATGTATGGATCGTGGCATTACAGTTCCTTTGGATAGGGATCTGCCGCCAGAGGTGAGTTCTGGATTTTGGCGTTTGGCGCCGGGTGATGGAGGACAGATCGGCCGGCAGGGGCATGACTAATTTTCTTTTCTTGGATGACGAATTCCCGAGATGTCAGAGGTCGGGTGGACCCCGAAGGCGACATCAGTATTTTATCAGAGTGGCGCAGCGATAGCGTGAATTTGTTATCTGCGGAGGACCTTATTCGTCGCCTCATTGTGATCAGAGACAGAGGTCATGCTTCCTAGTGATAGCCCTGATTTTCAGGCAGATTGAGCGACAACCACTTGCTTGAGCGGATGAATCTGTGCCGCCCGGTTGGAGGGCGCCACGGTAGTGGATTGAGTGTCGCAGGTGGGATTTCACCACGGTAGTTGAGTTAGAGCATGCTCCACTCTTACATGGGTTAGAGGCAGATTTGTTACCACGTGCACTAGAGGTACAGGTTCTGTTGTTGTTGTGCACGTGGAGGAGGCTTTTGGATCATGTCCAGTGCGGCCGAGACCGCGAGATACCGGCGAATTATTGGAAATTATCGCAATTAGGTGTTTTGACCTGATGCTTGAGATTGTTTGGCACAATGCCACAGAATGTTTGACTGCGGCGAGAGAAGACTTTGATCTTCGGCAAGGCAGACAAGAGGAGGCTTGCTTGTTGAGATTGTTAGAGCACTCGGGTTTTAGCGACAGGATGAGAGGTGCTTACGGCGGCACCGGGACTCGAGGATATCTCTGTTGCCCACGAGATCCCGGGTGGTGATTCCACCTTAGTTGTTGGTAATGCCGCCGGTTAGGGAGATAGAGATTGCGTTGACGTGGTTCGGGGAACCGCGCCACCCTGGACAGCACCTCATTGGATATCGCCGGTAGAGCTGAGAGAGCTGTTGGCACAGTTGCAGGATCTGATGGATCGAGGGGGTCTGTTTGACCTAGTGCCACGCCGTTAGTATACGGTGGTGATGCCACCTCGTTGATACACGACTGTGAGGATCCTTTTATGGTTCGAGTGTAGACAGGTCCGGGTGGTATCTATGACCTTTCGATGGAACTATACTCAGGCTGTTAGTATGTGATGCGAGTACCTACTTGGAAGTAGATGGTTGAGGACTTCGCCTAGATGGCGTTCAGGACACGGTAGGGGCATTGTGAGTTGTTAGTGAGGCCCAATGGAATGACGAATGCCCTGTGGACTTCAAGATCTGAGGATTGTATGTCCCAGTTGTGCTTGGACGGCACTGGGAGTGGTGTTTTTCCGAGGATATTTTGATTCCCTCCCAGAGTGACTTGGAGCACGAGGAGCACTTTGTGGATGTGCTACCATGCCCGTGTGGATGAAGTAGTATGTCAAGTTATCGAGGTACAAGTTGTAGCTGCAGAAGCATACCTCTTGGGTCGCTTTGTTCGAGCCGTAGGGGCGGCGGTGGAAACCCGACCTAATGGATGTTATTCAGGTTGACGGAGACCAACTTTCATTCTTGAGGTGAGGAGCTTCTAGACTTGGCGGTGCCGAGAGAGCATGGCCAATGGATAATGTGACTGGTATTAGCGCCAATGCTAGTGTTTCCTGTGTTGGGAGATGGAATTGTGTGTTTTGGTGATGCCTCCCATTGTGGCGGTAGAGTTACCGTGAGTGGATCTTCGGTCCACACTTCATTAGTCCAACCTACGAGTGGTTGGGGCAGGATGAACCGCTGTTTTGCAGGCAGCTTGGATTCCACAGTTGAGCCTTTCAGTACGTCCTTTATTTCCAGCTTGGATTGTTATACCTGGGCGTAGGCCATGCCTGCTTGGCTATCAGTTTTGATTACTCAGCACCTTGAGTGGGATTTTCCGCGGATTGTCGTTGCTGGTTTGGGATTTTTGACCGCGAGTTTGGGCATCCGCATTATGATCGCCTTTCGAGCCAGTCTTCACTCCGTTCACATGACGGTTGGTCCCCGTCAGGGCATCCTTCGACCCGTGGGTCTGTCGGGGTTATGTTGGCTTGTTGAGGTCCAACCGTGGGCTTGAGATTGTGCCTCTTGAGGATCCCTTTTGAGGGTAGCTCGTGGTTGAGAAGGCCACTCGGGTGATTTTGGATCGGAAGTAACTGAGTGAAGACCCCAGCTTTTGGATCCTTTTCCTCATAGGATGAATCTGTGGGTATACTTCGGGTGGTCCTTGGTTGAGTAGACACCAGGAGGTGATTTGGGGGCGTGTTGCGCTGTTGATTATTCTGTTTCCCCCCGGCTCTTGATGGGGTCTCTGTGTTGTTTCACTCTCAGCTCAGGAGTGTTTTGCTTTTGGATCCCTCGCCCGTGATTGACTTGCCCCTTCTGAGATCTGTGATTGTTGGAGTACGAGGGACGCCCGTTGCGATTCTGGCTCGAGAGATGAGAAAATCGCGTGTCGGGCCATGCCGTACTGGGTATTGTTGTTATTGGGGAGTGATCACGGGGAGTGTGTGGTGTGTGGGGAGCTGGAGGCGTGATTGATGGACACCTACCCGTGGTATTGTGACTCCTGGTGGATCTGAGCTAGTTTCGAGGACGAAACTTTCCTTAGTGGGGGAGGGATGTGAGGACCTGGATTCCCCCCGTCGAGATTACTGGTTCATCTACAGCTCCTGGAGGCCAATGTGGCGTGTTGGTGGGATTTGTTGCCCCGTTTGGACATTAGTGTTGTGCTCAGTGTGTTTATTGGATCACGTGGGTGATCGGTGGACTCCGTCGAGCTCCAGAGGTGGTTTCGCGCGCCATGGATATGAAAATTGGACCCAGTGCAAAGTTTGGATCAAGGAACATCTTCCCGGATGCCTTCGGGCGATTTTTAGAGTTGGAATTTGGCAAAATGGACGTCAAATTCGGATTCAGCGCGCGAAAACGGTCAAAACGGACTACCCACTTGTTATTTTGAGCTTCGGGTACTGTTCATGCCGGAACAGTGTTCCCGGCGGCGGCGGCAGCGGTGGAGCAGCCGCAGGCAGCGCGGCGGACGTAGGCGCGGGCCACCCGGTCCACGCGGCAGGCGTGCACCGGGGGCGGGACGCGTGGCGGCTCGGGAGTGGGCAGGTCCGCGGGGCGGGGTCTACGGAGAGTGCGGGGCGCACGGTGGACCGGGGGGTTGGACACGTGGCATTACTGGATTGGTCGGTGCAGTGGACTTGGTCTACGGAGCGGCGGGCGTGGTGCATGGACCGGCGGGACACGTGGCGTCTTCTGGTTGGTGGCTCATGCAGGCTGGGACGCACGGAACGCGGGGTGCATCGGAACTGTGCGCGGCAGGCGCGCCAGGGTTGGTCGGAGGGCTGAGTGCGTGCCAGGTGGCGCCCTGTGATTCGCGGGCGCCACCCACCCGCGTTGACCAGGCCGGCCACGCGGCGGAGCGTGAAGCGGGGGACGCGGCGTCGCTGTTGTGGGGGCGACGTGGAGGCCCGGGAGGATTTCGGGCGCGCACCAGTGTTGGGCCGAGCCCAACACTGTAGCCGCCCGAAATCCCGAGTGCCCGGAAATTGGGGATAGGTTGGGTATTTTCGGATTTGTTTCTCCAGCATATAAAAGGGCCGAGTTCTTTTGCAGAGAGCTTCTTCTCCGCGCGGAATTTCACTGTGCAACCTTCACAAGAAATCTTCCTCTCCCATGGCGATTCAATCTGCAGAGTTTCAGATTTTTCAGCAGCACGCATCCCGAGGTTACCATTTTTTACGGCGCGGACGCGACGCTCGTTCGTTTGTGGTCTTCTTCGTCGCGTTTTGGTGCGAGGACTCCCCCGGCTTACTCCGAGCATCTTTTTCTATGATTCTTGCGCCGTTGGCTTCACGACAGGTAGGGCTATGTTTTCCATGTTTACTGGTGTTTTCCATTCCGAGCTTTTCATGGGTTTTTCGGATCATCTTGTGACCTCATTTTCTGGGCGGAGTTTTGGGACAGCGGTGCGGTATTTTGGCGATATCTTCGCGCACAGGCATCGGATTGGGGCGATTCAAGAGGCGATTGCATCTACACATCACGAGGAAGATGCCCTAATTATCTTGGAATTTTCTGAATATTTCTCGAAGGTGAATAATATCTGTGAACAGTGGTTATTGCTACAGTTTTGAGAGTAGTTTAATTCGGGGTGGTTCCCTTGTCGGAATTGTTTCTCAGTGTAGGAAGCTCGGAATTGGACGTGCAGGTACTCGTTTCGAAGGTATCGACGCGAGGATTACTGTGGTATTTTTATTGGATTTTTCTGGGCACTTGCAGCAGGTGAAATAAGCACGGCTTGGGACTGATTTCAGATTGTGTATGCTTGGTTAATTTTGGAATAAAAGTGTAATGTTGAGCCTTATTAATGTACTCAGGGGTGGTTTCAGCTGTTTGGAGCCAAGGCTTGCACGACTTGTACCGAGGGTGTTTTGTTGGCAGATTTGAACCCTGGGCGTCTACCCCCTTCACCGACTTCAGGTTTGCCTTGGTTTAAGCGCTTCAGGTGGGTAAGCTTATTATCAGTAATTGTTTAAGGCAATGAATATGCTGTGGCAAATATAAGTGCACATTGTGGGGATGTCACCCCTCTATGACTGATGCATGCATGTTTAGGATACATGGTTGATGTGGTAAGTAGGTAAGCTTGTTAATGATATTGGTATAAATGTTTGCAAGAATAGTATTTATGAGGTATACTGAGGACTTGCATGACTGGGACATCTATGTGATGATTAGTGTAAGCTTACCTAGGATAATGTTACCCTATGAGATTATGTAACATGCCATGTTAGCACATAGCCTTTCATGTGGTTGGATTATGCTTTGGGACAGGATTTCTTAGCTATGTGCGGATTTGTACTCTGAGGAGTTATTATGATCATTCTATTGATGAAACCCTGAATTGTGGACAGGTCTAGTTTTGGGATTCCGGCATGTGTTTATTCCTAAAAGAACTATTATTATGCTTTACTTACCCCCTTTATTTCCTTGAGGACATTTGCATGCTTGTATGGTCATGTAGTTAGGCCATCTTTTACTGCTGCACTACTTATTGGAACTTGACTTAGGAGAAACCATGCTTTTTTCTTTCTCCTTCTTGCTAGTCAGGTGGTCAGTGTTGCTCGGGTTCGAGCAGGGGTCTGGGTATGTAGTCGGGGACTTTGTGCCTGGGACATGGTTAGCTTAGTTGTGGGGCTTTGCGGCAACCGCGGATATTGGGCGGTTGACCGGATGTTTCTCTATGCACCTGATTGGGTATCAGTTTTACTTAGTGGATGGAGTTTCCCACTTATCGTTTAGTTGCATCCGACTGTGGTCGGGTCTTCCTTTAGTGGTTGAGTTTTCCCACTTGATCAGATTGTGATCAAGTCCTGCTATACAGAGATACTTGTGACTGGGATACCTGTGACTTGTGCTGTTGATGACAGAGATGCTTTACTCGTGTGGGTAGCTCCCCTCGAGTGCCGCTCCGGAGTAGGCTTCAGACCGTGTTGGGTTCCGGTCAGACCGTGTTGGGTTCCGGTCAGACCGTGTCGGGTGCCGGTCAGACCGTGTTGGGTTCCGGTCATTTGGACAGTGGATATACTGAGTTCGAGAGATTGGTGACAGAGCAGGGCAGTACCGGGTTTTATACCGGTTCATTCGATTGAGTTATTTCGGTCAAATACTTTTATTGTTACACTCGTGCCTGGGTGCCGAGTGCAGACTGGTAGTTGAGTTTAGATCAGTGCTTGTTTTGTTGAGAGCCGTCTGTTTGACGGTGGTCCCGTGTTGTTGCGAGTACTTTGACCGCTGTGTGAGAGGTTGAGCATCATGATTCTATCCGTTCTGAGAGAGAGCTTGGATTTTGACCATAGCCTGCATGATCCTCTACTCGATAGCGAGTTAGTCCGTTTGGACACCCTACGTAATTCCTGCCCGTCAGCGGGAGGTGGTTGTAGGTGGGCGCAGGTTTGACTGGACCAGATGTGGCAGTCAGCTCGATTGGGTCGGTGGTGCACTTCATGTGCTAGTGGTTGCATACCACTGTTTGGTTCTCCCCTTTTAGCCTTTAGTTAGGGGCAGGGTAGCTGTTGAGAGTTTCCAGCGTACTCATTTCAGTCTTATGACTTGGGTTAGTTTTTGTCTCTTGAGGACTTGGTGGGCAGACCGTCGGGTCTGGCGGTGGTACCCACTGAGAACTCCCTTTTTGGAGTAGTTCTCACACCCTTTGGGGGTTTTCCCCCTTTTTTTCTCCTCTTCTTTGTTTTGCAGAGTCTTAGCAGGTGTTGCCGACTCTGCGGTTGTTGATCGTGGCGAGGGAGTCGCGAGCTAGATCCCTACCCGGCGTTGGAGAGTAGCGGTACCCTTCTGAGGAGATCATCAGTAGATTAGCGGTTTCTTTTCCTCTTTTGAGAGACTTGTAGTGAGGATATTTTGTATTGAGAGACTGTACACTGTTGTATATATATATTGGAGTTACCTCCCGGTTGGGTTTAGAGCTTGTACTCGAGGATTTGTATTATTATTATTTTGGGAGGCAGACAGTGTTGTTTATTTCCAGTTGTACAGCGATTGATTTTAGTTACAGCAGATTTTTATTTATAGCTCTGATATCTGTTTAGTTATAGTACTTTTCTTGCAGGTAGGACGCTTCGCCTATGCAGGTTGGCATAGGTGGCGGATCTGTTTGGCGGGCCGGGTCGCAGTTTCGACCCCGGGGCGTGACATAGGAAGACTTAAACATAAGAGAAACTAGCCCAAGAGAGAGTTTTCTACAAGTCTGGTTAAACATGCAAATATATGACGGGGTGCTAGTCAAGGTTCCATATTGAAAATACAACATAACCAATACCCAGAATGCTAACTCTAGCATGCATACATCCTGACAACAATGAATCCCCAACTATAACATGCATAAATCCTAATCAGTAATTAAGCCCCCAACTATGCCATGCATGTATTCTGAACTATAATAAGTTCCCAACTATGCCATGCAAATCTCAAACAATATATAACAATTATCTATCATGTATGTCCGCTACAGATAGAATTAGAAAACAGTCCGTCGATTCGGAGGAAAATCCAACCCACCTAGATGCACGTGTCGGTCTAGAATCCAAAAGAGCTGAAATTTAACGTGTGTTATCCTCACGTTCCCACGATTCCAACGCACCAAAAATCGTCAGAAAACTCTTCCCGGTCGCTGAGATATAAGCCGAACATCGTGGTAAGTCCAAATCACTCAAAAGTACTCTTAATGCGCATCTGTCTACAAAACAGGAAATTACCTCCTGCGAAATGCCCTCCAAAAATTCCAAGAAAAATATGACTGCGATCCTCACGAAGTGTAGATAGAAATTGAGTCCTTAAACACCAAATTCTGCAACCCGTAGGCCAAGAAATCGTAAGATTACTTCATCTCTATCTAGAAAAGTGTCGCAGAAAAGGGGGGTCTAAAGATACTGCAAGAACTCCCATAAAAACTTGAAAAGGATGAGAGTAGTGAATATAAAAATCGAAGGCCTACCTGTCGTGGAAACGCCGCCGCAAACATCGACGAAAAACTCCAAAATATCAGCTCAGGGTAGCTCACGACGACGAGTCGACGGAAAAAACTGATGTCGAAGAAACATCACGACTCTCGAGATCTGGTAGGGAAAAATATCAAACGATCTCCAAAATTTCTCCAAAACCCCAAAAAGTGTAGAAGACTCGAAGAAAAATTCACTGTCGAAAACGGCACGAAAATCGGATCTCAGAAAGCCCAAAAATGAAGCCCACAATGCCATTTATAGGCTGAAAACCAAGAAAGACCCACTATTGCGGTCAAGGCCGAAATCGGGTGCCCGGATCCGGATCCGCGCCCAGCGCCCGGATCGCTAGGATGCTGCCACATGTCCCCTTCCTACTTGCTCCGTGCGCCCGGTGCACGCATGGCGGCTGCGCCCGCCAATGGAAACGCGCCACGTGGCGGGTCTCGGTCCGCGCGGCGGTCCACGCGGCGGATCTTCCGGACAGGTATTCTTAATCCAAATTTCGCGATGGGTCCAATTTTGAGGTCCGATTTGCGCTCCACCATCTCTAATACACAAAATAAACCTCCAGAGGTTGCTGAACACACTACAAAAGCTCTGTGGAGATCCGGATCATCACAGTGTCCACCAAGATCACTAAATTCTTCTCCTTCGTTTCCCCTTGTATTTTAATAGTTTCTTGTGGGTTTTCGGCACTCAAGGCGTGCACCGATAACCCCACTTCTCCTTCTTCTTCTGCCTCAGGATCTTCCCACTCCTCGATCTCTCTCAGACTCTCTTCGTCGTATACTTCCATCACCTCACTGGTAGCATTCAGTGTATTCACCCCGGGTTGCTTACACTGATGCCCGAATGAGTATTTATTGCCACACTTGAAACACGGTCATGCGACCTCCTTTGCTCGAAAAGTGCCTATTGGCTTGCCCCCTGTCTGCAATAGTTTGTTGGGATAACTCCTGGAGATGTCTTGGGCTCTGTTTGGGACTGTTGAGGCCATGCCCTTGCTGTTGTTGGTAGCTGTGGTACTCCCCTGAGCCTTGAACCACATCCTGTTTTTTCTCAGCATAGCAACTATGCTTTGTTCCTGCAATTTGGCCAACTCGAATGCCTGAGTCAAGGTATTAGGCTGCATCATTTTGACGGCAGTTCTAACTTCTTCCTTAAGCCTACTCAAAAAGCTAGACAGGAAGTACCCGGGGCAAATTGTGACTCAAAGCTAAGGAGCCTTGACCACAGTTCCTCGAACTGCTCTTGATACTCCTCGACGGTCCCTTACTGCACAGCTTGTTGAACTCCTCAACTACATCCTTCAATCCATTAGACTTGAAGCGCTTGCACAAGTCTTGTGCAAAGGCTTCCCAGCTTACCACTCCATTCTCGGTCACGTACCTGTGGAACAGATATCTACCTTTGAGTCTAGATGCAGTGTGGCTAGCTCCAGCTTTGAGTTCCTTGATGCTATAAATCTCGAAATACCGCTAGCATTGTGCACCTACTTCTTGGGTTCCCTCCAGCAAAGTGGGGAAATCACAAAATCGTGGAAAAGGAAGGAGGTATTGGTCCTACTATGATCTAATACGAATTGGCATCTTCCTTATGTACGCAGGAGGGGGGGTAGATCCTCTCTCCTCTTGAGTGGTTGAGCCGATTGCCCCCCCTCGATGAAGTGGTGGTTGATAGATTGGCGGGAGCTCCATGAGGTTGCTCTAGCTTCCTGGTGGTGTGTGCCGAGTCTCTA
>CM055064.1:47255757-47358754 GCA_029204045.2 Tillandsia leiboldiana | reverse complement strand
GGTTTAGGTCAATCAAGCAAGGTTGGTTTGGGATTTAAAAAGAACCAAACTGTGAAGGCTTCAAGTTCCACATTCAAATTGAAAGGAAGAACTTGTCACTTATGTGGACTTGAAGGACATTTGGTGAAGACGTGCCCGAAAAAGAGAAAGAAGAATTCTTCGGCAACTTCATCTACGGAGCGAACTCAACGGAATCAAAAGACACATCAAGTCAAAGGAGTTCACTCAACCCACCAAAGGTCCGAGCCACATCATCAATCATACAAGTGGATCACTGCGAGGCAAAGACCTAAGGTGGATCAACAGTCAAAGCTATCATCTCCCAACCACAATGAATCAAGACAACCCAGAATTCGACAATTTTGGATTCGGAAAGGTGATATCTTTCCTTGTCTTAAGTTCTAAATAGCTTATGACTGTATGTAATGCTTTGATTGGTTTTCCCTTCATATCTTTCTTAATCTTTGCATTACATGTTTTTCAATGCTCTTCGTTTTTATGTTTTGTTTAAACAAAAGGATTTTAACGAACAAGTGCATTGAATAAAAAGGGTTTTCACTTTCAATCACTCCATTTTAATTTTATTTGGATTATCAACTTTACTCCATAATCATAATCTTGAAGATACTTCATTATAGGAGTTTTTGATATTATAAGCATCAAATTTTAGAAATCATGTGTGATCTTTAGATACTTAATCTATCTCGGTTGTGTGAATTCATTGTGATAAACGTGAGACAACCGATAGACCAAAATTGGGGATTTAATTCTTTCACGTAAGAGATTGCATTCTTACAAGGGTATTGAAATGATTTGCAAAAAGATGTGGAAAGAGTTACATCCGAAAGGAGTGTGAAAACTACCACCACATGTTGGAAAGAGCTGCCACCCCGGTCGTCCGGTTTGTGTGTGAAGCTACCACATGTTATGGATGCTTGATAGTATTTTATGAGAAAATCTTTAGTTGAAGCATTTGGAGATTTATATGCAAAACTCTTATATTTTGAACAATCTCCTGGTTGGTATAAGGTGGGATAGTTGAAAGATGCTCAAAGAGCCTCCCTTAGGTATTTTAGTGCTTATCTCAAATTTGAAAGGGTAAGAAATCAAATTGATGTCATTTGGAAATCTCTGTAAGTCATCTTTGTACATCCGTTACATCTTGATAGACTTTGGATCTCAAGATTATTTTTGATGACTTGTGTTTGATGAATATAACATGAAAAACGGTTTATAATGTTTTACCTTTATTTTTCATGATTTTGGAGTAAATCTTTTTAATTTTGTGAAATTAATTGGATTGAATGGCATCTGTGTGAATTCACTGTTTAAAGCACTTAAATTGATTTCTTGATGGAATACAAATCGTTTTTTGAAAAGATTCTAAAATCTGGATTTGTTTCAAGAAATTATTTGATTTTTGCTTTCTGGTACAGGTACGGAATCTGCATTTTTGTTATATACCAGAACTGAGCTTTTATCTCTCTTTCTCTATGAACTAATATTGTTAGTGATTTCCTTTTGTCTAGTATGTTCACTGTTTGACAATTTGTGACAAAAAGGGGGAGAAGAGAAATGACGGAGATGAGATCATCAAGAGAGGATAAACGAAACGAAAATGGAAAAATGGGGGAGAACGGAAAATGATGATCGTATCACAAAGGGGGAGAACATAAATGCTCAAGAACATGGAGAACATGGAAAACATGTTAGAGATGCTCAAGATAGGGGGAGACAAAGAAAAAATTGAAAGAGCAGAAAAACAAAAGAACCAAAAGGAAGACGGATCAAATGTAGGATTGTAATTTCTAATGACTAACGTTTGATTTCGTTTGGAGTTTTGTTTTGCAGGAATTACATCACTTTAAGACTCCAAGTCCTAAGTCATAGAGTATTTTCTAGGACTGTTTGGTTCAAATGTAATTTTGCATTTATTGGATCTTTCACGCAAAGAAAATCAATGTTTTGGTGATGACATTGACTTTCGATTTTTTGGTTTAAGATGAGTGACTTGAGCGCTTTTATGTATTTTTGGGTTTTGTCACGAAATTGCCAAAGGGGGAGATTGTTACGGCATTTTGGTGTTGGCATATTTCGTGAGTCAAGTCAGTGAGTTGAGTCGGAGTCTTAAAGGGATCAAATTGTCAATCAGCATTCAAAGACTTAGAGAAGATTCAACAAGAGCTCAAGTTGACACTCAGTGTCTTGAGTCTTGAAGATTGAAGTTGAAGAATTGTGGATCAGTTACATCAATCTCAAGAAGAAAGTATTCAAGAGGATCAGGTATGTTTAACTAAATAATTGTGGTGATCCGAATACTTTCTTATAGTGTAGAAACACTTGGATGAACTTTTAATTGCATAATAATCAAAAACTGGTGTTCGGACATGTTCAGGATCCGGATCAGAGCCAACGATCCGGATCCCGAAGGTTGTTGCTTCATACAAGACTTCGATCCGGATCCATGCAATTTCCGATCCGGATCCCGAATGTTAAGTTTTCTGATTTGTATGAACGATCCGGATCGGGCAATGCGATCCGGATCCCGAACCATGGTATTTCTGGAATCGTCAATCTCGTTACGACGATCCGGATCGCAGTAAATCCGATCCGGATCGCCGTCCTGAAAATTTCCAGATAAGGTATGTTTTTGATTCTTATCTCTTTCCAAGGGTTTCTAAACTATAAATAGACACTTAGGGTTTCTCAAAAACGTGGGAGCTACGGCCGATCTTTTTATAAAACTCTTGAGAGCAACCCTAGAGGCTAGGTTTTTATCGATCTTCTTTATAGCCTCTTTTAGGTCAATTCGATGGTTCCTTCAAGAACATATCTTTGGTCGAATTGATCTAATCTTTGCTTAGAGATTTCTTCTACGGTTCTTCATTGATAATCTAAGCGAAGGATCACCATCGAAGTCAATATTCTTATCGACTGAGTTTGCGTCGTGGATTCGACGTGGCATCGTGGATTCGGTGTGCTAAAGGCGTTTCGTGGATTCGAAGCGTGCGTTCGTGGATTCGAACGTGAGCAGTGGACGGGCAAAACGGTGGAGCGCGAGGTCCAAGAAATTGAAGGAGGGGTTAAATCCGTGGAGACGGTAATCACCTTGTTATCCTTCTTTTCTTAGGGATTGTTATTGCGTGGATATCCAACCGGTCAGCGCAAGGTCCGAAGAAGCTGAAGGAGGGGTTGAGTCTGTGGAGTCGGTAATCACCTTGTTATTCTTCTATTCTTAGTGGATTGTTATTGCGTGTTGGTCCCGTGGTTTTTCTCCTGGATTGGAGTTTCCACGTAAATCTCGGTGTGCTGTTTTTATTTTCCGCATTGGTTTTTATTTTGCACTGAGATTGAGTTTTTAAGTATTACACCTATTCACCCCCCCTCTAGTTGTTTGATAGTACCTATTTAGATCCGTATTACATATAACCCAACACTCTACTATTAGTAGAATACCCCAAGAAAATCCTTTCGACACTTCGTGAGTCAAACTTTCCAAGATTTTCACGGTCACGTAAAATGTAACACCGACTCCCGAAGATGCGAAAATATTTGATGTTGGGTTTTCTACCACACCATAGTTCATATGGTGTATTTAACGTTCCCGGGCGCAAAAACACTCGATTAACGACATAGACAGCGGTGTTCACAGCTTCAGCCCAAAAATGTAGCGGTAAATTCCGGCTATGATGCATCACACGCGCCATCTCTTGAACAACCCTGTTTTTGCGCTCGACAACACCATTCTGTTGAGGTGTATAGGGTGCAGAGAATTCATGCTTAATACCGTTTGAAGTACAAAAGTCAATGAATTTAGAATTAATGAATTCTCCACCTCTATCACTTCTAACACGAATGATCTTTTCATTCTTTTCAATCATAATACGAAGGCAAATCTCGTGAAAAGAATCAAAAGTATCAGCTTTCTCTTTTAAAAATGCTACCCAAGAATACCGAGAGAAATCATCAACCAATAAGAAAATATACCAAATACCTCCCAAAGATGGTTGACGGGTCGGCCCCATTAAATCCATGAGTAAAAGTTCCAAAGGCCGTTTTGTACCAATGTGGTTCAAGTTCTTGTGTGCAGTTCTGGACTGTTTTCCCTTTTGGCAACCACCACACACAATGCTTTGTTTAAATAAAAGTTTTGGAACCCCCTTGACCACGTCCTTGTTTGAAATTTTAACAAGTTCCTTAAAATTTATGTGACCTAGCCTTTCATGCCAAAGTGTTTCATTATTCAAAGAAACTAGGTTACATTTTTCTGAAATTTTATTAGGAACAACATAGCAATTGTTTTCAGATCTAACCCCTTTTAAAAAGAAGACATGGTCCTTATCAGTTACAACGCATTCAACAGATGAAAAGTTAACTGAAAAACCATTGTCGCAAAGTTGACTTATGCTTATGAGGTTAGTCTTAAGGCCATCAACAAATAAAACGTTTTTCAAAATCGGGCCATCTGGAATAGCTACCGTCCCTTTTCCAACAATTTTGGAAGATCGACCGTCTCCGAAAACAACAAGTCCTCCGGAGATTTTCTCAAGATTTTGAAAACTATTTTTGTCACCGGTCATGTGACGCGAACAACCGCTATCCAGATACCAAGACGAACTATCATATGCATGCAAGGAAACATTGGTAACAAGACAAGGAAAGATTTCACCTTTGCGCACCCAAGCCTTTTTGGAGTGCGTCGGTAATGGTCGTGAAGTTATATGCCTAGGTGAAAGCGTCTTGTTAAAACGATTGCTGCTCCTTGATGGAGTCGTCTTGCGCGGTAAACTACCAGGGTTCTTTTCTTTCAATTGATTTGGAATTGATTTCCGAGGAATCACCTTTGTGGTAGTCATTGCAAGAGATGTTTGAGGGGAGCATTTGACTCCCGTCTTGCAATATCTTCTTATGTGCCCTGAAACACCACAACGAAAACATACCTTAGATCTTGACGACCCCAAAGAGGATGAAGTAGGTTTGTTGTCGTTGTTTGTCTTGAATTCCGGTGTCGGAGGAGGAGATACCGACTGAGGCACAAAGACTGTCCCACTCGAACTTGGACTGTTTCCAGTTTGAGTGTATCCGAGGCTGAACCGATTTGATTGACCAAGACCAAGAAGTCTATCCAACTTACTCCTTCCTGAAGAGAATCGCTGTAAGTCATCCTTGAGTTGGAAAATGGTCTTTGTCATTTCCAGGTTATCCTGTCGAGCCTCGTTGTAGAGCTTTGAGAAGTGATTCGCTTTATCCACCAAATTTGTATGTTCCTTCTCAAAACGCTCATTGGACTCTTGAAGGGAAACATTTACTTTTATCAGATTTTCCCTTTCCACTTCAAGAGCGTTTGAGAGAGAAGTTGCTCTTTTTGCTTCTTCTTCGAGATCATGCACTCTCCCTCTCAAACTCTTGTTTTGCTTAGCCACTTTCTTTGAATCCCTCAAAAGTCTGTGGTAGGCTAGAGCAAAATCTTCACCTTCCGAATCATCCGATTCATTGTCCGTTGCATTCTTTTCAACAGTGGAGTTGGACAACGACTCGGATGTACTTGCCATAAAGCACATGAAGGGTGAAGATATGGACGCGTGGAATGCCGTGGAGCTCTTTTCTTCATCACTTGAAGACGACTCATTTGACGTTGAGTTGTCATCCCAAGTGACGACTTGCATTGCCTTCTTCTTTGCCGGATACTTGTTGGGACACTCCGTTGCAATGTGGCCGTAGCCTCGACATTTGAAGCATTGTAGTTGTCCCTCTGAACTTTTCTTATCCTTTGAGAAGTTCTCTTGCTTTCTTGACTTGTAACCTGAAGTACCCTTGCCTTTGATCGACTTTCCGAAGGATGGAGATTTGCTTGAATTACCCCTTCGAAAGTTGCGGCGAAACTTCCTTGTCAAGAGAGCGAGCTGCTTCTCAAATTCCTCCATAGAAAGGTTCTCGTCATCGTCTGAGGAGGATGTATCCGCGTCTTCTTCCCTAGTTGTTTTCAACGCATAACCTGAAGACTTAGAAGTGGATGCCTTTCCAGAAGAATTGTTAGTAGTAAACGTCATTTCATATGTTTGTAATGAACCAACTAATTCTTCTACACGTATTTCATCCGGGTGTTTAATAGTTTCAATGGCAGTAACCTTTGGGCGAAATCGTTCAGGAAGAGTTCTTAAGATCTTTCTTATAATCTTAAATTCTGGAATCTTCTCTCCCAGGTTAGCACATGAGTTTACGATGTCTTGCAATCGTGTATAGTAGTCCGTGAAAGATTCATTTTCTGCCATCAAGATAGAGTCAAACTTGCTCGTAAGCATTTGCAGTTTCTGAACCTTCACGAGGTTAGTTCCCTCATGTGTAACCTGAAGAACATCCCAGATTTCTTTCGCAGTCTCACATGCTGAGACGCGAGAGAACTCAGTTTGAGATAAGGCATTAAAGATAGCATTAATTCCCTTGCCATTGTAAGAAGATGAATCTAACTCTTCCTTGGTCCATTTCGACCTAGGTTTTAAGGTGTGAACGTCACCAATAAATTCAGTTGGATTAGACCATCCTAATTCAATTGATTGCCACACCCGTTCGTCGATGGAAATTAAAAAGGCTTTCATCCGCACTTTCCAGTATGCATAATTTGTTCCATCGAAGAACGGGGGTCGGTTGATGTTTCCACCTTCAACCATTGTTTACAACCCTATTCCCGCTCCGATACCACTTGTTGGGTTATATGTAATAAGGATCTAAATAGGGGAAAAAACACCTAGAGGGGGGTGAATAGGTGTAAACGAATAAACACTCAAAAATCGTTGCGATAAAAACCCAATGCGGAAATAAAAAATAACTCGCAAGATTTTTACGTGGAAAACTCCATCACCGGAGTAAAAAAAACCACGGGACCGATAACACGGCAGAAATCCACTAGAATTAAAACACGTACAAGGTGATTTTCCGTACACACTTACGACTCAACCTTTTCCATACGCTCCTAGAGGATCTTCTCCGCTCGCTCCGCGACGCTTCTCGAATCCACGATCTGCGCCCAACGCCGAATCCACGGCGTCCAACGTCGAATTCACGACGTCCGACCGAGTCCACGGTCTTCACCCAATAGCACCCTTCGAATCCACGAACGTGCCTCGCTCCGAATCTACGAGAGCGGTTGAACCTTGAATCCACAAGGACACGCGAATCCACGATTTTTGGGGTAAATCGTTGTTTTTGGTGGTGATGATCCGCCGAATACTTAGATCAAAGATAGATCGGAAATACCATCTAAGTATTCATTAGTTTGATTCAACTCAAGATGTGAGTATGAAAACCTAGAATCAAACTAATCAATATAGATGAAGAAACATAGAGTATTCTCTAATGATTTCCTTTCTTCTCTATATGTGGATCTAGAGCCGTATAAGATGATACAAGAATATGACGGCTATTTCGATTCTTTTTGGATTCAACCCTAGAAAAGGAGTCATAGGGTCTATTTATAGGTTAGAAACCCTAGGAAGGAGATAAGAATCAAAAACCTAACATTTCTGGAAATTTTACGGACGGCGATCCGGATCGGATTAGAGCGATCCGGATTGCAGTAGCAATAAAGACGGTTTCCAGAAAACAAACGTTCGGGATCCGGATCGGAATGCCTGATCCGGATCGTTCATACATTTCAGAAAACTCAACGTTCGGGATCCGGATCGTGAGATGCTGCGATCCGGATTGAAGTAATGTATGAAACAACAACCTTCGGGATCCGGATCGCTAGCTCTGATCCGGATCCTGAACATGTCCGAACACCAGTTTTTGATTTTTATGCAGTTAAAAATTCTTCCAAGTGTTTCTACACTACGAGAAGTATTCGGATCACACAAAATCTTTAGTTAAACATACCTGATCCTTTTGAATTCTTCTTTCTTGAGATTGAGTTAAATGATCCAACTTTCTTCACCTTCAATCTTCAAGACTTGAAACTTTCACGAAACTACGCCAACTCAAAATCCGTAACACAACAAATGCAGTAGAAACTGAATAAGAAGCTGGAGATACTCTACAGCTAGCATGCCTCTTTCTAAATGCTCAAATAGGGAAACTCGGATAAAGATATGCAACACTCGCACACGAGGTGCTCAATCGACCCAATCGAGCTGACTGCCACATCGGGTCCAGTCAAGCCTGCGCCTACCTACAACCACCTCCCGCTGCCGGACAGGAATTACGTAGGGTGTCCATAAGGACTAACTCGCCATCGAATAGTGGCACATGCAGGCTATAATTAAAATCCACGCTCTCTCTCTCAGAACGGATAGACTAAAGATCCACAACATCTCGCACAACGGTCGAAAAACCCACAACGACCACGGGACCACCGTCAAACCACAAACGGTTCCCAACAACACTAGCACTGGTCTACACACAGCCACTAGGCTCCACTCAGCCCCCAGGCACGAGTGCAACAATAGAAGTACCTGCCTGAATAAACCCAATCTGATCACTAGTAAGCACTGGTACTGCCTGCTCTGCCTGCCGCATCGGGTATGCCAGCCTATGCATAACACCGATGCAAAGAAGGAGTCTCAAGGACTCAATGCCTGTCTGTCGCACACTCCGGAGAGGCACTCGAGGGGAGCGACCAACACGAGTAAAGTATCTCAGTAACAAGTATCATAAATCAGCAGGACTGGATCACGACTCTGATCAAAGTGGAAAAACTCATCTACTAAAGGGAAACCTGATCCCTAATCTGATGCAACAGTAAACAATAAGTGGGAAACTCCAACCACTAGAGAAACCTGATACCCAATCTGATGCATAAGCAACCTCCGGTCAACCGCCCAATGTCCGCGGTTGCCGCAAAAACCCTGCCTACCACAATCCGGTACAACCTGTCCCCGACACCAAGATCCCAGCTACACTATCCCAAATCTCTGCTCGAACCCGAGCAACATGACCTATGTGACTGATAGAAAGAGAAAAGAAGTAAAGATGGTTTCTCCTAAGTCAAGTCCCAATATGAAAGTGTGGCAATAAAAGATGGCCTATCTAGGTGTCCATACAAGCATGCATTTGTCCTCAAGAAAGATAAAAGGAAGTATAATCGATAGTAGCTTCACATAAATATAAACTCATGCCAAAATCATCTATGGACTACACCTGCCCAAAATCCGTGATCCATGATCCATAATAACCCCTCGGAGTGAAACCCGCACATAGATATAATATCCTGTCCCCTCGAATGATCAATCCTCGCAAAATACTATGTGCTAACATGGCATGCTAATTAAAAACCCGCTACTACAAAATATCAAACCCACATGAATAGGCCAATGATTAAATAACATGTACAATAATTAGGTAAGCATTAATCCACAAGATCTAGGCCACTTTCCATGCTTACATCTCAATACTATTAATTGTACATTTAACCATGCATGCATTCTAATATATATAGAATTAGAGAACCGTCCACCGGTTCTGGGGATGAAGCAACCCACCTGAAACGCTTTCCGCAGGCAAAGCCGAAGTCGGTGAAGTGCGTAGTCACACGCTATCCAAAATCTACCAAAACCGCACCCTCGGTAATCAGCCGCACAAGCCTATGTTCCAACCAACATCATCACCAACAATCAATAACTAACACCACAATATCCCCAAAACAGCACACGCTGTTTTTACAAACCAGCAGAGAGGAGGGGGATTTTCACCTACATACAGTCCTCTAAAAATCTCAGAAAAATTACGGTTGCGATCCTCGCGACGAGGAGCCCCAAAACGAGTATTTATACACCTCATTCCGACACCTGTAGGCCAAGAAACAATTAGAACAACACTGGAATTCCACATCCTCAAGAACAAAAGCATGCAAAAATTCAGTCCCAAAGATGCCAAATTATCACCTTCGAAGAGCCCTCAGAAAAATCCAATAAAAATACGGGTGCGTATCTCTCGAAGTGTAGATATCAATCGAGTCCTTATACGACTCATTCTGATGCTAACAGGTCAAGATAGAAAATCGACAAGCCTCCGCTATCCAAAAACTCACAACAGAACAAGGGGTCAAAGCTTGCCTCAGGAACTACGCCAAAAACTCGAAATGTGGAGAAGTAATCAGCACGGAAAACGAAGCCTTGCCTCTCGTGAACGCGCTACCGAAAAAATCAGCTCAAAATATCATCAGAGCAATCCAGGGTGCCTCACGGACCGAAAAGTGACGGTGAAAGACAAAATCCAAGAAACATAGCATTGCGCCGCGTCATAGAAAGCGCAGATATCGAGGCCTCCAAAAAATCTAGGAATCCATCACGAGATGCAGCAGCCCAAGAGGAAGAACTTTTGTATACAACTCTCAGAGAGAAGAAGCCCAGAGGAAGCCCGAAACCATCCTTGAATTCGGCCTTATATAGGCCCAACTCAACAAATCTGAATATACCATCTGTGTCCCCACATTCGGGCACCCGAAATGTTCGGGCTGCTACAATACACCGAAAACGTACCCCGAACTGTCAAAGCCCGAATCGACCCTAAAGCGCCACGTGTCCCAGAACAGCAAACAGCCAAACGGGCTAATCCCTGAGCGCCACGTGGCACACCGCACAGCGCACAACGGCGCCAGCAACTGCGGTCGCGCCACGTGGCGCCGACCGGCCTGCCCGCACGCACGTCGCGCGCCTGCCCGCGCGTACGGCCACCTGCCCCACCTGGCAGCGCACGTCGCCCCACCTGCCGCACATAGTACCCCGACCAATGGGGAGGCGCCCCGTGTCAGCCCCTCCGCTCGCTGCGCCCGGTGTACGTACGCCCGATGCACCGAACCAGTAGCCAGCTGCCACGTGTCCCCCCCCGGTCCACCATACGCCCCGCGCTCTCCGTAGACCGCGCTGCCTGCACCAGCCACCCAGCGGCCGCCATGTGTCCTGCTCTCCGGTGCACGCCGGTGCCGTGGACCGGGCGCCTGCCCGCGCCCGCTCCGCCGCCTGCCCGAGCCCGCGCCGCCGCCGGCGATGCCCGGCCGGCCGGAACAATAACCCAAGCCTCGAAAAATGTGTTTTTGCATCCGGACTCCGAAAAATATAAGTAAATAGTCCATTTTGATCGTTTTCGCACGCTGAACCCAAATTCGCTGCCTGTTTTGCCAAATTCTAATTCCAAAATTTATCGAAGGCATCCAAATGAGTGTTCTTAACCCAAATTTCGCGCTGAGTCCAATTCTGATGCCCGATTCGCGCGAAACCACTTCTAAATAATCGACGGGGTCCTCCGATTACCCACGTGATCCATTTTACACCCGAAGTCCATCACTTGTGTCCAAATTGGTGCAAAAACACCGCAGACACGCCACATAGGCCTCCAGAAGTTGCTGGTCACACTGTAGAAGCTCTGCAGAGATATGGGTCACCACATTAAGATCCCGAAAATGATCAAAAAATCACCAATAAATCTGCATCTAAAGGCTTAATCCTCAACACAAAACTCAAAACAAAAACTGCATCCAACTCTACAACAAGGCCAAAAAGATCGATAATGTTACGAGGGCAAGCAAGCTCAAAATCTAGCAAGCAAGGTCTCAATGGATTCTTCTTTGAGAGTAGATGCAAAACAAGCCAAAGAACTCCAAAATTCATTACAAATCAAAGAGAAATTCCATAAATACTTTGTGCTTTCCAAAACTCTACTCTGTGCATGAAGGCTCCAGAGATGGCTTAAAAATTCAAAGAAAATGCAAGATCTGGGAGGAGTGGTAAATACCAAAGTTGTAGGCCTACCTCTTGTGAAGATACCAAACCAAAAATCAGCTAAAAACTATAAGAAATGAGCTCTGTATTAGATTTGCACTGAAATGCGACGGTGTTGGCTAAAAATTAGCAATAATGGTGATGCTCCAAACTTGGAGAAGATGATGATGAAGATGTCTTCAAAGTCCTCCAAGAAATTCACGGATGGTAGAGGAGAAGTAGGTGAAGCTCTGTGAGAAGTCCCTCCAGAAGAACAAGTGTCAAAAGTCCAACAATGGAGAAGAGGAAGTCTATTTATAGCCCAAAAGAAAGAACCAAAACTCAGCCCAAACCCAGGTTTTCGGGCGCCCGAATTCACCCCATCCCGGCCCGAGTAGAGAGCCCGGACACGTGGCGGCCATCCAGCAGTGCCCGAATCACGGAATCCGTCGCTCCCGACGCGCCACATGCCCCTATCCGCGGGTAGGTGGCCTCGGCGAATCACAGCGCAACGCGTAGCCCACGTACGGGGAACCCACGCTCACTGCCACGTCGCCTGCCCGAACGCGCGCAGCGCCAATGCACGCCTGCCGCGTGTCCCGCGGTTGGTCCGTCGCTGGGTGACGCGTGGCTCTGTGCAGACTGCATGGTCCCGGTGCAGGCGCCATGGGTCGTGAATGCGCCCTCTTCCAAAAGCAGCCGAATAAGTCTAAACATAACTACTTTTCGTTGTTTTCACGCGCTGAGTCTATTTTTGCCGTCCGTTTAACGCGCAACGCACTCGGTGTCACACCCCGAGACTGCCAATTTGAACAGTTCGAGCACGCCAACAGACCCGCCAATCGGGCATGACCTCTCTATACCTGAAAGGAACGACAACATTCATCTCAATAAAAACAATCAATCAATGAGGGATGATATCAGAGTAAACCACTACTAACTAAACACTTTCATTCATTAAACAACAAGTTTAAACAATAAATAAAAGCAACCACATTAGTGAACAACAACATAAAATTAATTACATTTTTCATCTCTCAAGTTGCATTTAAATGAATATTACAATTTACATCAATTTCCTCACAAATACAAAGTTCACTCAAAATGAAAACCCAAAATATAAACTGGCGACTCTAGACTGCTACATAGCTACTCTACTGGGCCCTTGCCCCTGTCGCGTGCCTCACTCGGTGTACCTGGACTTGTGATGATGGTCACCCAAGGGTGTGAGAACTACAATGAAGTTTCCAGTGGATTCAACCACCGAGAAAGAATGTCCTACACCGCTTGGTCCAATGAAAATAATATAATAGAGAATAATTACAGTATTTAAAGCTATAAATTCTAACAAATAATGCTCATGTAAAACACTACCCTTTGCCACAACATGACACTAAGTTGTTCCAAGGTGTCACTCTAACCAAAACTCATACTTGACAATTCACATTCTTTCTTTCCTTATTTCTTTTCTTGTGTTTGAGTTAAAGTTGCTAAACTCTCGGAAAATCTTGCTGTGGTGTCCCGGTTTTTCCGTACGACCTGTCTGGATGGTCGGCGGTGAGAAAACACCTATTATTGGTGTATCGAACGCGTTGTGCGTCAAACGGATGCCAAAAACGGAATCAGCGCACGAAAATATTGAAAATCGGCTATTTTCGAGCTAAACTGGCCAAACGGGCCGATTTCTCGGGTGGGCCGGTCCACGGCCCACTTGGCGTGCACCGGGAGCAGCCAACGGAGGGCGCTGCCACGTGGCGTGCGCCGATTGGCGGGTCAACGCACGCGCGACAGCGCGTGGACCGAGCCGAGCGCGGCGCACGGTGGACCCCGCCGGGCCACGTGTCGCCCACTCATTAGCGGGCGCAGTGACCCGGGCGGCCCGCCGTGAACCGCGGCCCACGTTCCCCGCCGTGGACCGCGCGGCCACACGGCGCGCCGCAATTGGCGGGCGCGCGTGCGCCGGGCGCGCGGGGCGCGGAGGGACACGTGGCGGCGTGTGGGGGTTTCGGGCACAGTTGGTGGGCCGGGCCGAGCGCCTTTTTGGGCTCACTGTAGCAGCCCGGATGTACCAGGCGCCCGAAAAATGGGCCCGAAAGCCCATTACTTGGATTTTTGTGGGCTTTTTGTGAGGGGGCCTATAAATAGGCCCCTTCTCTTGCCGTTTTGGGCTTTTTCCCAAGCTCAAACCCCCTTGAGCCCTCAAGCAACTTTGTTGATCATCTTGTGCTGCATCTTGTGAAGGAGGCTCGGATTTTTTGGAGGCCGGTGCATCGACATCTTCTGCGAGTTAGCGCAGTGCGACATTCTTTCTTCGGTGGTCCATTTCCGTCGCATTTCGGTCCGCGAGGTCCACAGAGCTACTCCGATGGAATTTTTGGACCATTTTCATGGTGTCGGATTCACGAGAGGAAAATATACGATTTTTTTATTTTCCACTTCTCCCAGATTTGAGTTTCTTTAGGGGTTTCTGGTACATCTTTAAGCCCCTATTTTGTTGGTGGTTTTTCTGGATAGCAGCGCATTGTTGGATTTTTATCTCTGCACTCGAGTATCGTACTTCGACGTGTGAGGACTCAATTGACATCTACGCTTCGCGAGGATCGCCATCGTATTTTTATTGAAATTTTTGGAGTTTATCTTGGAGGTGATAATTAAGCTTCTTTGGGACTGAATTTTCATCAGATTGTACATTTGGAAATTTTGTGTTGATTGTAATGTTGGGCTATATCTTTGTACCCAGGAGGTGTTTTTGGGTGTTTTTGGATCCGTTGGAATTGTGGAAATCCGAGGATTGTCCCCGTGCAGTTTCAGCCTTTTTAGACTTTGGATCAATTTGCACTTCCAGGTGGGTTGTTTCGTCTTCAAAACTGGTGGACTGATCATTAATTCTATATTGTAGGAAACATGCATGATTGTGAGTGTATTATGAAGTATGCTAGAAAGAGAGAATTGATGTTACTTGTGTGCTATGATGATCATATTGATTTATTGCTTCCTAAATCTGTTAAATTAATATTATCATTGGAACTTGACCTAGCACCCTGTCATATGCTACATGTTTAACCAGACTAGTAGAAAACTCCAACTTGGGCTAGGTTATTTATGCTTTAGACATTCCCACACTGTTATTTATTATTTTACCTGGACTTAGGGTTTCCTCGCCCGGCTACTGGGTCGAGTGGTTGAGTTGTTGTGGGATGCATGTTACACTCGCACCTGGGGGCCAAGTGGAGTCTGGTAGCAGTGTTTAGAGCAGTGTTTTATTTTTGGGAGCCGTCTGAGTTGACGGTGGGTCCCGGCTGTGTGGTTTTCTAGCCTGTGAGTGAGAGATAGTTTTGTTGGTTGCTGTCGATCTTGTTGATCATGGATTTGGACTATAGCCTGCATGAGCCACATTTGAGCTCGACAGAGATGCGCGGATACTTTCCTCAGTGGGGTCGCGCCCCTCGAGTGCCACTCCGGAGTTGGGCTTGTTACTTGCTATCGCGACTTGTCAACGCAGTCCCTCTGGCTGGGCCAGTTTTGGCAGTCACGGATGCCCTACGTAAGTCCGGTCCTCCTTGGATGTAACGGCAGTAAGTAGGCGCAGGTTTGACTAGACCCTATATGGCAGTCAGTGTAGATTGGGTGATTATATATTGAGAGATAGTAGATGCATCATGTTTTCATCTGTTCCACTCCTTGAGCATTTAGATAGAGGAAAAGTAGCTGTAGAGTTATTTTCCAGCCTTTACTTTCAGTACTACATTTGTTACTTTATGCATCTAGTAGAATTAGTGGGCAGACCGTCGAGCTTGTTGGCGGTACCCACTGAGAACTACTGTGGGATGTAGTTCTCACACCCGCCGTGGTGATTTTTCCCCAGGGACCTCTACTCCAGTTCCTGCTGCTCCAGTTGCTGATCCTGCTGATCGAGGTAAGGGAGTCGCGAGCTAGATCTCGACCAGTCTTCTTCCAGTGAAAGTAGATGTACCCTTTTGGTGATGTACTAGTACTGTCAGTAATTTTGGGATGTATCTTGTACTTTCTACTTTTGGAGTGACTTTTGTATTGTGATGACCTGGCATGTACTATTTGAGGAGTTGTATACTTTTATTTCAGCAGTTTACTTTTCAGCTCTTATATCTGTATAGTTTAGTTGATCTTTTGCAGGTTAGTCGCTTTGTCTATACGGGGCTTCCCGTATGGGCAACGGATCTGTTGGCGAGCCCGGGTCGCAGTTTCGACGCTGGGGCGTGACACTTGCCCAATAGGCCCCAGCCCGGTAGTCATGCTACCATAAGACAAGATTTCTAAGGTTGCCGATTGTGGTGTTCCGAAATCACCGTGTGACTTGAGCGTGTGGTTGGTGGTGAGGAAACACCTATTTTTGGTGTAACGAGTGCGTTATGTGTTGAATGGATGCCAAAAATGGATTTAGCGCGCGAAAACAGTCACAATTGGCTATTTTCGGGCATAAATGGACTAACGGGCCCATTATGGTCGCGGGCTGGTCCACGGCCCACACGCGCGCACCGGGTGCAATGAACCCGCGCTGCTGCCACGTGGCGAGCGCAGGTTGGTCGAGCCAGTCGCAGGCGCAGGCAGGGGCGCGGTGACCCAGGGCGCTGGCGCGGGGCGTGGGCACACGTGGGAGGCGCCACGCGGCCGCTCCGCATTGGCCGCGCCGGCCAACGAGTTGACGCGCGCGGGGAGCGGCACGGGAGATGCGCGGGTGGCGACACGTGGCGGGGCCCGATTCGGCGTCGGCTGTAGTGATCCGGCCTTTCGGGGTATTTTTGACTTACGTGTAGTCATTTAAGCCTTTAAGTGAAATAAAATTATTCAATTCTTAAAAGTTGGCCATTGTGACGTGCTAGTATTTTTCTGCGATAGAGCGCGGAAAAAGAAAGCCGACGGTGCGATCGGATCTGAAATCCGATATCGGGATCCCCCGGAACGGGATTCAAAGTGATACGGTGATTAGTCGTGCATCGGAATCCGTGCAAAATATCTTGCACCCGTTAGAGATAAGGTGGGTTATCTCGTAAGGGATAATTAATTAGTTAATTAATTATCCCAGACGTAAAATAATAATTCTCTTACGTACGAATTAAAGAGAAATTAATTAAAGATAAAGTACGACTATATAAGGGATCCCGATTATCGGAAAGAAAAGAAAAGAAAAATAAAAACCCTAATCGGTGAGAAGAGAAAAAGAAAAGAAAAGACGGAACCCTAACCGGAGGAGAAAAGAGGAAAAGAAGGAGGAAGCGGAGAAACCCGATCGCCCTGATTCACGTGCCGGAGATCGGAGAACGAGACGCCATCGTCTACGGGGAGCGGATCCGGGTCTCCAACGCCGAAAGGAAACAAGATCGGTTCTTTAATTACGATAAATTAAGGTTAGTGAACAACGTTGCGGTTGTTAAATTAATCGGGGGTTTATCGTGTCCTTGTAAGGTGATTTTAATCGGAACATCGATCGCGGATTTTCGTCGGGTTTTGATCCATGTTTTATTCTCGTTCTTGACCGGGTGTGATCGAGGATTTTTATCGGATTTTAATTGGTGGTTTTTAATCGGTTTATTGTTATCGGACCTCCGATCGACGTTTTGGTTGTTCGTCGATCGTTGGTTTAGTCATTAGAATTATCGTGTATTTATTCAGGAATTTTTGGGGATGTTTCGTTGGAACATAGTGGGTTAACGGGAGGCCGCCGCCGCCGTTGTTAAACGGGAGGCCGCCGCCGTCGTTACCATGTTTGCGGGGTCGTCGCCGGAGTCGCACGGGAGCGAAAACGGAGAAGAAAACCGAAAAAGGGGCATTACTGTTCACCCCGTACGGGTTTCTAAGCCCGCGGTCCACGGGCCAGAGCGTGCACCCGGCGCACGCCCCAAGGCGCGGAAGCCGCAGACCCGGCGCACGCCTTCGTGCGCCGGCCCAGCCCGCTCAGGCGCGGTGCACGCAACAGTGTGCACCCGGTGTGTGCCGCAGGCCCGTGCGGCCGTGAGCCCGGTGCCCGCTCGTGTCGTGCACCGGCCCGGCCCAGAATGCGCGGTGCACGTTTCCTGCATGCACCCGGCGCATTCCGCGCAGCCGCCGACGCTGTAAACCCGGTCCGCGCCTGCCCTGTGCACCACCCGACAGCCCAAAGTTCGGTGGCTCCGTTTGGGTCTGTTCTTCCACCGTTTTGAGCGCCGTCTTCGCCGTTTGGATCACAGTCTCCGCGGTTTTCTTGGCATGGCAACTTGGGATATTTTTGGTCACTGTTTTATTATGTCGGGTGCTAATTTCGCCGACGCTCCGCGCCTCGACGAAATCGTCGGGGGCGCGCCGTCGGGTCTCTTTTCTCATCATTTCCGCCGTCGGGGCCTTCTTGGTTTTAACCATTGACGTCCCGAGTGGGCTACCGGTTGAGGATTGAGTTTTGTTGGATTTCCGTTAGCGGTTTTGGGTTCCGACGGAGTTCGCGACGAAATAGTCGCGGTCCGGTTGTTGTTAATCTTCGATGTTACCGGTTTGAGCTAAGTGTGCGGTGTTACTTGACGGTTTTGATTTGTTGGACTTTTCCGTCGAAAAGAGTAAATTGGGTCTTGTGTTTTCGGATGTTAGTACACGTTTTTTACTATAGTTATCCTTGCGGACTTTTCTTTAGGTCCAAGTGCGCAGCGGGGGTGCGCGAAAGATTCAGGTGTTCCGATTTCTCTTCAAATAGGTGGGTACGGTTGCGATAAGTGCAACAAGTGTAGTAAGTGCATCTATCGTCATTAAAGTGCTCTTAATTTATCTAACAAAGTAGATGGACAGTTTAACCTTTCGCATAATTGTGTTTTTATCTAATAATTGAAGCGGCTACGGTCGAGGTGCTCATGACACGCCGATCTCGGCAAATCCGTTTTCGGAAGCTGCACGTACACAGGCGGATTGGCCTCCGCATGGGTGTACTTTTCCGGAAGAGTGGTCTCTTATGACCCGTGTTCCTCACAAAGGTGTGGGTGCCGTGAGGACCTCTTCGCGCCCGCTGAAAATAGCACACCAGCACCGCGAAGAGGTTAAAAGCATCAAAGGGGTGTTTGCGCACGAGGGGAGACTTTAGTCTCTCCGACAAATAATCTGGGGTTGGTGCCCAATTAAATTGATAAATCTGGGGTTGGGGCCCAGCTTAATATGTGCAGGGTTTTAGCGAAATGGTTCCGGTGTATTCGGTTTGCTTCTTATTCCTTATTGATAATAGACATCTACTTTGTTTGTCACTGACATTACCCACTCCGTGACAGGTGTTACGAGGCGCGTTAGCCGGGAGGGCGGTGAGACTGCGTCGCTAGGGCCGTAGTCAGAACACTTGGTTTTTATTATCTCATTTCTCTTACGCTTAATTTAGTTAATTTGCTTGTGGGTCGTAATATTCGTGGACATGGATTACTTAGCACTGTGGATGAGGTGTACTTTTATATTTCGGTTCTTTTGGTGATGTTTTCTTATGCGGCACGTTTTCTTGGTAAACCAAATGACTTCGAAAAGGTTTTCTCAAAACGAAGTGCCGTGTGGGCACGGGTTTTGCAACCGCTGGCTTTATCCTGTCTAAAACACTAATGCCGCTTTAATATTCCGCTTGATGATGTATATCTATTGTATGGTTGATGGTTGGTGTTTAATGTATGTTGTTGTAAATGAGACGCCGTGCATATACAAAGGAGACTCTGTCCGTGGGCAGGGAGAATTTGTGTATGTGGCGGTCTGGCACGCACCGGGGATGAGGTTTAAACTACCTTGTTAAGAAGAAAAAAAAAAAGATACACACGATTTTTCGCTTTGATAGACTCAAAAACCCCCAGGGGCGTGACAGATTAAATGGTATCAGAGAAAAACAACCATAACCATAGTAGACATGATCCACATCCATAGTGTAGGGTACCACAAGCAAATTAGACATGAGATAACCAAGGTATAGGTGCGTAGTACGTGAGTGTACGGGGAAAAGGGAACGTAATGTAGGTGTAATCGTAAGACAGGGTGTTAGGGTTATAACCTTAGGGTTAACGTGGTTTCTTTGTATCACAGCAGACAACGGCCAGGATCCGGCCACCGAGTGCTAACCATTCTCAATGGACAGGATGGATCCCGTGGCCGCAGCCAACCGCCTACTCCGCAACCAGCTACGCGACATAGCGGGGCAAATGCTAACTCTCACTGAGCGCCTAGGCATACTGACTCAGGATTTTGAGGGTGTCGACCGCATCCGGCAGGACGCCAGGGACGGCGCCTATCGGGGAATGCCGCCGGCAGGGTTCCCTACCTTTAACGAAGCGGTTATGTTGGCCCGGCGGGCAGAGCAAGAACTGGCCGAGACACGCGCTCGGCAGAGTTATCCCTATCCCAGTCCGGCAGAGGACCCTTTCCAACAGGGCCCGGCACTCAAACGCCCGAGGACAGAGGGAAACTTTGGAAAGGCAATGAGAGGAGGATCCAAACCGTAGAGGAAGCCGTGTCCCATATGCAGTGGGGCGCATCAGGTGACTGACTGTCCATGGAGTCACGACCACTGCTACCGGTGTAGCAAACCAGGACACGCACGCTACGAGTGCCCACGGAAACCGGGCACCACCAGGCCTCCGGCACCGCGACCGGAGGGGACAGGGAAGACTGCTGCACCCGTTCCACAGGGGGGCCCCGCCCCGGAAGGCCAAGGAGGAGGACGTCCGGAGAAAGCGCGGAAGGACGAACCGACACCAGCAAGGGACGCGAAACCACCTCTGGGACCGTGCGTAAACTGCAAGGGTGCTCACCCGGTGGCAGAATGTACGTGGAGGTACCATTACTGCAATCAGTGCGGCTTACCGGACCACTCCCGTGCCTTCTGCCCTCAGAGGCCCACTTCCGCCGCCACCGCGCCACCACAGCAGGAAGGACCAGAGAGTGCTGCGGCCCCCGTTCAGCCAAAGGATTCGCCTGACGACCAGCAATCCGCAGACTCCTCAGACGTCAAGTCCCTTCCCCAGCACGCCGTACGACGCTGGCCCAAGGGCTGTGGACGGGCTCCCCGGGATACTGCAGTGGAGGACGCGACGTCCCGGACCTAGTAACGGCAGGTAAATTTTTTGGTTTCACTTTTCCCTCTTAGATTAGGAGCACCGGTCACACCTTAGCCTGCTACCCCTGTTAGACTCTCTCTCTCTCTCTCGCTCCCTCTCTCTAGAATCCTTAAGTATTAGGCGAAGCCTCCCCCGGCCGATGTGCGCGGGCGAGCTTCGAAGCATAGGAGAACCTTGTGTACTCGGGGCCCGTTAAGGGCCATGCAAGGAATAAATAGGCTCCACCCTATGCCTTGCAGCCGAGAACCCAATGGGCCGATAGGTAGTTCAGGGCCGCTCCCCAGATAAGGATCAGCGGTCCCGTCGTAAGGGAATTTCCGGATGAGTTTCCGGCAGAGCTCCCCGGAGCGCCGTCGGAACGAGAAGTCGACTTTCCTATTGAACTACTTCCCGGCACAAAACCCATCACCAAGGCACCGTACAGGATGGCCTTCGCGGAGCTGAAGGAACTCAAGGCACAGTTGGAGGACCTTTTGGATAAGGGCTTCATCAGGCCTAGCGCGTCACCCTGGGGCGCGCCCGTCCTGTTTGTGAGGAAGAAGGACGGAAGTCTCCGATTGTGCATCGACTACCGGGAGATAAATAAGGTCACCGTTAAGAACAAGTACCCCCTGCCAAGGATCGACGACCTCTTCGACCAACTACAGGGGGCGACGGTGTTTTCAAAGATTGACCTGCAGTCGGGCTATCATCAGGACCAGGTCAAGGGGGAGGACATCCCCAAAACGGCTTTTCGGACTCGTTACGACCATTACGAATTTACAGTAACGCCGTTCGGGCTCACAAATGCCCCGGCGGTGTTCATGGACATGATGAACAGGGTATTCAAACCCTTCCTGGACTTATTCGTGGTGGTCTTCATCGACGATACCCTCATCTACTCCCGTACAGACGAGGAACATGAAGGACATCTGCGCACGGTCCTCCAGACCCTACGGGAACAGAAACTCTACGCCAAACTCAAAAAGTGTGAGTTTGGGCTCCGTGAGGTCGGTTTCTTGGGGCACGTAATCTCGGCGGCTGGAGTCGCAGTCGATCCGAAGAAGATAGATTCGGTGACAGACTGGTCCCAACCGACGACGGTGACAGAGGTTCGAAGCTTTCTAGGATTAGCCGGGTACTACCGGCGCTTCGTGGAGGGTTTCCCCAAGATAGCCACCCCCTTAAACCGTTTGACTAAAAAGGGAGAAAAGTTCATCTGGACGGACAAATGTCAGAGGAGCTTCGAGGAACTCAAGGATAGATTGACACGAGCTCCGATTCTCGCCCTGCCAGAACCAGGGGAGGATTATGAAATGTATTGCGATGCGTCGCGAAACGGACTGGGTGGAGTACTCATGCAACGGGGAAAGGTTATAGCCTATGCGTCAAGGCAGCTCAAGGAATACGAGCGAAACTACCCCGTGCACGATTTGGAACTCGCAGCGGTTGTGTTCGTCCTCAAGCTTTGGAGACACTACCTGTATGGGGCACACTGCAATGTGTACTCAGATCATAAAAGTCTTAAGTACCTTTTCACCCAAAAGGAGTTAAATTTGCGACAAAGACGGTGGCTCGAGCTACTGAAGGATTACGATTTAACGATCCACTACCACCCGGGAAAGGCAAATGTGGTGGCCGACGCCCTGAGCCGTAAGGGGCAGGCCGAGAAGGCAGGGGTAAGTGCCATCACCCAGCAAGATAGTCTGATTGCGGAATTTTTACGATTAAGACTAGAAGTAGTACCAGCGGGTACAGTCGAACAACTTCTGACACTGGTGGTCAGACCTACCCTGCTTGACAGAATTCTCGAGGGGCAGTCGACTGATGACCAACTCCAGCTGGTGCGAAGTAGAGTAACTGCCGACCAAGAAGGTGATTTCACAGTAAACTCCGATGGCACGATACGATTTCGGGGACGAATCTGCGTGCCGGATCTACCGGAACTCAAAGAGGAAATCCTGCGGGAGGCGCATACTGCTCCATATGCAGCGCATCTCGGGGGAACGAAGATGTACAACGATGTCAAGCAGACCTTCTGGTGGCCCAAAATGAAGGGAGACGTGACTCGGTTTGTGGCACACTGCCTGGTGTGCCAACGAGTGAAGGCCGAGCACCAGCGCCCGGCAGGAAAATTGCAACCCCTACCGGTGCCCTAGTGGAAATGGGACATGATTACCATGGATTTTGTGACCGGGTTTCCGAGATCGTCACAGGGACACGATGTGATATGGGTAATTGTGGATCGTCTGACGAAATCGGCCCACTTTCTGCCCATACACACGACGTGGACGCGGGAACGACTGGCACAAACCTACATCAACGAGATAGTAAGGTTGCATGGGGTGCCGACATCCATCACGTCGGACAGGGACACGCGATTTGTGTCACACTTTTGGCAGAGCCTGTAGCGAGCAATGGGAACCAAGTTGCACTTCAGTACGGCTTTTCACCCGCAGACCGACGGACAATCAGAGCGGGTGATACAAATTGTGGAGGACATGCTTCGGGCATGCGTTTTAGACCTGGACGAAGGATGGGCACGGTGCTTGCCCCTAGTGGAATTTGCCTACAATAACAGTTATCAGGCCAGCATTCAGATGGCGCCATACGAGGCCCTGTACGGGCGCCGCTGTCGGTCTCCAATATGCTGGGACGACTTGGGTGAGCGTAAGTTTCTAGGCCCAGATTTGGTGGGGGAGACCGAAGAAAAGGTGCGATTGATTAGGCAAAGGCTACTGACCGCCCAGAGCAGACAGAAAAGCTACGCGGACAACAGACGCCGAGATTTAGAGTTCGTGGTGGGTGAGCACGCGTTACTCCGAGTTTCGCCCTCCAAGGGGAACCGACGCTTCGGCATAAAGGGAAAGTTAAGCCCGAGGTACGTAGGACCGTTCGAGATCCTAGAACGCGTAGGACCGGTGGCGTACCGATTAGCCCTGCCGCCGAATCTCGAACGAGTCCATAACGTGTTCCATGTCTCAATGCTCCGGAAATACCTAGCTGATCCCTCTCATGCCTTGGATGCCTCCACCATCGAGTTGCGAGAGGATTTAAGCGTCGAGGAGACGCCGGTGCGGATTTTGGCAAGAGAGGACAAGAAGTTGCGCAATCAAACTATCCCCTATGTGAAGGTCCCGTGGAGCAACCACGAAGAGCGCGAGGCGACGAGGGAACTGGAATCGAAAATGAGAGAATGTTTTCCCGAATTGATTAGTGGGGTTTGTACTTAAGTTTCGGGACGAAACTTTTTATAAAGTGTGAGTGGTGTAGTGATCCGGCCTTTCGGGGTATTTTTGACTTACGTGTAGTCATTTAAGCCTTTAAGTGAAATAAAATTATTCAATTCTTAAAAGTTGGCCATTGTGAGGTGCTAGTATTTTTCTGCGATAGAGCGCGGAAAAAGAAAGCCGACGGTGTGATCGGATCTGAAATCCGGTATCGGGATCCCCCGGAACGGGATTCAAAGTGATACGGTGATTAGTCGTGCATCGGAATTCGTGCAAAATATTTTGCACCCGTTAAAGATAAGGTGGGTTATCTCGTAGGGGATAATTAATTAGTTAATTAATTATCCCAGACGGAAAATAATAATTCTCTTACGTACGAATTAAAGAGAAATTAATTAAAGATAAAGTACGACTATATAAGGGATCCCGATTATCGGAAAGAAAAGAAAAGAAAAATAAAAACCCTAATCGGTGAGAAGAGAAAAAGAAAAGAAAAGACGGAACCCTAACCGGAGGAGAAAAGAGGAAAAGAATGAGGAAGCGGAGGAACCCGTTCGCCCTGATTCACGTGCCGGAGATCGGAGAACGAGACGCCATCGTCTACGGGGAGCGGATCCGGGTCTCCAACACCGAAAGGAAACAAGATCGGTTCTTTAATTCCGATAAATTAAGGTTAGTGAACATCGTTGCGGTTGTTAAATTAATCGGGGGTTTATCGTGTCCTTGTAAGGTGATTTTAATCGGAACATCGATCGCGGATTTTCGTCGGGTTTTGATCCATGTTTTATTCTCGTTCTTGACCGGGTGTGATCGAGGATTTTTATCGGATTTTAATTGGTGGTTTTTAATCGATTTCTTGTTATCGGACCTCCGATCGACGTTTTGGTTGTTCGTCGATCGTTGGTTTAGTCATTAGAATTATCATGTATTTATTCGGGAATTTTTGAGGATGTTTCGTTGGAACATAGTGGGTTAACGGGAGGACGCCGCCGCCGTTGTTAAACGGGAGGCCGCCGCCGTCGTTACCATGTTCGCGGGGTCGTCGCCGGAGTCGCACGGGAGCAAAAACGGAGAAGAAAACCGAAAAAGGGGCATTACTGTTCACCCAGTACGAGTTTCTCAGCCCGCGGTCCACGGGCCAGAGCGTGCACCCGGCGCACGCCCCAAGGCGCGGAAGCCGCAGACCCGGCGCACGCCTTCGTGCGCCGGCCCAGCCCGCTCAGGCGTGGTGCACGCAACAGTGTGCACCCGGTGTGTGCCGCAGGCCCGTTCGGCCGTGAGCCCGGTGCGCGCTCGTGTCGTGCACCGGCCCGGCCCAGAATGCGCGGTGCACGTTTCCTGCGTGCACCTGGCGCATTCCGCGCAGCCGCCGACGCTGTAAACCCGGTCCGCGCCTGCCCTGTGCACCACCCGACAGCCCAAAGTTCGGTGGCTCCGTTTGGGTCTGTTCTTCCACCGTTTTGAGTGCCGTCTTCGCCGTTGGGATCACAATCTCCGCGGTTTTCTTGGCATGGCAACTTGGGATCTTTTTGGTCACTGTTTTATTATGTCGGGTGCTACCGGGCCTCGACGAAATCGTCGGGGGCGCGCCGTCGGGTCTCTTTTCTCATCATTTCCGCCGTCGGGGCCTTCTTGGTTTTAACCATTGACGTCCCGAGTGGGCTACCGGTTGAGGATTGAGTTTTGTTGGATTTTCGTTAGCGGTTTTGGGTTCCGACGGAGTTCGCGATGAAATAGTCGCGGTCCGGTTGTTGTTAATCTTCGATGTTACCGGTTTGAGCTAAGTGTGCGGTGTTACTTGACGGTTTTGATTTGTTGGACTTTTCCGTCGAAAAGAGTAAATTGGGTCTTGTGTTTTCGGATGTTAGTACACGTTTTTTACTATAGTTATCCTTGCGGACTTTTCTTTAGGTCCAAGTGCGCAGCGGGGGTGCGCGAAAGATTCAGGTGTTCCGATTTCTCTTCAAATAGTTGGGTACGGTTGCGATAAGTGCAACAAGTGTAGTAAGTGCATCTATCGTCATTAAAGTGCTCTTAATTTATCTAACAAAGTAGATGGACAGTTTAACGTTTCGCATAATTGTGTTTTTATCTAACAATTGAAGCGGCTACGGTCGAGGTGCTCATGACACGCCGATCTCGGCAAATCCGTTTTCAGATGCTGCACGTACACAGGCGGATTGGCCTCCGCATGGGTGTACTTTTCCGGAAGAGTGGTCTCTTATGACCCTGTTCCTCACAAAGGTGTGGGTGCCGTGAGGACCTCTTCGCGCCCGCTGAAAATAGCACACCAGCACCGCGAAGAGGTTAAAAGCATCAAAGAGGTGTTTGCGCACGAGGGGAGACTTTAGTCTCTCCGACAAATAATCTGGGGTTGGTGCCCAATTAAATTGATAAATCTGGGGTTGGGGCCCAGCTTAATATGTGCAGGGTTTTAGCGAAATGGTTCCGGTGTATTCGGTTTGCTTCTTATTCCTTATTGATAATAGACATCTTCTTTGTTTGTCATTGACATTACCCACTCCGTGACAGGTGTTACGAGGTGCGTTAGCCGGGAGGGCGGTGAGACTGCGTCGCGAGGGCCGTAGTCAGAACACTTGGTTTTTATTATCTCATTTCTCTTACGCTTAATTTAGTTAATTTGCTTGTGGGTCGTAATATTCGTGGACATGGATTACTTAGCGCTGTGGATGAGGTGTACTTTTATATTTCAGTTCTTTTGGTGATGTTTTCTTATGCGGCACGTTTTCATGGTAAAGCAAATGACTTCGAAAAGGTTTTCTCAAAACGAAGTGCCGTGTGGGCACGGGTTTTGCAACCGCTGGCTTTATCCTGTCTAAAACACTAATGCCGCTTTAATATTCCGCTTGATGATGTATGTCTATTGTATGGTTGATGGTTGGCGTTTAATGTATGTTGTTGTAAATGAGACGCCGTGCATATACAAAGGAGACTCTGTCCGTGGGCAGGGAGAATTTGTGTATGTGGCGGTCTGGCACGCACCGGGGATGAGGTTTAAACTACCTTGTTAAGAAGAAAAAAAAAAAGATACACACGATTTTCTGCTTTGATAGACTCAAAAACCCCCGGGGGCGTGACATCGGCGCGCGATGGGACGCGACACTGGTGCGCGTGGTCGCGGAGTGGCGCCCGTGCCGCCATGTGGCATCCTCCGGGTGGACAAGTGCGTAGGCGGGGGCCCGTGCTACCACGTGTCAGCCCCCGGTTGGCCAGGCGGTGCGGGGGTTTTTGGTGGGGTTACTGTAGCGTGCGCCCGAGGAGGTTTAGGGCGCCCAAATTTGGAATTCGGGCGCCCGAATCTCGGCGCTTTGGGCTATATAAAGCCCAAATCGTCCCATTTTCTCCCTTTTTCCTCTTTTGCTCCATCCGTGCACGCAAGAGGAAGAGAGAGAGGGCGTGTGGGAGAGTTTGCGGGGTGCCGCAAGCGCACCGTTTGTGCCGTGGAGCGCGCACGAGGTGTTCCTTGGAGCCGGGCGAACGTGCGGGTGCTTGTTTGACGATGCACCGACTTTAAGGTTGGTTTTGCTCGTCTTTTTGCGGTATTTTTCGGCACAGTTTTGGAGTTTACCCTTTTGGATTTTGGATTTGACCCCATGCCTTTGTGCTTGTTTTGGACCGTTGTTAACTCACCGTTTTGCGTGCGACTTCGATGGCGTGCACCGTTTTGCGTGCGGACTCCGGTGGCGTGCACCATTTTGCGTGCAGATTCTGGTGGTATGCATTGTTTTGCGTGCGGACTCGGGTGGCGTGCACCATTTTGCATGCGAACTGCGAGGAGGCAAAGAAATCGCGCGGAGCCCAATTGCAAGTGTCTACGAGCAATTGGTGGCAAACCGAGGTGGGTTGGATTTTTCTCCAAGTCTGCGGACTTCTTTCTAATTCTATTATGATAGGACTCAGTATGCTAGAATAGGTGCTTTTATTGATGTTTGTAGAGTTATTGGAACCTTGACTAGCACCCCCGTCATATGTTGCATGTGTTTAACCAGACCAGTCGAGAATCTTAATTTGGGCTAGGTTCTTTTATGCTTTAGACATCCCACACATTGCATTTCTTTCTGGATATAGAGTTCCTCACCCGGGTAGTGGGCCGAGTGGTCAGGGTATTGTGGGACGTATGTTGCACTCGGCCCTGGGGGCTGAGTGGGGTCTTGTAGTTGAGATTAGGCCAGTGATAGTGTTTTGGGAACCGTTTGGGTAAACGGTGGTCCCGGGTCCTTGGGTATTTCTCCGTTTTGTTTGTCACCACCAAGTTGTGATCGTGGGGCGCGTGTGTTATCAGGACCTTGAACCCAGAATGTTTTTGGACACTCATGATTTTAGTAAACCAGTATTTTTCCTTCCGAATTTCTAGGGGTCGCCGGAGCCTGTTCTCGTTTGATTGGGCGAAGGCATCAACCCTTTGGAGTCAGGAAAATAAATTTATTTTTAACTGATTTTCTCAAGAACTAAAATCTATAAAAGTTGGTTTTCTCAATTCAAGACGGTTTTCAAAAATGGGCTATTTTATCCTCACCCCTAGGGGGTTTGAGTGAAAATGGTATTTTATAATAAATGTCATCTTTTCTCATAAACTTTCTCACCCGAAAGGGGTGAGTGATCTGGGTTCTAAGGGTTGATTTCACTCTTGGGTCGAAAACAACGGGAGGCTACGCCTATAGCCTGTTCTTGTTTGATTGGGGGTCGTAGGTATTAGTCTCCTGGGGTTTTCGGACCCTTCGCTGTTTTGGCTGTAGAGTATCTCCAGCCCGTGAGTTTAGTGTGTTGAGATGGATTCCCGCTTTAACCGTGGAAACTGAATCCCTGAACGGTAAGGGATCGAGAACTTCGAAAGGCTGAGCCTAGAGTCTGTTCTTGTTTGATTGGGGTTCTAGGCACCGGCCTAACGGGATTCTCGGACACTTGCTGTGTTAGTCGGTTCTTCTCGTCTATGAGTGGGGTGTCATTTGGGAGCCGTTTGGGTAGACGGTGATCCCGGCTGTAAAGTATTTCCAGCCAGTGTGTTTAGAGAGACGAGATTGTGGACCGTTTGGGTTGACGGCCGTTTGGGAGCTCTTTGCGCACCACCATCTCACCCCGCTCCACTTGTGACGCCCCACTTCCCAGGGGGTCACCCATCCTAGAACTACTCTAGCTCTAGCACGCTTAACTCTCATAACCTCTTGGATCTTGCTACCATCCAAAATGCTATAGCCGGGTTAAGAGATTTAGTCCTATTATATCATTTATATATAGGACTAATCCAAATTCTGGGGGTGTCACATTCTTCCCCCATTTAAGCCCTGACGTCCACGTCAGGCTCAAGCACACTCACAAGCACCAGGCGATGTGAGACTCGTCTCGCTAGCCTTAGCTGACCTTGTGAGGAGCTGCACTCCACTCACAACGGTCATTAGCCGGGGAGCCTCGCTCTACCCGCTATATAACCCTGGCTCAGCCGAGACGCATCTCACATTTCCGGCTGGTGAATGGCTCTGATACCAACTGTGACGCCCCACTTCCCAGGGGGTCACCCATCCTAGAACTACTCTAGCTCTAGCACGCTTAACTCTCATAACCTCTTGGATCTTGCTACCATCCAAAATGCTATAGCCGGGTTAAGAGATTTAGTCCTATTATATCATTTATATATAGGACTAATCCAAATTCCGGGGGTGTCACACCACTAGTCGAGAACGGTCCACAATCTCGCGATAGGTCACGATGTTTAGTGGCTAGGCCTTCGAATAAATGTCAAGTCGAAGGCAACGCTCGAAACGCTGTGCCTTGTCCCACTCGCTACTCTCAACAGAGGGGAGGCAACTAACGACGCGAGCGAACTCATAGTCGTACTCTTGGACGGTATGGTTCCCCTGCCTGAGATTCTTGAAACTCTCCTCCATTTGCCACTTAGTGCAATCAGAGAAGTACATAGCAAAAAGGAGCTCCCGGAACTCCTCCCAAGACGAGGTAGGTAAGGCGACATCAGCCCGCCTCTCGAGCTCTGTCTTGCTTCGCCTTCTGGGCCGTATACTCGGCGTCAAACGCAACTGAGTCAGCCCACTGGGGCATCTCTCTTTTGACCCCCTACCAAAGGTGTAAGGCGCGCCGACATCAGCTCGGCGACCACTGCCACTCTCTCTGCTGTTGCCCCTACATGTGGCGACGCCGTACGCTCTTACGTCATTTGTGCAGCCTTAGCTTGCTGCGCTATCAGCCCCTGGAGCCTATCGATCTACTCCAACTGTCGCCTTGATGCCTCCTCTGGGCGATGTAATGCGTCTTCCTGCCAGCGGGAAGCCTCCGCATGTTAGCAAAAAGTCTTCGTCTGCTACTGGACTACGCCGATAAGCACGGCCACTTGTTCTCGCAGCTCGTGTACTTCGTACGACCTAGAGCCCTCTCCTTGTTGGGTTATGTATTAATTGGATCTAAATAGGGGAAAAAACACCTAGAGGGGGGGTGAATAGGTGTAAACCATAAACACTCAAAAATCGTTGCGCAATAAAACCCAATGCGGAAATGAAAAGATAACACGCACGATTTTTACTTGGAAAAACTCCAAACCGGAGTAAAAAACCACGGGACCGATAACACGGCGAAATCCACTAGAATTAACACACGTACAAGGTGATATACCGTACTCACAGACGACTCAACCTTTTTCATACGCTCCTAGTAGATCTTCTCCGCTCGCTCCGCAACGCTTCTCGAATCCACGATCTGCGTCCAACGCCGAATCCACAGCGTCCAACGTTGAGTCCACGACGTCCGACCGAATCCACAGTCTTCACCAGTAGCACGTCTCGAATCCACGAACGTACCTCGCTTCGAATCCACGAAAGCGGTTGCACCTTGAATCCACAAGGCCACGCGAGTCCACGCGCCGATTTTGGGAAAATCGTTGTTTTTGGGTGGTGATGATCCGCCGAATACTTAGATTAGAAATAGATCGGAAATACCATCTAAGTATTCATTAATTTGATCCTACTCAAAATTTGAGTCTGGAAAACCTAGAATCAAATTAATCAATATAGATGAAGAAACATAGAATTAAATATATTGATTTCCTTTCTTCTCTATATGTGGATTTTTCAATTTCGGCCGTCTTTTTATTATATGCGGATGCCATAGAAATTGAATCATAGAGTCTATTTATAGGTTAGAAACCCTTGGAAGAAGATAAGAATAAAAAACTAACCGTTTCTGGAATTTTACAGGACGACGGTCCGGACTGTCATGACGAAACAAACTTTTTCCAGAAAAGAGGACATTCGGTGTCCGGACTGTAATTCCACGGTCCGGACTGTTCATGCAATTCCTGCTAATTCCACGTTCGGGGTCCGGACTGAAATTCCAAGGTCCAGACTGGAATTGCGCATGAACTAATCTACGTTCGGGGTCCGGACTGTGATGCCCGATCCGGACTCTGAACATGTAGTATGTCCAGTTTTTGATTTTTATGCAATCAAACATTCAACCAAGTGTTTCTACACTATAAGAAGTATTCGGATCACCGAAAATATTTAGTTAGACGTACCTGATCCTTTTGAATTCTTCTTTTTTGAGATTGAGGTACATGATCCAAACTTCTTCATCTTCAATCTTCAAGACTTAAACAATTTCACGAAATACGGCAACACAAATTCCGTAATAATCTCCCCCTTTGGCGGTTTCGTGACAAAACAAAAATCCACTCAAGAAAATTCAAAAAGATATTTTTGTTGATATCACCATACAACAAAAATTTACATTGGAGATCCAAAAGAAAATTAAATACATGAGATAAACTCCTAGAACAGACTCTAGACTTAGACATCTGTACTCTCTGCAAAAAGAAAACATTCTTGACAAAAGAGATCGTTAGATACCTCAAGAATTTTTGCATATAAAACCAAACACAGAGATAGAGTTTATACTCATCATGACATTTGTAAATTCAGATATGTAAGAAACTCACAATCAAAAGTCGACATATCTTCTAAGCAATAGAAATCCAAATGTCACAGAAAGTGTTAGTCAACATCAACTTGTTAGTTATATTACATGCCCAAATAGTTAGTCGAATAGTTAGCTGAGGCATGCATCAATCAAAATATAAAACCAAAAGTTGAAGTTATACTTACCTTCATAGTTCATAGTTCTCACACAAGCATTGTTCAAGCGTTGTTCTCACACAAGCATTGTTCAAGTAGTCATTGTTCAAGTAGTTCTCTTCTCTCTCCCCCATTTTGTCACTAAACTAAGCCAAAATTACAAAATGTAAGGAGAGTTAAAAGTTCCAAAAATGAGAAAAACCTGAGAACTAAACAAAAAGAGACTAAAAACCTGCAAAAGAAAAAGAATGTTAAACAAGAATTAATCATCCGAGTCTGATTCAGCTGAGGCGCTGCATCCCATTTTCGAAAACATTTTCTTCATCAACTTCTTCATCGAAGAGACTGTCTTGGTCAATGTGATTTGGGATGCGGTGATGATTTCAAGTTCTTCTGAAATACGCCTCTGTTCTTTCGTGATTTGTTCTTGTTCAAAAGATAAGCGTTGTTGCTGTTTATAAATTGAGGTGACCGACGCTTCATCATCTGGTGCGGGTGCTTGCCGTGATGGAGATGCAGAGGTGCCGACGCAAGGTTTCTTTCTGGATGAAGGAGCCGTAGTGACATGAGGCAGTTTATGAAGAGACTTAACAACGGTGGATTCATTTATCATGCCTAGGCAATGTTGATATGATGTTGAGCTGATATCAATCTCAAACTTCTTCAAGATCCTCATAATGATCAATGGAAAAGGAAGTCTTTCGGTAGGATGAGGATGCTCAACATATCTAGTCATCCGATTCCAAATAATGTAAGGGATATTCACGTTCAATCCCATTGCCTCAGATGGATGACCTAGAAGATACAAAAACAACATTCGATCCCATCTCACCACCTTTGTCTGCATGTTTGGGAGAATGTTATAACAAGTGAAGAAGTTGAGAAACCGGTATTCAAGCCAAAGTTGTTTGGACTTAACGGATTTTTCCGTTGATTCAGTGCCTTCCAAACATATTCCCTTGATAACTGTTTGCCACAAAGCATTCGTTAAACTTCTTCCAGTTAAGTAGTTAAACCCTGATCTGCTCGATTGCATCCCTAGGACTTCCCCGATTAACTGTGGAGTTATTTTGAGTCTCGTCCCTTGGATGTTTGTGTAAAATTGCATAGAACCGTGTTCATTTTCCTGAAGATGTCTCACATTTGTATAAAAGGTCCTCACTCGATGTAAGCAATATCCAAGCATTTTCGGGAATCTGCAAACTTGAAGAAGACCGGCTTGTTCAATTAAGGTTCCAAATTCCGGTGAGTGATCTCGAAGAGCACCAACATTGACATGTCTTTCGCCGATGCATTCTCAATGTTCAAATGCCCTAAGACGGTCAGTATTAACGAACACTTCTTCCAAGCGAGGTGGAGAATCAGGAACTATTGGTTCGTTAAGTTCAACACCTCGCACTCGTCCAAGGCGTCGAGCAAGTCTTTTCCTTTTCACCGAGATGGATGGTGAAGTCATTGGTGCTTTTCCTTTATCCATAGTAGTTTTTCTTTTTGATAAGTCGGGTGTCTTCCGTGTCGACTTAGCAGGCGTCGCTTCCTCATTCACCAATTCGTCCCAATTTACATCATCGTTTTCTGATTCAGTCTCTGAATCTTCAAGAAGAACACATTCTCCTTTTCGAAGAGGTTTCTTCGCTCTCTTCAATTTATTAGTCGCTCTCGTGTGTACCATTGCAACCAGAAGAAATACAACCCAAGTGATCACCATTGCTGCAAGTTCTTTGTGAGAATTAAGGTCCTGTGAGCAACAACTCGAGAACACGAAAAATTGTTTATTTTCAAAAATTTCCAAAATTGTACCTAAACAATCATTATCATGTAGAGAGACTAAGAATCAAATTAGTTTTGCAAAAAGAATTTTAAAAATAGATCAATCCCATGATTTTCAAAAATTCTCAAAATATACCCTAAAACTGAAATCTTTGAAATCAAAGCCCAAAAATTCATTTTTCAAGAGAAAACCTAGCATATAATCAAAACTAATCTGCCCAGAGTTCTTATTTCAAAAGAAGTTTGATCAAAAACCAATCACAAACGAAAAAGATACAAATTTTCTCCCACGTTGTGAGCAAAAACATGAAAACCTGTGAAAAAAATGAAGTTTTGATCAAAAGAACTCACTTGGATTTGAAGAAGATGAGTTGGGAAGCCTCCAAAATCTTTGATTTCTAGAGAGAGAAGGTCTGGAGGCTTAGAAACAAAAGATTGGAGTAAAGAAATTCAAAACCCTTTTGTTCTATATAAAACCCTAGCTGCGGTCCGGACTGCCTGAAGAATCCAGTCCGGATCGGCTGCCCGCAGGAAATACCTGCGTTCGGGGTCCGGATCGGCTTGTCCAGTCCGGGCCGGCTCCAAATTTTTTCTTCAGAAAAATTCAGAAAAATTTCAGAAAATCCAGAAAAAGATTGTAAGCACTTTTGTGTATCAACTTTGAATAAAAATCATCATTTCATACAACAAGAAATAGATTATGCAAAATCTATCAAAAATATCCAAATAATGAAACGAAAATTTACAAAAATTAAATCCCTTAAAGTTGAACAACTTCAATCACATCTAACATGATCTTATGCGTAATGCCTTTATCAAATCATCAATTTGGTAAAGAAAATGAAATACCAAGATCAATAGATGTTTGAAATCCCAAATATGTTAGATAATGTATCTAGTCAATTTGTTGAAGAGAGTGGCTCTTTGAGCATCTTTCATTCAAATTCCCACCTTATACCAATCTTGAAATTTGACAGAGTCAAGTATTTCAACATGCATTTTATTTAATCAAATTTGAAAAACCATGCTTGGTATACATGTGGTAGCTGCACACAGTACTCGGACGACCGAGGTGGTAGCTCTTTTCTCCATGTGGTGGTAGTTTTCACACTCCTCATTGGGATGTAACTCTTTCCACATCTTTTGAGCATAACACTTTTTCTTTGACTCCCCCTCAATTTGCAATCAATTATTTAAGATATAAAGAACTCAACCAAAGATTGATCTCGATTTCATACTCGACTAAATAGTCAAATAAGATAAAAACTATACCAAGAGATCATTGAGAGAGAAATTGACTTTGATCACTTTAAAAAAATGACTTAATTGACATAAATGATCATTGCATCAACTGAAATATTATGATATCTAAAGCATAATAAATTTCTAAATATATAAAAGGATGCAGTTAAAGTCAATATAACTAATGCTCAATTAATGTTCTATGTACAAGCATAGGTAATGAACAAAAACACAAAAACAAAACCTAACCTAAGGATTGGTTTCAAAAAGAAATTATTTCAAGGAAAGCATTCCAATTGCCTTACGCAAATGAATAAAACATTTTTGATCCAAAGGTTTTGTTAAAATATCGGCTAATTGATCTTCAGTTGAAATATAGGAAAGTTGAAGAATACTTGATTCAACTAGCTCTCTAAGAAAATGATATCTAAGTTCAATGTGTTTTGTTCTTGAGTGCAACACAGGGTTTTTTGAAATGTTTATAGCACTGGTGTTGTCACAAAGAATTGTTACCGAAGTTGCTGAAATTCGGAAGTCGCTCAACACACTTTTCATCCAAATGAGTTGGGTTGAACAACTACCCGCTGAAATATATTCCGCTTCGGCAGTCGAGAGTGCAATGCAGTTTTGCTTTTTACTGTGCCATGCAATAAGGCAATGGCCAAGATAAAAACATGCACTACTCGTACTTTTCTGATCATCCACAGATCCTGCCCAATCGGCATCTGAATATCCTACAATGTCTAGACTTGTTCCCATAGGATACCAAATTCCGAAATTTATGGTTCCTTTGATGTACCGGATGATCCGTTTCACCGCTTTCAGGTGAACCTCCTTTGGTGCTGATTGATATCTCGCGCAGATCCCAACACTAAAGGATATGTCCGGGCGACTAGCCGTGAGGTAAAGTAGACTTCCAATCATGCTGCAATAAAGTTTCTCATCTACATTTTCACTAAGAGATTCACTTCCTAATCCCTTATTGCTAGTTCCCATTGGAGTCGAAAAATCTTTAGAATTTTCTAAACCGAACTTTTTAACCAACTCCATTGCATACTTGGATTGACACAGATGGATACCTTCTTCACTTTGTTGTTACAGCTTTTTGTGTTGGCATATTTCGTGAGTTGAGTCGGAGTCTTGAAGTGATCAAATTGTCAATCAGCAATTGAAGACTCAGAGAAGATTCAACAAGATCTCAAGTTGTGTCACGCCCCCGGGGGTTTTTGAGTCTATCAAAGCGGAAAATCGTGTGTATCTTTTTTTTTTTCTTCTTAACAAGGTAATTTAAACCTTATCCCCGGTGCGTGCCAGACCGCCACATACACAAATTCTCCCTGCCCACGGACAGAGTCTCCTTTGTATATGCACGGCGTCTCATTTACAACAACATACATCAAACACCAACCATCATCCATACAATAGACATACATCATTAAGCGGAATATTAAAGCGGCCTCAGTGTTTAGAAAGGATAAAGCCAGCGGTTGCAAAACCCGTGCCCACACGGCACTTCGTTTTGAGAAAACCTTTTCGAAGTCATTTGGTTTATCATGAAAACGTGCCGCATAAGAAAACATCACCAAACGAACCGAAATATAAAAGTACACCTCATCCACAGCGCTAAGTAATACATGTCCACGAATATTACGACCCACAAGCAAATTAACTAAATTAAGCGTAAGAGAAATGAGATAATAAAAACCAAGTGTTCTGACTACGGCCTCGCGACACAGTCTCACCGCCCTCCCGGCTAACGCACCTCGTAACACCTGTCACGGAGTGGGTAATGTCAGTGACAAACAAAGTAGATGTCTAATAACAATAAGGAATAAGGAGCAAACCGAAAACACCGGAACCATTTCGCTAAAACCCTGCACATATTAAGCTGGGCCCCAACCCCAGATTTACCAATTTAATTGGGCACCAACCCCAGATTTATCAATTTAATTGGGCACCAACCCCAGAATATTTGTCGGAGAGACTAAAGTCTCCCCTCGTGCGCAAACACCTACTTTGATGCTTTAACCTCTTCGCGGTGCTGGTGTGCTATCTTCAGCGGGCGCGAAGAGGTCCTCACGGCACCCACACCTTTGTGAGGAACAAGGGTCATAAGAGACCACTCTTCCGGAAAAGTACACCCATGCGGAGGCCAATCCGCTTGTGTACGTGCAGCAACCGAAAACGGATTTGCCGAGATCGGCGTGTCATGAGCACCCTCAATTGTTAGATAAAAACACAATTATGCGAAAGGTTAAACTGTCCATCTACTTTGTTAGATAAATTAAGAGCACTTTAATGACGATAGATGCACTTACTGCACTTGTTGCACTTATCGCAACTGTACCCACCTATTTGAAGAGAGATCGGAACACCCGAAGCCTTTGCGCACCCCCGCTGCGCGTCTGGACCTAAAGAAAGTCCGCACGGATAACTATAGTCAAAAGCGTGTACTAACATCCGAAAACACAAGACCCAATTTACTCTTTTCGACGAAAAAGTCCAACAAAACTCAATCCTCAACCGGTAGCCCACTCGGGACGTCAATGGTTAGACCAAGAAGGCCCCGGCGGCGAAAATGATGAGAGAAGAGACCCGACGGCGCGCCACCGACAATTTCGTCGAGGCGCGGAGCGTCGGCGAAATCGGCACCCAACAAAATAAAACAGTGACCAAAAAGATCCCAAGTTGCCATGCCAAGAAAACCGCGGAGATTGTGATCCCAACAGCGAAGACGGCGCTCAAAACGGTGGAAAAACGGACCCAAACGGAGCAAATGAACTTCGGGCTGTCGGTTGGTGCACGGGGGCAACCGTGCACCGGGTTCACGGCGTCAGGCGGCGGCGGCATGCGCCGGGTGCACGCAGGAGGCGTGCACCGCGCATCTCGGGCCGGGCCGGTGCACGACCCGAGCGTGCACAGGGTCCTTGCCCTTCGGCCGCAAGCGCTTGTGCCGGGTGCACGCATGAGGCGTGCACCGCGCGCCTTGGGCCGGGCCGGTGCACGAAACCGTGCACCGGGTCTGGTGCTTCCGACGCTGCGGGCATGCACCGGGTGCACGCCTGGACCCGTGGACCGTGCTGTACGGACAAGCACAGTAAACCCTAATTTCGCGGTTTTCTTCGCCGTTTTCGTTCCCGTTTCGCGATTTCTTCTCCGTTTTCGCTCCCGTGCGACTCCGGCGAAGACCCCGCGACCATGGTAACGACGGCGGCGGCCTCCCGTTTAACAACGGCGGCGGTGGCCTCCTGTTAACCCACTATGTTCCAACGAAACATCCCCAAAAAATCTCCGAATAAATCCGCGGTAAATCTAACGGCTAAACCGTTGATCCACGAACAACCAAAATATAAATCGGAACCCCGATCGAATTTTCGACCAAGTCCGATAAAAAGAAGCCGACTAAAAATCATCGATTAAACTCGATAAAAACCATCGATCACCCTCGATCAAGAACGAGAATAAAACATGGATCAAAACCCGACGAAAATCCGCGATCGATGTACTAATTAAAACGACCTTACGAGAACACGGAAAACCCCCGATTAATTCTACAAAAAGATTAACGACCACTAACCTCAATCTATCGGAATTAAAGAACCGATCTTGTTTCCTTTCGGCGTTGGAGACCCGGATCCGCTCCCCGTAGACGATGGCGTCTCGTTCTCCGATCTCCGGCACGTGAATCAGGGCGATCGGGTTCCTCCGCTTCCTCCTTCTTTTCCTCTTTTCTCCTCCGGTTAGGGTTCCGTCTTTTCTTTTCTTTTTCTCTTCTCACCGATTAGGGTTTTTATTTCTTTCTTTCTTTTCTTTTCTTTAATCGGGATCCCTTATATAGCTCGTATTAAATCTTTAATTAATTCCCTTTAATTAATTCCCCTTTTAATTTGTACGTAAGAGAATTCTATTTTTCCACATGGATAATTAATTAACTAATTAATTATCCCCTACGAGATAACCCACCTTATCTCTAACGGGTGCAAGATATTTTGCACGGATTCCGATGCATGACTAATCACCGTATCACTTTGAATCCCGTTCCGGGGGATCCCGATATCGGATTTCAGATCCGATCGCACCGTCGGCTTTCTTTTTCCGCGCTCTATCGCAGAAAAATACTTGCACCCCACAATGGCCAACTTTTAAGAATTGAATAATTTTATTTCACTTAAGGGCTTAAATGACTACACGTAAGTCAAAAATACCCCGAAAGGCCGGATCACTACACCACTCACATTTTATAAAATGTTTCGTCCCGAAACTTAAGTACAAACCCCACTAATCAATTCGGGAAAACATTCTCTCATTTTTGATTCCAGTTCCCACGTCACCTCGCGCTCTTCGTGGTTGCTCCACTGGACCTTCACATAGGGGATAGTTCGATTGCGCAACTTCTTGTCCTCTCTTGCCAAAATCCGCACCGGCGTCTCCTCGACGTTTAAATCCTCTCGCAACCCGATGGTGGAGGCATCCAAGGCATGAGAGGGATCAGCTAGGTATTTCCGGAGCATTGAGACATGGAACACGTTATGGACTCGTTCGAGATTCGGCGGCAGGGCTAATCGGTACGCCACCGGTCCTACGCGTTCTAGGATCTCGAACGGTCCTACGTACCTCAGGCTTAACTTTCCCTTTATGCCGAAGCGTCGGTTCCCCTTGGAGGGCGAGACTCGGAGTAACGCGTGCTCACCCACCATGAACTCTAAGTCTCGGCATCTGTTGTCCGCGTAGCTTTTCTGTCTGCTCTGGGCGGTCAGTAGCCTTTGCCTAATCATTCGCACCTTCGCTTCGGTCTCCTCCACCAAATCTGGGCCCAGAAACTTACGCTCACCCAAGTCGTCCCAGCATATTGGAGACCGACAGCGGCGCCCGTACAGGGCCTCGTATGGCGCCATCTGAATGCTGGCCTGGTAACTGTTATTGTAGGCAAATTCCACTAGGGGCAAGCACCGTGCCCATCCTTCGCCCAGGTCTAAAACGCATGCCCGAAGCATGTCCTCCACAATTTGTATCACTCACTCTGATTGTCCGTCGGTCTGCGGGTGAAAAGCCGTACTGAAGTGCAACTTGGTTCCCATTGCTCGCTGCAGGCTCTGCCAAAAGTTTGACACAAATCGCGTGTCCCTGTCCGACGTGATGGATGTCGGCACCCCATGCAACCTTACTATCTCGTTGATGTAGGTTTGTGCCAGTCGTTCCCGCGTCCACGTCGTGTGTATGGGCAGAAAGTGGGCCGATTTCATCAGACAGTCCACAATTACCCATATTGCATCGTGTCCCTGTGACGATCTCGGGAACCCGGTCACAAAATCCATGGTGATCATGTCCCACTTCCACACGGGCACCGGTAAGGGTTGCAATTTTCCTGCTGGACGCTGGTGTTCGGCCTTCACTCGTTGGCACACCAGGCAGTGTGCCACAAACCGAGTCACGTCTCCCTTCATTTTGGGCCACCAGAAGGTCTGTTTGACGTCCTTGTACATCTTCGTTCCCCCGGGATGCGCTGTGTATGGAGCAGTATGCGCCTCCCGCAGGATTTCCTCTTTGAGTTCCGGTAGATCCGGCACACAGATTCGTCCCCGAAATCGTATCGTGCCGTCGGAGTTTACTGTGAAATCACCTTCTTGGTCGGCAGTTACTCTATTTCGCACCAGCTGGAGTTGGTCATCAGTCGATTGCCCTTCGAGAATTCTGTCCAGCAAGGTAGGTCTGACCACCAGTGTCAGAAGTTGTTCGACTGTGCCCGCTGGTACTACTTCTAGTCTTAATCGCGAAAACTCCTCAATCAGACTATCTTGCTGGGTGATGGCACTCACCCCTGCTGTCACGCCCCGGGTGTAAACCAGAACCCGGGCCCGTCCACAGATCCGCCGTGCATACGAAATTTTCTGTGTACACGAAGCGCTGGTAACCTGCTCAGATAAAAATATATAATAAAGGAACATAAAACAGAGCTAAACTAAAACTAATACATCTCAGACAAATGCTAGAAATAAAAGTACAATAAGCTCTCACAAATATACAAGTGTCTCTCCCAGCTCACGAAATAAATACAACCAGCTGGCCGCAGCCAGACCCAAAATAAAAGGAAATACAACCGTCTGAGTGTACTGGGGATACATCAAAACTACAAAACTTGAACTCGGGGCAGTGGCTATCTAATCAGCGATCCTCTTACCTCGATCCAGGGAAGAGGGTCCCGCAACTCCCGCAGAGGACTCTGCAAAACAAAGGGGAAAGAAAAGAGAAAGCAGTGGGGGGGTGAGAACTACTATAGAAACAGTAGCCTCCCCTAGTGGGTAGACCTCAAACTCAGACATGCCCACTAGGACTATCAGAGGCGAAAATGAAAACAGAGGTGGTAAGCTACAAGTACACTACTGATGAAGAGCTACCACTAACATGCCTCTAAGATGCCTAACTAAAGAATAGCTGAAAGCATGCACCAGAACGTCAAAGACTGACAGACCAACCCAATCAAAACACCAGTAAACACTGGTACTGCCTGCTCTGCTGTCAACCTCACAACTCAGTATCTCCCCTGTCCAAATGACCGGAACCCAACACGGTCTGACCGGCACCCAACACGGTCTGAAACCTACTCCGGAGTGGCACTCGAGGGGAGCGACCCCACACGAGCATAGTATCACTGTCACTAGTATCATCAGTATCATAAAATAGCAGGACGGGGTCACGACTCTGATCAAAGTGGGAAAACCCATCCACTAAAGGGAAACTCGATCCCCTACCTCCAATCTGATGCAAAAGTAATAATAATAATAATAATCCGGTCAACCGCCCACAGTCCGCGGTCGCCGCAACACCCAAACATCGATCCCCGACTGTTCCAACTCTGAACATCTGACTACACAATCCCCTAAGACTAGACGACAGGAGAACGAATAAAAGCATGGTTTCTCCTAAGTCAATTCCAATATGTTTGTGTAGCAGAAAAAGGTGGCCTAGCTAGATGACCATTCAAGCATGCAAAGTCCTTTATTTGATAAAATCATTTCAATTATTCTAACATATGCAACATTAAGTGTTTGGAACTCCCGATGTACATGTGGCAGGATATATGATACATGATACAATTTAGATGCACAATCTACTAGCAAGTACCTCTTTTACAACATGCATTCTAACCACATGCACAAACCTTCCCTTAACATATGAAATGATATGGCTTTAGTATTCTTTCCAACTAATTAAATTGCATATCTAAACATGGAAACACCACTTACTAACCTGTAGCCTGCTAACAATGCAAATATTAACAAAGGAACCTTAATCTCATACAAGCATGCTAGATACATTCACAATTAATAGCACATGATCAAGGCATTCTAATAGGCCTAGTGACATTCACAAGTAGGAGGTTCACAACATCACCCACCTCGAGCGCTATTCCAAGTTCCCAAAAGCGAAGTCCAAGATCAGTCCAAAACTCACCACCAATCTGTACAAAATACCCCAAAGGAAAGTACATAAGCTATTCATTCCCAATTTCCAAAATCTGTCCCCTAATTTCACAGTCCAGAATTCTCCAATTTTTACCTGCGAATAATGCCCAGAAAAATCCAAGAAAAATACTATCGCGATCCTTGCGACGAGCCCGTCGAAACGAGTACCTGCACGCCCAAAACGGAGTTTCCTACGCTGAGATAAAAATCCGGCAAGGGGTACACCCCAATCCAAACTGTACCAAATTTCTGTAACAAAGAACCACAGAGAAAGGAGATTCTCACCCTCGTGAAAAATCCAAAAAAATCTGAGAAAAATCCAGGAGACTCCTTGCGAAGAGTAGATGAAGATTTCCTTTTGAATCGCCTCAATCCGACGTCTGAGCGAAAAGATACGGCAAGAACACCGCGGTGCTGTCCAAAAGTCCGCGAAGAAAAATGGGTCAAATGGGTGCTCAGAAAACTCCAAGATCAGCATGGAAATCGAGGAACCTCAAAACACAGGAGTTGAAGTCCTACCTGTCATGAGTCCAACGGCGCAAGAATCGGCGAAATCCGAAGTCGGGGTGAGTCGGAGGAGTCCAAACACTGAGAAGGGGCGAAGAGGACCGCCGGGAAACAAGCGTCGCGCCGCGCCGTAAAATGGTGAACCTCGGGAAGAGTGCCTCCAAAAATCCTCAAAGTTCTCCAATGGGTAGTGCACTGAGTGAGGGAAAACTTCTCTGAAGAACACTCTGCGAAAAAGGGGTCCAAAGAGCCTAAAGAACGAACAGGGAAACCTATTTATAGGCCCAGCCCATATGCTGTTGGGCCGGGTTTTCGGGCGCAGGTTTCGGGCGCACTGCGCCCGGAAACCCGGTTGTACACCTCCCGTCCGACGCGCCCGAAAGACCCTGGTGCGGCCACGTCACCCCAAACATGGGACAGCAATCCCAGGCGGCCCGCTGTGCGCCGCGTGTCCCCTCGCGGTCAGCGGGGCTAGGTACTGCCGCCCAACCACGAGGCGACACGTGGCGCACTCGAGTGCGGCCGACCGCCCGCCTGGCGCCACTGTGCGCGCGCCGTCCCGAGGCACCCCACTGCGCGCACCGTGGACCGCGCCCACGTGAGCCAGCGAATCCGAAGCTGCCACGTGTTATGCGCCCGGTCCACCGCAACCCCGCAAAACCGCTGAGCCGTGCCGCATAACCCATGCCCACACGGCACTTCGTTTTGAGAAAACCTTTTCGAAGTCATTTGGTTTATCATGAAAACGTGCCGCATAAGAAAACATCACCAAAAGAACCGAAATATAAAAGTACACCTCATCCACAGCGCTAAGTAATACATGTCCACGAATATTACGACCCACAAGCAAATTAACTAAATTAAGCGTAAGAGAAATGAGATAATAAAAACCAAGTGTTCTGACTACGGCCCTCGCGACGCAGTCTCACCGCCCTCCCGGCTAACGCACCTCGTAACACCTGTCACGGAGTGGGTAATGTCAGTGACAAACAAAGTAGATGTCTAATAACAATAAGGAATAAGGAGCAAACCGAAAACACCGAAACCATTTCGCTAAAACCCTGCACATATTAAGCTGGGCCCCAACTCCAGATTTATCAATTTCATTGGGCACCAACCCCAGATTTATCAATTTAATTGGGCACCAACCCCAGAATATTTGTCGGAGAGACTAAAGTCTCCCCTCGTGCGCAAACACCTACTTTGATGCTTTAACCTCTTCGCGGTGCTGGTGTGCTATCTTCAGCGGGCGCGAAGAGGTCCTCACGGCACCCACACCTTTGTGAGGAACACGGGTCATAAGAGACCACTCTTCCGGAAAAGTACACCCATGCGGAGGCCAATCCGCCTGTGTACGTGCAGCATCCGAAAACGGATTTGCTGAGATCGGCGTGTCATGAGCACCCTCAATTGTTAGATAAAAACACAATTATGCAAAAGGTTAAACTGTCCATCTACTTTGTTAGATAAATTAAGAGCACTTTAATGACGATAGATGCACTTACTGCACTTGTTGCACTTATCGCAACCGTACCCACCTATTTGAAGAGAGATCGGAACACCCGAAGCCTTTGCGCACCCCCGCTGCGCGTCTGGACCTAAAGAAAGTCCGCACGGATAACTATAGTCAAAAGCGTGTACTAACATCCGAAAACACAAGACCCAATTTACTCTTTTCGACGGAAAAGTCCAACAAAACTCAATCCTCAACCGGTAGCCCACTCGGGACGTCAATGGTTAGACCAAGAAGGCCCCGGCGGCGAAAATGATGAGAGAAGAGACCCGGCGGCGCGCCCCCGACAATTTCTTCAAGGCGCGGAGCGTCGGCGAAATCGGCACCCAACAAAATAAAACAGTGACCAAAAAGATCCCAAGTTGCCATGCCAAGAAAACCGCGGAGATTGTGATCCCAACGGCGAAGACGGCGCTCAAAACGGTGGAAAAACGGACCCAAACGGAGCAAATGAACTTCGGGCTGTCGGTTGGTGCACGGGGGCAACCGTGCACCGGGTTCACGGCGTCAGGCGGCGGCGGCATGCGCCGGGTGCACGCAGGAGGCGTGCACCGTGCATCTCGGGCCGGGCCGGTCACGACCCGAGCGTGCACCGGGTCCTTGCCCTTCGGCCGCAAGCGCTTGCGCCGGGTGCACGCATGAGGCGTGCACCGCGCGCCTTGGGCCGGGCCGGTGCACGAAACCGTGCACCGGGTCTGGTGCTTCCGACGCTGCGGGCATGCACCGGGTGCACGCCTGGACCCGTGGACCGTGCTGTACGGGCAAGCACAGTAAACCCTAATTTCGCGGTTTTCTTCGCCGTTTTCGCTCCCGTTTCGCGATTTCTTCTCCGTTTTTGCTCCCGTGCGACTCCGGCGAAGACCCCGCGACCATGGTAACGACGGCGGCGGCCTCCCGTTAACCCACTATGTTCCAACGAAACATCCCCAAAAAATCTCCGAATAAATCCGCGGTAAATCTAACGGCTAAACCGTTGATCCACGAACAACCAAAACATAAATCGGAACCCCGATCGAATTTTCGACCAAGTCCGATAAAAAGAAACCGACTAAAAATCATCGATTAAACTCGATAAAAACCATCGATCACCCTCGATCAAGAACGAGAATAAAACATGGATCAAAACCCGACGAAAATCCGCGATCGATGTACTAATTAAAACGACCTTACGAGAACACGGAAAACCCCCGATTAATTCTACAAAAAGATTAACGACCACTAACCTCAATCTATCGGAATTAAAGAACCGATCTTGTTTCCTTTCGGCGTTGGAGACCCGGATCCGCTCCCCGTAGACGATGGCGTCTCGTTCTCCGATCTCCGGCACGTGAATCAGGGCGATCGGGTTCCTCCGCTTCCTCCTTCTTTTCCTCTTTTCTCCTCCGGTTAGGGTTCCGTCTTTTCTTTTCTTTTTCTCTTCTCACCGATTAGGGTTTTTATTTCTTTCTTTTCTTTTCTTTTCTTTAATCGGGATCCCTTATATAGCTCGTATTAAATCTTTAATTAATTCCCTTTAATTAATTCCCCTTTTAATTTGTACGTAAGAGAATTCTATTTTCCCACATGGATAATTAATTAACTAATTAATTATCCCCTACGAGATAACCCACCTTATCTCTAACGGGTGCAAGATATTTTGCACGGATTCCGATGCATGACTAATCACCGTATCACTTTGAATCCCGTTCCGGGGGATCCCGATATCGGATTTCAGATCCGATCGCACCGTCGGCTTTCTTTTTCCGCGCTCTATCGCAGAAAAATACTAGCACCCCACAATGGCCAACTTTTAAGAATTGAATAATTTTATTTCACTTAAGGGCTTAAATGACTACACGTAAGTCAAAAATACCCCGAAAGGCCGGATCACTACAAGTTGACACTCAGTGTTTTGAGTCTTGAAGATTAAAGTTGAAGAATTGTGGATTATATACATCAATCTTAAAGAAAATGGATTCGGATTGATCAGGTACGTTTAACTAAATAATTTTGGTGATCCGAATACATTTGTGTAGTTTAGAAACACTTGGATAAGTTTTCATTTCTTAAAAATCAAAAACTGGACAAATTGGATGTTCAGAGTCCAGTTCAGAATTTCTGATCCTGAACCGATCCGGGTCAGAATTCCGATCCGGATCAGAATTCCAATCTGGATCCCGAACCTTGTTTTTTCAGGAATTGCTGAAAAAAGACGACAGTCAGGATCGCCGTAAATCCGATCCGGATCGTCGTGCGGGAAAAATTCTGTTAAGTCGGTTTTTTATGCTTATCTCTTTCCAAAGGTTTCTAAACTATAAATAGACACTTAGGGTTTCTCAAGAACTACCGATTTATTTATAAAACACTTGAGAGCAACCCTAGAGGCTAGGTTTTTATTGTTCTTCTTTATAGCCTCTTTTAGGTCAATTCGATGGTTCTTCCAAGATCTATCTTTTGTCGAATTGATCTAATCTTTGCTTAGAGATTCCATCCATGGTTCTTCAATGGTATTCTAAGCAAAGGATCACCATCGAAACTTTTATCAAGTTTGCGTCGTGGATTCGACGTAGCATCGTGGATTCGATGTGTTGAAGGCGTTTCGTGGATTCAAAACGTGTGCTCGTGGATTCGAGTGGCGTTCGTGGATTCGAACGTGTGCAGTGGACGTGCAATCGGTGAGCGCAAGGTCCGAAGAAGTTGAAGGAGGGGTTTGAGTCCGTGGAGTCGGTAATCACCTTGTTATTCTTCTTTTCTTAGTGGATTGTTATTGTGTGTTGGTCCCGTGGTTTTTCTCCTGGATTGGAGTTTCCACGTATATCTCGGTGTGCTGTTTTTTATTTCCGCATTGGTTTTTATTTTGCACTGAGATTGGTTTTATAAGTATTACACCTATTCACCCCCCATCTAGTTGTTTGATAGTACCTATTTAGATCCGTGTGGATCCCTAATATAATAAAAACCTACAATTGGTATCAGAGCGGGTTTTAGGTTTATCTATCATGTTGGGTGGAAGTGGTAATATTTATAGACCTCCTCTTTTTGATGGGACTAATTATGCTTATTGAAAAGTGCGGATGAGAGCTTTTTTCATCGCAATTGATGAGCGGGTATGGCAATCCGTGGAATACGGTTGGGTGCATCCTGTTGAGGAAGTAGGAAATTCTACTACTCCAAAACCTCGCTCTAGATGGTCCCAAGAGGAATTCGAAAGTTCTTCTTACAATGGGAAGGGTATGAACGCTTTATTTAATTCTCTTTCCTCGACTGAGTTTACACGAATTTCCGCGTGTGAAACCGCGAAGGAAATTTGGGATATTCTCAAAATTACACATGAGGGTACTAATCTTGTAAAAATTCAAAAGCTCCAGATGCTTACAAGTCAATTTGACTCTATTCATATAGATGAGCATGAATTGTTTACAGATTATTACACTAGACTTCAAGATGTGATCAATACTTGTGCTAATTTAGGAGAAAAAATCCCGGAGTCGAGAGTTGTAAGAAAGATACTTCGGACTCTTCCGGAACGGTTTAGGGCAAAGGTTACCGCCATTGAAACCGTTAGTCATCCGGATGAGATGAGAGTAGAGGAATTAGTAGGTGCTTTGCAAACTTATGAAATGACTTTTCCTACTAATCAAGTTTCTTCCAAGTCTTCTTCTAAGCTTACAGGTATTGCATTCAAATCAACAAAGGAAGAAGATAGCGAATCAAGTTTCGACGATGAAATCTCTTTTGCCAATTTTGAAGAACAATTGGCGCGGATCGTAAAGAAATTTCGTCGGAAATTTTGGAAGAATCGAACCGATGGATCTACATCCACGAAACCATCTAAAGGATCATCGGGTTCTAAATCCTCTAACCTCAAAAGCTCTGCAAAACCTTCTAAGAATAAAGATGAATTCGAAGGGAAAATCCAATGTTATAGATGCAAAGGCTACGGCCATATTTCAACGGATTGTCCTTCTCCGAAATCATATATAAAGAAGGCTTTGCAAGCGAAAACTTGGGACGATTCTACTTCTAACGAATCGACCTCAAGTAAAGAGGAAAAAGTCGTTGCCTTACATGCCTCCCATATTCCCTCTTCTAATGTTTGTTTATCATCTTTAATCACTGACTCTATTCCTTTGATTTTGCATGAAACATCAACATCCGGCGGAGAGTCATCAAGTGAGGGGGAGTCGGACGAAGAAGAACTCGTTGAGGCATATCAACAACTTCTTACGGAATCAAAGAAGATGGCCAAACATATTAAGAAGTTGAGGAAGCAACGACTTGAGATTCAAGACGAGAATCATGCTTTAAAGATCAAACTTCATGATCTCGAGGAGGAACGAGAGCTTTTATTGGATAATAATAAAATCCTCCAAGAAAAAATAAATCAATCGGAAACGGTCGTTAATTCACACATTAACAAGATTGATTTTCTAGAAAAACAGTTTGAGGAAATTCATGTCACCAACCAAGCTTTGACCAAGCAAGTTCATCAACTCAAATCCGACATACAAAGGATTTCAACCGGTTCCAAGAAATTTGATTGTATATCCGGATTAGGTCAAACAAGCAAGGTTGGTTTGGGATTTAAAAAGAACCAAACTGTGAAGGCTTCAAGTTCCACAACTAAATTGAAAGAAAGAACTTATCACCAATGTGGATTTGAAGGACACTTGATGAAGTCGTGCCCGAAAAAGAGAAAGAGGAATTCTTCGACAACTTCATCTACGGAGCGAACTCAACGGAATCAAAAGACTCATCAAGTCAAAGGAGTTCACTCAACCCACCAAAGGTCCGAGCCACAACATCAATCATTCAAGTGGATCATTGCGAGGCAAAGACCTAAGGTGGACCAACAGTCAAAGCTATCATCTCCCAACCACAATGAATCAAGACAACCCAAAATCCGACGAGTTTGGATTCGGAAAGGTGATATCTTTCCTTGTCTTAAGTTCTAAATAGCTTATGACTGTATGTAATGCTTTGATTGGTTTTCCTTTCATATTTTTCTAAATCTCTGCATTACATGTTTTCAATGCTCTTCGTTTTTATGTTTTGTTTTTGAACAAAAGGGTTTTAACGAACAAGTGCATTGAATAAAAAGGATTTCACTGTCAATCACTCCAATTTAATTTTATATGAATTATCAACTTTACTCTATAATCATAATTCTTGAAGATACTTCATTATAAGAGTTTTTGATAATTATATTCATCAATTTTTAGTAATCAAGTGTGATCTTTAGATGATTATTCTATCTCGGTTGTGTGAGTTCTTTGTGATAAACATGAGACAACCGATTGACTAAAATTTGGGATTTAATTCTTTCGCATAAGAGATTGTATTTTCGTACAAGGGTAATGAAATGAATTGCAAAAGATGTGGAAAGAGTTACATCCGAAAGGAGTGTGAAAACTACCACCACATGTTGGAAAGAGCTGCCACCCCGGTCGTCCGGTTTGTGTGTGAAGCTACCACATGTTATGGATGCTTGAAAAATATTTATGAAATTTTGTTTAGTTGAAGCATTCGGAGATTTAAATTCAAAGTTCTTATTTTGAACAATCTCCTGGTTGGTATAAGGTGGGATAGTTAAAAGATGCTCAAAGAGCCACCCTTAGGTATTTTAATGCATATCTCAATCTAAAAGGGTAAAATTCAAAATTGATGTCATTTGGAAATCTCTGTAAGTCATCTTTGTAAATCCGTTACATCTTGATAGACTTTGGATCTCAAGATTATTTTTGATGACTTGTGTTTGACGTATATAATATGAAAAACGGTTTATAATGTTTTATTTTTGTTTTTCATGATTTCGGAGTAAATCTTTTTAATTTTTATAATTAATTGGATTGAATGACATCTATGTGAATTTATTATTTTTCAAGCACTTAAATTGTTTTCTTGATGGAATACAAATCGGTAATTCAAATATTTCAAAATCTGGATTTGTTTTCAAGAAATTATTTGATTTTTGCTTTCGAGTACCGGTACGCAATCTGTGTTTTTGTTATATACGGGAACTGAGCTTTTACCTCTCTTTCTCTATGAACTAATGTTGTTAGTGATTTCTTTTTGCCTATATTCACTGTTTGACAATTTGTGACAAAAAGGGAGAGAACAGAAATAGGGGGAGAACAGAGATAGGGGGAGAACAGAGATGCTCAAGAAAGGGGGAGATAAAGAAAAGAGATGATGAAAAAGGAGCCGAAAAATAAAAAGAACCAAAAGGACGAATCAAATGTAGGATTCCATTTCTAACGGCTAAACGTTTGATTTTGTTTGGAGTTTTTGTTTTGCAGGATATACATCACTTTAAGACTCCAAGTCCTAAGTCATAGAGTTTGTTCTAAGACTGGTTCAAATGTAATTTTTGTTTATTGGATCTTTCACGCAAAGAAAATCAATGTTTTGGTGATGACATTGAGTTTCGATTGTTTGGTTTAAGATGAGTGTCTTGAGCGTTTTATGTATTTTTGGGTTTTGTCATGAAATTGCCAAAGGGGGAGATTGTTACGGCTTTTTGTGTTGGCATATTTCGTGAGTTGAGTCGGAGTCTTGAAGTGATCAAATTGTCAATCAGCAATTGAAGACTCAGAGAAGATTCAACAAGATCTCAAGTTGACACTCAGTGTTTTGAGTCTTGAAGATTGAAGTTGAAGAATTGTGGATCATATACATCAATCTTAAAGAAAATGGATTCGGATTGATCAGGTACGTTTAACTAAATAATTTTGGTGATCCGAATACATTTGTGTAGTTTAGAAACACTTGGATAAGTTTTCATTGCTTAAAAATCAAAAACTGGACAAATTGGATGTTTAGAGTCCAGTTCAGAATTTCTGATCCTGAACCGATCCGGATCAGAATTCCGATCCGGATCCTGAACCTTGTTTTTTCAGAAATTGCTGAAAAAAGACGACAGTCAGGATCGCCGTAAATCCGATCCGGATCGTCGTGCGGGAAAAATTCTGTTAAGTCAGTTTTTTATGCTTATCTTTTTCCAAAGGTTTCTAAACTATAAATAGACAATTATGGTTTCACAAGAACTACCGATTTATTTATAAAACACTTGAGAGCAACCCTAGAGGCTAGGTTTTTATCGTTCTTCTTTATAGCCTCTTTTAGGTCAATTCGATGGTTCTTCCAAGATCTATCTTTTGTCGAATTGATCTAATCTTTGCTTAGAGATTCCATCCATGGTTCTTCAATGATATTCTAAGCAAAGGATCACCATCGAAACTTTTATCAAGTTTGCGTCGTGGATTCGACGTAGCATCGTGGATTCGATGTGTTGAAGGCGTTTCGTGGATTCGAAACGTGTGCTCGTGGATTCGAGTGGCGTTCGTGGATTCGAACGTGTGCAGTGGACGTGCAATCGGTGAGCGCAAGGTCCGAAAAAGTTGAAGGAGGGGTTTGAGTCCGTGGAGTCTGTAATCACCTTGTTATTCTTCTTTTCTTAGTGGATTGTTATTGCGTGTTGGTCCCGTGGTTTTTCTCCTGGATTGGAGTTTCCACGTATATCTCGGTGTGCTGTTTTTTATTTCCGCATTGGTTTTTATTTTGCACTGAGATTGGTTTTAGAAGTATTACACCTATTCACCCCCCCTCTAGTTGTTTGATAGTACCTATTTAGATCCGTGTGGATCCTTAATATAATAAAAACCTACATTTGTTTCACTTGCAATTCAAGAAAGTATGTCAGTTCGCCTATCATGGACATCTCAAATTCGCTTTCTATGGTTTCAGCGAATTTAGAAGCATCATTGTCTCTAGTTGCACCAAATACAATGTCATCGACATAGATTTGTGCTACAATGAAATTATCCTGATAATGCTTCACAAAGAGAGTCCGATCTGCTCCCCCTCGAGTATAGCCCTTCTCCAAAAGGTGCTTTGTCAACCTTTCGTACCACGCTCGCGGTGCTTGTTTTAGACCGTAAAGAGCCTTTTTCAAACGAAAAACATGGTTAGGTAGTTTAAGGTCTACAAAACCTTTCGGTTGAGCCACATAAACTTCCTCATTTAAATACCCATTTAAAAATGCGCTCTTAACGTCCATTTGAAAGAGTTTTATTTTAAAATGACAAGCAATTGCGAATAAGATACGAATTGACTCGAGTCGAGCAACTGGGGCGAACGTTTCATCAAAGTCTGTACCTTTTATTTGAGAGTAGCCTTGAGAAACTAAACGTGCTTTGTTCCTGATGATGGTACCATCCTCATTTTTCTTATTCTTGAAAATTCATTTAGTACCAATCACATTGTGTTGCTTCGGAGGCTTCGTTAATTCCCAGACTTTATTTCGTTCAAACTGATGGAGCTCTTCCTGCATTGATTCAATCCAGTAGTCATCCTGAAGAGCTTCATCGACGTTCTTTGGTTCTATCATGGAAATGTAACAAGCGAATCCACAAACCAACTGTCTTCGAGTCCTGACTCCTTCTTGTGGGTCTCCAATAATGTTAGATTCAGGATGATCCTTGGAGATGCGTAACGTTTGAGGTAATGGAGTACTCGGAGGTACATGAGATGATTCCTACACATCAGATAAGCTTGAAGAACCATTAGATGCATCATTATTATCGGAAGAATTGTTATGAGAAGATGCATTTGCAGGAGTATCATCATCAAGAGAGATATCAGGGGTAGATTTATCAGATGCAAAGTGAAAAGCTTCATCTACTTTAACATTTATAGATTCTACCATTGTTTTAGATTCCAAGTTAAATACCCGATATGCTCTACTGTTTGTAGAATAACCCATGAAAATCCCTTCGTCACTTCGAGAGTCAAATTTTCCTAGATTTTCGCGGTCACGTAAAATGTAACAACGACTCCCAATGATACAAAAATGTTTTATATTCGGTTTTCTACAAAACCACAGTTCATATGGTGGATTTAAGGTTCCCGGGCGCAAATACACTCGATTAATTACATAGACTGCAGTGTTCACTGCTTCAGCCCAAAAGTATAACGGTAAGTTCCGGCTATGAAGCATAACACGTGCCATCTCTTGTACAACCCTGTTTTTGCGCTCGACTACACCATTCTGTTGAGGTGTATAGGGTGCTGAGATGTCACGCCCTGAGTTCAAAAACCAGTGTATAAATTTTTTTTTTTTTTTTAAATCAGAGTTGCAAAACAGACAGGGCAATGACAAACCCCACTTCCCAGGGGGTCACCTATCCTAGAACTACTCTTAGCTCTAGCACGCTTAACTCTCATGTTCCTCTTGGATCTTGCTACCATCCAAAATGCTATAGCCGGGTTAGAGATTTAGTCCTATTATATCATTTATATATAGGACTAATCCAAATTCCAGGGGTGTCACATTCTTCCCCCCTTTAAGCCCTGACGTCCACGTCAGGCTCAAGCACACTCACAAGCACCAGGCGATGTGAGACTCGTCTCGCTAGCCTTAGCCGACCTTGTAGGGAGCTGCACTCCACCTACAACGGTCACTAGCCGGGGAGCCACACACTACCCGCTATATAACCCTGGCTCAGCCGTGACTCATCTCACATTTCCGGCTGGTGAATGTCTCTGATACCAACTGTGACGCCCCACTTCCCAGGGGGTCACCCATCCTAGAACTACTCTTAGCTCTAGCACGCTTAACTCTCATGTTCCTCTTGGATCTTGCTACCATCCAAAATGCTATAGCCGGGTTAGAGATTTAGTCCTATTATATCATATATATATAAGACTAATCCAAATTCCAGGGGTGTCACATGAGAATTCATGCTTAATACTGTTGGAAGTGCAAAAATCAATGAATTTAGAATTTATGAATTCTCCACCTCTATCACTTCTAACACGAATGATCTTTTCATTCTTTTCAATCATAATACGATGGCAAATCTCGAAAAAAGAATCAAAAGTATCAGCTTTCTCTTTTAAAAATGCTACCCATGAGTATCTAGAGAAATCATCAACCAATAGAAATTTGTACCATTTACCTCCCAAAGATGGTTGACGAGTTGGCCCCATTAAATCCATGTGCAATAATTCTAAAGGCCGGTTGGTGCCAACGTGGTTCAAGTTCTTGTGTGCAGTCCTTGATTGTTTTTCCTTTAGACAACCTCCACACACAATGTTTTCTTTAAGTGAAAGTTTTGGAACCCCCTTGACCACGTCTTTGTTTGAAATTCTAGCAAGTTTCTTAAAATTTATGTGACCTAGCCTTTCATGCCAAAGTGTTTCGTTATTCAAAGAGGCTAAGTTACAGTTTTCAGAAATTTTATTTGGAATAACATAACAGTTATTTTCAGATCTAACCCCTTTTAAAAAGAAAACATGGTCCTTATCAGTTACAATACATTCGACAGATGAAAAATTAACTGAAAAACCATTGTCGCAAAGTTGACTAATACTTATGAGGTTAGTCTTAAGGCCTTCAACAAATAGCACATTATTCAAAAACCGGGCCATCTGGAATAACGATAGTTCCTTTTCCAACAATTTTGGAAGAACGACCGTCTCCGAAAACTACAAGTCCTCCGGAGATTTTCTCAAGTGTTTGAAAATAGTTTTTGTCACCGGTCATGTGACGGGAACACCCGCTATCCAGATACCAAGACGAATTGTCATAAGCATGCAAAGAAGTATGAATGACAAGACAAGGGAAGATTTCACTTTTGCGCACCCAAACCCTTTTGGATTGCGTCGGTAAAGAATGTGACGTTATTCTCCTTGGTGAAAGTGTCTTGATTGATTGATTTCTTGACATCGTCTTGCGAGGTGAACTACCAAGGCTCTTTTCCTTTGAAAAGTTTTGCTTTGATTTCCGGGGAATCACCTTTATGGTAGTTGTTGCAAGAGGCGCTTGAGATGAACGTTTCGCTCCCACCTTGCAATTTCTCCTTATGTGCCCTACAAAACCACAACGAAAACATACCTTAGTGCTTGACGATCCCGAAGAGGGTGAAGTAGGCTTGTTGTCGTTGTTTGTCGTAAATTCCGGTGTCGGAGGAGGAGATACCGACTGGGGCACAAAGACTGTCCCACTCGAACTAGGACTGTCTCCAGTTCGAGTGTATCCGAGGCCGAACCGATCTGTTTGACCAAGACCAAGCATTTTATCCAACTTACTCCTTCCAGAAGAAAATTGCTTTAAATCATCCTTGAGTTGGAAAATGGTTTCTGTCATTTCCATTTTTTCCTGTCGAGCCTCGCTATAGAGCTTCAAGAAGTAATTTGCTTTATCCACCATATCTATATAATTCTTCTCGAAATGCTCATTGGACTCTTGAAGGGAAACATTTACTTTAATCAGATTATCCCTTTCCACTTCAAGAGCGTTTGAGAGAGTGTAAGAAAAATACGGATATGCGCAGCGGAAGAAAGAAACGCAATTAAAATTTTCCTTAAAACAAGATCACCTCATATTTTGTTTTAGATCGTAAAAACGTAATCTAATTGATCTCATCAATTAGGATATGATTTTTACCTTGCGCGGGTCGAGATCACCGCGAAGCCGACAATCGTTGGTAAAAATTGTTCGTCCTTGATAGCCGCGCACGCACCCGGCCTCTACTTGTGTCCACACGGAATCACGCCCTTGATCGAAAAATCGATCTCCTTGATTCGCGATCCGATCACGAATTAATTCTTGCGTCGATGTAAGGAGGATGAATCAATCTTCTAATTGTGCTAGCAATCTTCCGAAGATCGAGAACGATTAATTATGGAGGACTTTAGGAAGAGGGAGAGGATAGGCGGCTAGGGTTTTCTCACGTTCCGTGACCAACTTAATTAATTTCCACTTTTTCTTACTCAAAAAAAATTGTTACCTATCACATACGTACTACCTATTCTTATAATAGGAAGTTGGCCGGCTATAACAAAATAAAGTATAGTAACTAATCAAAACTTATAATTAGTTACAAAGAAAGATCTCCTAAAATATAGTAACTAATTAAATCTTATAATTAGTTACAAAGAAAGATCTTTTAAATTAAATCTCAAGATAAAATCTAGTAACTAATTAAAACGAATCCTAATCCGATTGGATTATCCATTATCCTACGTGTGTAACATTTACACATAAGTCCTCCAAATATTTACTAACAATTAGCAAATACACCATGCAAGTATTGCACTTAAATACCTCTAATTTACAATAATTGCAAATTAGTCCTTTTACTAATAAATTACTAAACTTTAGTATTGTGATTATAATTAATCCATTCTATAAACTTCTTTATCATCTCCTTGATATTGATCATGCGCGATTCCTTATGTGTGTGACCTAATAGGTTCAATTCTGTCTGGTAGTGAGATATGATGCGATCCCCATCGACATCATCATCGAAACTCCTTTTGATGGATCAAACACTTTTGATTCTTCCATCGTATAATAATTATTCGCCTATAATTATTCTTATTGGTTCCCACAATCCACCAGTGACGCCTAGCAGCATATGGTGGCAATCCAGTCAGAAGTGAATATTGGACTGAACCTCAAGGTGCAGTTACCGTACAATACAATCCTTCTATCGCATAGTCCCAACTGAGTGGAGGTCATGGAATACTCGCCAAACCCCATCACCCGTTATATGACAAATTTGATAGGACACAAGCTCATATGGTTACTCTTGGAAACACCTTTCCATGAACCATATTACCCCGGCCGAGGATTTCTGAGCTTTGCCTTACAAATAGCATAGGACTAATTATCTCTCTACCGAGAGCGATAGATCCCCTGTAAACAAACACCCATTCCTAATATGAACCGACTGCAGCCAACATATACTACTAAGACCCGTGACTAGGATCAGTGTGACGCCCCAACTTCCCAGGGGGTCACCCATCCTAGAACTACTCTAGCTCTAGCACGCTTAACTCTCTTAACCCGGCTATAGCATTTTGGGTGGTAGCAAGGCCCAAGAGGTTAAGAGAGTTAAGCGTGCTAGAGCTAGAGTAGTTCTAGGATGGGTGACCCCCTGGGAAGTTGGGGCGTCACAATCAGAGTTTGCATAGTCAAACTACAGCAGCCTCATATTGAATGGCCGTGGTGTCGCAGGTCTAAGGATCAGTTGTACCACTGCAACATCGAATCAGTTACTGACGAAAGAGTAGACATCCAAGTAACTAATCGTAATTGGTCACGCACAGTGCCTTTGTTCTATAACAACCACCTGCACGTTCGCTCCAGTGTCCCCACACTAATGACTTGAAACTCGTCATCCTAAAAGAGAGTGACACATACATCAATCTTGCCGGATCAATCATCGTCCCCATGATGATCCTCCGATTGAGAGCATTCATGACTTAATCACTAATAATATGTATCTCAAATTCTTAACTCTTAAGAATATACATTATCATCTCATTAAATCAAAGGACGATTCATGGACACATCAAACATGAATGGCATAAAATGCCCAAATTATAATAAAGATCAAGTACAAATATGTTCCATATAATAAAATGCGTCAGCCTGATAGGCTTTTGGGGCATACAACTAACAATCTCCCACTTGCACTAAAGCCAATCAGTCATATATCTAATGCCCATCTTGTGGTGACCCTGATCCCCGTGTGGCTTCTCCCATGAACCGTGGTATAGAACACCTAGTGTTGGTGTATCTGGTCCATAGTGCATCAAAGGGATGCCACAGATGGACCCTGTGTGATATCCACAGCCGGATTGGCCTTCGGCTGCATTTGCCGAAGTTTTGGTTTTGTTTTGGGCCAATCAGAGGTTGGATTTGGATTCAGCGCGGAAAAACGCTTGAAAACGGCTGTTTGCTTGTTAAATTTGGAGTCCGGATGCCCAAAAACGGACCCCCGGAAGTTTTCGCTGAATTTCGGTGCATGGGAGGGGCCGTGGACCGCCGGCTGCCACATGGCGGCTTGTGATTGGGCCGGTCCGCAGCGCTCGGTCCACAGAGGGGAGCGGCTGGGTGCACGGACCCGGCACAAGGACACGTGGCGCCGCCTGATTGGCGGGCTCGTGAGGCGCGGTCCACAGTTTTTGCGCGGCGGTGCATGGACCGGGGCGGGGGGACACGTGGCATCCCCCGGTTGGTCGGTGCATGCGGCGCAGCCCACGGAACCTAAATTGGGTGCGTGGACCGGGTGCACGGGACACGTGTCGTCACGCCATTCGCGGGCTCACGAGGCACGACGCACTGGGTCGCGGGAGGGCGCCTCGGGGCGCGTGCGTGGCAGGCGGCCAGTGCGGCGCCCTGCCCGCACGTGTGACCGCGACAGTGGTAGGGGACGCGTGTCGCCCTACCACTGGCGGGCGCCACCTACCCGGTTTGACCGGGTAGGCGCCACGTGGCGGCACGACACGGGCCCCGCACGGCTGTTTGCTGTGCGGGACACGTGTCGGCCACCGGGTGGGCCACGTGGCAGCTCCCGGCGCGCCCCGCACAGCTGTTTGCTCTGCGGGTGACGTGGCCGCACCAGGATTTTCCGGGCGGCTACAGTAAATGGGCCTTGCGCCCGGATTCGGGCGCCCGAAAGTTCGGGTGCGCCCGAATCTTGGGACTAAATGGGAATTTCCCCATTTGTTTTTCTGCTGCCTATTTAAAGGCCCGAGCTCCCTTCCCCTTCGACTTTTTGGCACTTCCGAGCTTCAAACCGACTGGAGTTCTTCACCAAAATTGATCCCCACGCAGTGAAGCTTCCTTCTGCAGAGTTTGGAGATTTTTGGGGGCACGCTTTTTGAGATTCTCATTTTCTTGGCTCGGCGCGACGCTCTTTCTTCGGTGCTTCTTCCGTCGCTCTTCGGTGTACGAGCTCCCCCGACCTACTCCGACCATCTTTTCGAGCGATTCCTTCGCTGCTGGATCCGTGATAGGTGAGTATACATTTTTGTCTTCCACATTTTCTGGTTGCGCGTTTTTCGAGGAGTTTTCTCGTGCTCACTGGGACCCTTTTTGCTGTGAGATTTTGGTGAGGGCAGCACCTTCTCTTGAGGAGATCTCCGCGCATGAGTCTCGGATCAGGACGTGCTTGTAGACTTTTTTCATCTACTCGACGCGAGGATCATCGTGGATTTTTCTTTGAATTTTTGGAGACCTTCCCGAAGGTATATACTTTTCCTTTTATCTGTACAAGAGTTTACAGTTGGATGGTTTTGGGATTTTGTGCACCGATACTGTGGAATTTGTAACTTGGCCTACGGTGCTCAGAATTGGGCGTGCATGTACTTGTTTCGAAGCTATCGACACGAGGATCGCAGGGATATTTTATTTGGAATTTTTTGAGCAAATTCAGTAGGTGAAATAATCGCATCTTTGCGGCTGTGTTTTCAGTGTAGTAAATCTTGGCAGATTTTGGGATTAAAGTATAACTGTAGCCTTATGTTGTACCCAGGAGGGATTGTGGACTGTGCAGGACCTGTTGGACTTAGAGTTGTTATTTTTCCTGGTTTCTCAGCTGTACGACTCCGGACAGTTAGCTTTTTTAGGTGGGTGGCTTGCTTTCAAGATCTATGGACTGTGCTCTAATTCTATTGATATAGAATCATGCATGATAGTGATTGGACTTGGGTAGCATGCTAGAGTGTAGGAATTGTTGTTCCTTGTTTTATCTGTCGATCTTGTGATCTCTTGCTTCCTACTATCATATTAAATATTTGTTATGTTGGAACCTGACCTAGCACCCCCGTCATATGTTGCATGTGTAACCAGACCAGTAGAAAACCCTCACTTGGGCTAGGGTTATTTATGTTTAGACATCCACACTTTATGTTTCATTCCTGGACTTAGTGTTATCCTCGCCCGGGTAGTGGGCCGAGCGGTCGGGACTTCTTTAGTGTGGGATGCATTTGCACTCGTGCTTGGGAGCAGAGTGGAGTCTGGTAGGTGCAGTGGTTCGCTTGTCTGTACCGGGAACCGTTTGGGGTAAACGGTGGACCCGGGAGATCTGGTTTTCCCCTGTTTGGGTTGTCGCCACTGTGTTAGTGGCGGTAGTTTTCTAGTGATAGCCGGGCCTAGAACCCAGAACTCTTTTCGACATACACATGATTTTTAGTCTACCAATGTTTTCTTCCAAGCATCGAAGGGCCGCTGGAGTCTGTTCTTGTTTGATTGGACAAAGGCATCAGCCCTTCGGGGCTTGGGTAAAACACTTATTTTTCTAACTGTTTTTCTAAAGAGAACTAAAATCATTAAATATGGATTTCTTCTAGATCAAATGATTTTCAATAACAAATGTCACCTTTTTCTTGTAAATCTCCCCACTCGAAAGGATTCGAGTGATCTGGGTTCTGGGGGCCGTTCCTTGTCGGGACGAAAGCCACGGGGGCCGAGCCTGGAGCCTGTTTTGTTTGATAGGGTTGTAGGTGTAGGTCTCCCGGGACTTTCGGGCCCTGTTGGTGTTTTCTGCGTGTCGTACCGAGGTTTTGCTTTCCCGAACTATAAGGGGTTCGGGAACTTCGATAGGCGGAGCCTAGAGTCTGCTCTTGTTTGATAGGGTTCTTAGCACCGGTCTATCGGGTTTCCTAACCCTTATGGTGTCGGTCTTTCCTGTGAGTTTTGTGTTCTGTTGTGGGAGCCGTCTGGTGGACGGTGGCCCCAGCTGGTGGTTTTCCAGCCTGTGGTTGAGAGTTGGTGTTGTTGGTCGATCTTGTTGATCGTGGTTTGGACTATAGCCTGCATGAGCCATATTTGAGCTCGACAGAGATACGCGGATACTTTCCTCGGTGGGGTCGCTCCCCTCGAGAGCCACTCCGGAGTTAGGCCTGTTACTTGCTATCGCGACTTGTCGACGCCGTCCCTCTGACTGGGCCAGTTAGTGGCAGTCACGGACACCCTACGGTAGACCCGTCCTGTTGAGGATGTGTGGCAGTAGGTGGGCGCAGGTTTGACTGGACCCTTTGAGGCAGTCAGTTTAGATTTGGTGAGTTTACTGTGTGTGTTAGTAGATGCATCATGTTCCATCTGTTTCTTTTTCTTGAGCATCTAGATAGAGGCATAGTAGCTGTAGAGTTACTTTTCCAGCCCTTTCATTTCAGTATTATATTGTTACTTTATGCCTCTAGTAGACTTAGTGGGCAGACCTTCGGGCTTGTTGGCGGCACCCACTGAGAACTACTTGGGACGTAGTTCTCACACCCGTCGTGGTGTTTTCCCCACAGGGACTTCTACTCCTGTTCCTGCTGCTCCTGTTGCTGCTTCTTCTGATCGAGGTAAGGGAGTCGCGAGATAGTTCCCTACCAGTCATCGTCCAGAGAGTAGATGTACCCTTATTACTTTTGAGAGTTCATGTTGAGAGAACTTTGTAGTGAGGTATAGAGTTGTATTTATTTTCTGCTGCTCGAGAGACTGTTGTATTTTGGGTGAGGTCTTGGGTTGTATATTGTTTTATTTCTAGCAGTTTTCTTTCAGCTCTGATATCTGTATAGCATAGTTGATCTTTTGCAGGTTAGTCGCTTCGTCTATACGGGGCTTCCCGTATGGGCGGCGGATCTGTTGGCGAGCCCGGGTCGCAGTTTCGACGCCGGGGCGTGACAGATTAGGTGGTATTAGAGCCTAGGTTGTAGGTCATGTGGACTTAGAAACCCTAGGCTTGTGGTTGGACATTAGGATGACTACGTGAGAGTCGTGACTATTAGCGAGAGTCCTGATTGAGTTTGATACCTCTCCCAAGGGGTGGGATGGGTGATTGGCATGTTTATTCTCCTAAGCGATTATGTTGGCTGCAGACAACATAATGCTAGGGAATGGATGACATGTCCTAGACTTTCACTGGATTGGGTCGAGTGTTGTTTGGTACTGTCCTGATGGTTGCTTGTGTGTTGCAGGTAGGCACGATGCCTCCCCGACGCAGGTGCAGACGCGTTCTCAGCCTTTCCCCTCCGATGAGCCCGAGCAGGAGGACTTGGGGCAGGGACAGCAGAGGGAGGTTCTGGAGCTCCGTGCCCAGGTGGCACAGTTGTCTGAGGCGGTGCGGCGCCAGGAGGAGACATCTCAGCGCCGGGAGGAGGCTTTACAGCGCCAGGAGGAGGCTTCTCGGCGCCAGGAGGAGGCCTTGGGTCGGATGATGCTTTTTTTAGAGCAGAGGACGCAGCCAGTGGTAGCACCCCCTGAGTGTTCGCCTGTGCCTTCTTCACCAGCTGTGGCGCCCCCTGTGGTTCCGTCAGCGCCGGCTATTCCTGTCGAGCTAGTTTCTTGCATACCACCGCCAGGGTCGACGGGACCTTTGACTTCGGCTGAGCAGAGTGCGGTGGTGGATCTGTTGATGAGGTTCCGCCGGTTTGATCCACCCCGTTTTTCTGGTATGAGTGCTGTGCCGTGGGAGGCAGAGTCTTGGATCACGGCCATGGAGCGTCATTTTGAGAGTTTGTTTGTTGAGGATCGATTTCGGGTCTTCTTGGCTACACATTTCTTGGAGAGCAACGCCGAGGATTGGTGGCGGTGTGTGCGGCCTGTTGGTCCGCCTGGGACACAGATTCTTCCTTGGGCGGAGTTCCGCAGACTTCTTTTAGGGGCCTTCTTTCCTGAGAGTGTTCACCAGAGATTGGAGGAGCAGCTGAGAAATCTCCGCCAGGGAGATCGGCCCGTGAATGCATACATAGCCGAATTCAATTAGCTGTTGGCTAGTTTGCCTCACGTGGCCACGGACGAGTCTCACCGGATCTACATGTTTGAGCGGGGGCTGCGCCGGGACAGTTTTCAGCTTGTTCGCTCCTACATATTGCAGACTTTAGAGGCTTCGATGGAGCAGGCTTTATATGTTGAGTGTGGAGAGGCAGTGATGGCAGAGGTGGCCCCAGCTCCCGCAGGGATTGCGGGGGCGAAGCGCCCAGCACTGGAGGATGAGGGTCAGACGAGCCGACCGGGACCTCCGAGACCTCCACGATCTCATCCAGAGGGTCGTGGGTTTCGTAGGCGCCGGAGATCTGGTGGGCCTCCGCAGCAGCAGCAGCATCGGCAGCAGCGACAGGAGCGGTGTGTCATTTGTGGCGGGCCTCATCCACCGTCACAGTGTGATCAGAGACAGGGGCGGTGTTTCCTCTGTGGAGAGTTGGGACATTTCCGTGCAGCTTGCCCCCAGGCCATTTTGTCAGTGCGGCCGATTGCGACAGCACCCCCCTTGCCCATCCATGCAGCGGGAACCCCTCCGGCACACCAGCAGAGAGAGTGGGCCACGACGTCGGGACAGACGGGACGACGACCTGCAGCACCCAGTGGACGGGTTTATGCAGCCCTGGTGGAGGACACCCCGGCAGCGGATCATGCCACGGCAGGTATGATTTTATTTCAGTTAGCTGAGTTGAGCATTTCATTACCGCTGCATCCTTCTGCATTATTAGTTGAGCATCTGCATCAGCATCTTTGCATGGGAGTGGGTTAGGAATGTATGCTACATGTTTTAGCAATTGGATTCTTCCCAGTATCCTACGAGTAGAGGAGGTTCGCGGTGTATGATCAGTGCAGTTGAGACTTGGGACTTCACCGGCTGATGTGACGATTCAAGGACAGCTCCAGGACTTGGACTGAGCACACATGTTGGACAGGTTGGTGCGGTGCAGTGCTACGACTGATAATGGAATGAGAACAGTTATCCTTCTGCGAGTTGGACTGGAGGAGTTCGTTTTCTCGGATTGTCGGCGTATCCTTCTAGCAGCAGCAGCTTCAGCGGCTTTGGACAGACGCCACCTCAGGAGCTGTTGTGACGTTTAGGACTAGGGGTTGCGTCCTTAGGAGTCTCGTTAGTGGTAGCTTTCTTTTTGTTGCCACAGCAGGAACGACACCAACACTTCTCTCCCTTTTCTCGCCTTTGTACTGAAATTTACGAACAGGACAAAGATTTCGAAGGATTGCTCCAGAAATGGAGACAGTGCCCGAACCTGTTCTTGTTTGATTGGGGCGAAGGCACTGATTTTTCAAAATTTTTAGACTTTTCGCTAATTTCAGCTATTTTCTAAATCGAGGGTTGGGATTGATGACTTTCCTGCTGGTGGAGTCGTATCTTTCTTTTTAGATTAGTGTTGCGTCCTTGGTTGTTTTGATTGTTTGGTTTTGTTGTTGTGGTGTGTTTTTGTTTCGGGGACGAAACTTCCTTTTTGTGGGGAAGGATGTGGTGACCCTGATCCCCGTGTGGCTTCTCCCATGAACCGTGGTATAGAACACCTAGTGTTGGTGTATCTGGTCCATAGTGCATCAAAGGGATGCCACAGAAGGACCCTGTGTGATATCCACAGCCGGATTGGCCTTCGGCTGCATTTGTCGAAGTTTCGGTTTTGTTTTGGGCCAATCAGAGGTTGGATTTGGATTCAGCGCGGAAAAACGCTTGAAAACGGTTGTTTGCTTGTTAAATTTGGAGTCCGGATGCCCAAAAACGGACCCCCGGAAGTTTTCGCTGAATTTCGGTGCATGGGAGGGGCCGTGGACCGCCGGCTGCCACGTGGCGGCTTGTGATTGGGCCGGTACGCAGCGCTCGGTCCACACAGGGGAGCGGCTGGGTGCACGGACCCGGCGCATGGACACGTGGCGCCGCCTGATTGGCGGGCTCGTGAGGCGCGGTCCACAGTTTTTGCGCGGCGGTGCATGGACCGGGGCGGGGGGACACGTGGCATCCCCGGTTGGTCGGTGCACGCGGCGCGGCCCACGGAACCTGAATTGGGTGCGTGGACCGGGTGCACGGGACACGTGTCGTCACGCCATTCGCGGGCTCACGAGGCGCGGCGCACTGGGTCGCGGGAGGGCGCCTCGGGACGCGTGCGTGGCAGGCGGCCAGTGCGGCGCCCTGCCCGCACATGTGACCGCGACAGTGGCAGGGGACACGTGTCGCCCTGCCACTGGCGGGCGCCACCTACCCGGTTTGACCGGGTAGGCGCCACGTGGCGGCACGACACGGGCCCCGCACGGCTGTTTGCTGTGCGGGACACATGTCGGCCACCGGGTGGGCCACGTGGCAGCTCCCGGCGCGCCCCGCACAGCTGTTTGCTGTGCGGGTGACGTGGCCGCACCAGGATTTTTCGGGCGGCTACAGTAAATGGGCCTTGCGCCCGGATTCGGGCGCTCGAAAGTTCGGGTGCGCCCGAATCTTGGGACTAAATGGGAATTTCCCCATTTGTTTTTCTGCTGCCTATTTAAAGGCCCGAGCTCCCTTCCCCTTCGACTTTTTGGCACTTTCGAGCTTCAAACCGACTGGAGTTCTTCACCAAAATTGATCCCCACGCAGTGAAGCTTCCATCTACAGAGTTTGGGGATTTTTGGGGGCACGCTTTTCGAGATTCTCATTTTCTTGGCTCGGCGCGACGCTCTTTCTTCGGTGCTTCTTCCGTCGCTCTTCGGTGTACGAGCTCCCCCGACCTACTCCGACCATCTTTTTGAGTGATTCCTTTGCTGCTGGATCCGTGACAGGTGTGGCTACATTTTTGGTTTCTTCCACATTTTCTGGTTGCGTGTTTTTGGAGGAGTTTTCTCATGCTCACTGGGACCCTTTTTGCTGTGAGATTTTGGTGAGGGCAGCACCTTCTCTTGAGGAGATCTCCGCGTACGAGTCTCGGATCAGGACGTGCTTATAGACTTTTTTCATCTACTCAATGCGAGGATCATCGTGGATTTTTCTTGGAATTTTTGGAGACCTTCCCGAAGGTATACACTTTTCCTTTTATCTGTACAAGAGTTTACAGTTGGATGGTTTTGGGATTTTGCGCACCGATATTGTGGAATTTGTAACTTGGCCTACGGTGCTCGGAATTGGGCGTGCAGGTACTTGTTTCGAAGCTATCGACACGAGGATCGCAGGGATATTTTATTTGGAATTTTTCGAGCACATTCAGCGGGTGAAATAATCGCATCTTTGCGGCTGTGTTTTCAGTGTAGTAAATCTTGGCAGATTTTGGGATTAAAGTATAACTGTAGCCTTATGTTGTACCCAGGAGGGATTGTGGACTGTGCAGGACCTGTTGGACTTAGAGTTGTTATTTTTCCTGGTTTCTCAGCTGTACGACTCCGGACAGTTAGCGTTTTCAGGTGGGTGGCTTGCTTTCAAGATCTATGGACTGTGCTCTAATTCTATTGATATAGAATCATGCATGATAGTGATTGGACTTGGGTAGCATGCTAGAGTGTAGGAATTGTTGTTCCTTGTTTTATCTGTCGATCTTGTGATCTCTTGCTTCCTACTATCATGTTAAATATTTGTTATGTTGGAACCTGACCTAGCACCCCCGTCATATGTTGCATGTGTAACCAGACCAGTAGAAAACCCTCACTTGGGCTAGGGTTATTTATGTTTAGACATCCACACTTTATGTTTCATTCCTGGACTTAGTGTTATCCTCGCCCGGGTAGTGGGCCGAGCGGTCGGGACTTCTTTAGTGTGGGATGCATTTGCACTCGTGCTTGGGAGCAGAGTGGAGTCTGGTAGGTGCAGTGGTTCGCTTGTCTGTACCGGGAACCGTTTGGGGTAAACGGTGGACCCGGGAGATCTGGTTTTCTCCTGTTTGGGTTGTCGCCACTGTGTTAGTGGCGGTAGTTTTCTAGTGATAGCCGGGCCTAGAACCCAGAACCCTTTTCGACATACACATGATTTTTAGTCTACCAATGTTTTCTTCCAAGCATCGAAGGGCCGCTGGAGTCTGTTCTTGTTTGATTGGACAAAGGCATCAGCCCTTCGGGGCTTGGGTAAAACACTTATTTTTCTAACTGTTTTTCTAAAGAGAACTAAAATCATTAAATATGGATTTCTTCTAGATCAAATGATTTTCAATAACAAATGTCACCTTTTTCTTGTAAATCTCCCCACTCGAAAGGATTCGAGTGATCTGGGTTCTGGGGGCCGTTCCTTGTCGGGACGAAAGCCACGGGGGCCGAGCCTGGAGCCTGTTTTGTTTGATAGGGTTGTAGGTGTAGGTCTCCCGGGACTTTCGGGCCCTGTTGGTGTTTTCTGCGTGTCGTACCGAGGTTTTGCTTTCCCGAACTATAAGGGGATCGGGAACTTCGATAGGCGGAGCCTAGAGTCTGTTCTTGTTTGATAGGGTTCTTAGCACCGGTCTATCGGGTTTTCGAACCCTTATGGTGTCGGTCTTTCCTGTGAGTTTTGTGTTTTGTTGTGGGAGCCGTCTGGTGGACGGTGGCCCCAGCTGTGTGGTTTTCCAGCCTGTGGTTGAGAGTTGGTGTTGTTGGTCGATCTTGTTGATCGTGGTTTGGACTATAGCCTGCATGAGCCATATTTGAGCTCGACAGAGATACGCGGATACTTTCCTCGGTGGGGTCGCTCCCCTTGAGAGCCACTCCGGAGTTAGGCCTGTTACTTGCTATCGCGACTTGTCGACGCCGTCCCTCTGACTGGGCCAGTTAGTGGCAGTCACGGACACCCTACGGTAGACCCGTCCTGTTGAGGATGTGCGGCAGTAGGTGGGCGCAGGTTTGACTGGACCCTTTGAGGCAGTCAGTTTAGATTTGGTGAGTTTACTATGTGTGTTAGTAGATGCATCATGTTCCATCTGTTTCTTTTTCTTGAGCATCTAGATAGAGGCATAGTAGCTGTAGAGTTACTTTTCCAGCCCTTTCATTTCAGTATTATATTGTTACTTTATGCCTCTAGTAGACTTAGTGGGCAGACCGTCGGGCTTGTTGGCGGCACCCACTGAGAACTACTTGGGACGTAGTTCTCACACCCGTCGTGGTGTTTTCCCCACAGGGACTTCTACTCCTGTTCCTGCTGCTCCTGTTGCTGCTTCTTCTGATCGAGGTAAGGGAGTCGCGAGATAGTTCCCTACCAGTCATCGTCCAGAGAGTAGATGTACCCTTATTACTTTTGAGAGTTCATGTTGAGAGAACTTTGTAGTGAGGTATAGAGTTGTATTTATTTTCTACTGCTCGAGAGACTGTTGTATTTTGGGTGAGGTCTTGGGTTGTATATTGTTTTATTTCTAGCAGTTTTCTTTCAGCTCTGATATCTGTATAGCATAGTGTAAGAATTTGAATTTTTGTAAATAAATAAATAAATGAGATTAATAAAAGCCAAGTTGAATTTGAATCATAAATGGCTCACATAGCGACAGTGCCCCTTTTCTGCAGTGTAAATTGCACAGAAATAGGGCCAGAAATATCACTTTTCAACCCGAGCCTGATCTCGAAGATCCGAGACCACGAGTGCGACCGTCTCGTCAAACTGAGCGAAAACCATATTAAGCTTGTTCAGATCTGACGGTCGGATCTTCCAGAAATCAGCGTTGAAGCCGGCGGGACCCGCGACTTAAGTCGCGGGTACAAGTGAACAGTAAACCCTATTTTCGAGTCCCCTTAGCGCCAATGTTGGCCAATTTACTATTTGGACTCCTAATGTAGTGATTCGAGTAGTCAATTCTAGCTATTTTCGATGTTTTGAACGCAATGGCGCAGTCAAAAATTCTGTTTGACGACTCTGGAATCTCGAAAAGCGCGAAAACTGTATTTTGACACAGTTATTATGGACCGAGATTTTATCCGGGCAGTTTCGCGAAAATCAGAGATCGCTACCTGATAGGTCTCGTCGAGCCGGACGTCATGGCGCAGTCCATTTTCCGTTTCGGCGACCGGATCGCCTCGAAAAGCGTAAAATACAGCGAAAAATGCGACTTTTGCATAATAACTCCTATAAAACATGCCTCGGAAAGCGTGCCACTGCATAGAGAGGGACCTAAGTGCAAGATGGTTGCTACTGTGAAGGACCAAGGTTGAAATACCTAAGCTTGAAGGGCTAAAACGCAAAGTTGCAAATCCTATATAACCATGCATACCCGAGCTAGGGTTTTCCAAAACCCTCGTAGCCCTCAGCCCTTAGCCGCTGCTCTAACAGACCCTCTCCTCTGCCGCTCTCCTCGGACCCAGCCGCACCGGCCTCCGCCTCCTCCACCGCGGCGGAAAAGGAGGATCAAGCCATTATCTTGATCTCGGGTCTGAGTGGAGGTGATTCTTGGAGAGGGCCTGAGCGATCCAGACTTGAACCTGTGGACTCCTCTGGGTGGCCGCGTCCAAGCTGAGGTGACTCTGGTCTCAGCCGCCGCCCGGCGCCGCCGCGCACCACCCTTCCTTCTTCCATCCTTCCGGTGAGGTAAGACCTTGGGAATTTCTTCTTCGTTTTGGCTTTTGGGCCCGACTACGGTGTTCCTGACGATGAGACGACTACCCGGGTGCAGGCCCAGCCGGCGCCGTCATCCCGATCTCCGGCGAGGGACCCTTATTGCCGGATTATTGATTCTGGACCGATCACGGGCGCGGGCTCCATCCTGCCGTCAAGATCGAGATCAACGCCGTTGGCCCGACTCCTCTCGGTGACTGCAGCATCCCCACGAAGCCGGATGAGGATCGGTTGAGGATCGGGCCCAAATGAAGTTGCCCTAGAAACCGGGTTGTTGGCACCTTCGCCGATCGTCGCCGTCCGGCGCCGCCGCCGCCTTTTTGCGTCGGCCAACACTGCACCAAGCCTCCGGACAGCGAGGGGAAGCTTCTTGTCCATCTTGCTCCGGCCCGGAACCACCGCGCCGGAATCCGCCATTAACGGCTGTTGAAGCTTCTCCGACCTCGCCGGCGCCGCCTTGCCGTCGCTCCCAGACGCCGGAAAACCGACCAGGTGAGCTCCTCTGATCCTTGGGAGTCCCTCCGTGGCCTTGCATGTCCCTCTTAACGTGGGGTTTTCTGGTTCCAGGGTTGCACTCGATTGTGCACTCGGGCTCCCCTCCGGCCAACTCCGGCGATCCCGGACCCCAGCGACCACCCAGGTAAGATCCAATCAACCCATTTGGGATCCCCACCATCTTGGTTTTGGCCTAGGGTACTCCTATAACCGAGGTTCCAACTTGCACCCGAATTGTAGGTTTCGGGCTCACCCCCGGCCGTCGCCGCCTCCGGCCGCCGCCGGCCGACCCAGCTTGGACCCGAGACCTCCTGGGACCCTCAGCTATCTTGTGCTCACCTTTGTAGGAGCTTGGCAGCGAGTTTTTCCAAGAAAGCCTGAACCCGAGATCTTGTTGGAGCACTACCTTGCTCCGGCCATCTTTCCGGCCGGCCTCCGGCACGCGCAAGGTGAGCAAACCACTTCTCTGTCCCTGCTTAGTATCATGCTCTAGCTAACTTGCTGTAAGATCAATTAAAAATCAAGTTTTATGAAAGTAGCAAAATGGGACACTAGTAGATCTTGGGCCAACTTTGAAATTGGGCCCCGTGCCAGCCCAACCTTGTGAGCACGGGATCCGTCTCGACATAACGGACGCGCTGGAACTTACGGCGTCATCGTCGGATCCCCGGATTGTAAGAACGAGCCGAAATAGTCAAATAAACTAAGATTACTATGCAAATGTTGATACTTTATGGACCCACTTGTAAATTTGCCACCCTGGTTGACCTCAGACAGTAGTTACGCACCACCTGGCCATTTTGTTAGGGTTCCGATGGTCCCCGTTGACCAGGAATCAGATATCGATCGACGAATTGACCGATTTAACCCGTTTAAGCCTTCTGTTAGTGTGGCGTCGTCGGGAAGGATTTGTGTGAGTCTATTACTGACCAGATCTCATTATTCAGGGCCCAGTTGCTCAGCACCAGCCTCCCAGTAGCTGTGCGGGAGTTCGTGGATTTGCCTTCATCCAGGTGGGTTATCTTCAGTCCGGGCTAGCGTTTTGGCCCTCTGGTTGCTTTAGTCCAGTCGGACCCCTGTTTTTGACTTCCCCGCTGATTATATGACCTATCTTGACATATCATGATGTCACTGTTGACATTGACCTGATTAGACCTGTGATTGAGATTTCTTGTCACGATCAGCCGATTAACATATACATACTCCCTGATTATTCCTGACTGATCCTGATTGACAGATACTACTCGATATGCATGATTGACTGATCCTGATTGATAGATACTACTCGATATGCATGATTGATTGATCCTGATTGATGGATATATAGATTTGCATGATTAGTTGATACCTACTATTTCCTGTCACTGCGATGTTATTTGATATATTGTTAATATGCACGATTGATTGATTCCGATTGATAGAGATAGACAGATGATTCCCTGTTGGGATCTCGGCATGTTGCCGACTACCCGGTCACTAGACCGTGAGATTGATCATTATGACTTGCCATGCACTGCTGTACTTCACGAACATTGCCGGGGTCGCTCCCCGTGGCTATTGTTCTTTACCGGTAAAGTGGTCTGGAGGAAGGACCCGTGAGCCCCAGATAGCACATATGGGTGCGGGGTTATGTCAGTGGGATAGGTGCAGAGAGTGGTATGAGCCTGAGGTCCCCGTGACCAATAATGGCATTGGTTGGGTGCTTTATATTCTTGTGATTGATGCATAGATTATATACTCCCATGTTCTAGCATGCTTTTCAGTACCTATTCCTGTTCTGTTATATTGGATTGGTTCTGGTATTTTCCGTACCTGTATATGTACTGTCACTTGATTATGCTTCATGCCAGTTCATTTCATATGCCAACTTATGATTGATTACTTGCCTAGTTAGCTTATCTGTGGATTTTGATTATGAGTGGATGTTTATGTTTTCCAGCATGTATGATCTACAGTTTTATGATTGTTTCCAGTATACTCACCTGCAGTTCTTATTCTGATTACTAGTAGACCTCTATGCTTTCCAGCTTTTCCTGTTGACTCTTACTATCCGCAGATTTTAGTACCCAGTAGGTACGATTAGCTGAAGATCGGCTCGTCGTGCCCACTGGGATGCACTCCGGTGTATCTCACACCCTCGGGTGACTGTTGTAGGTCCGTCGGGCGGTGAGATGTCGGGATCCAGTGAGCTGATTACGATAGAGCTATCCCCATGAGCATTATATATCGACGACTTCGGCAGACATTTACTTTCCGCATTTCATTCCAGTTTATCGTGAGTTAGACATTTAAAACTGATGATGTAATAACTTAATTTTGATTATTCCTGCTGAGTAGATTAGATTAGTTACTGATATATCTGTTGATCTCTGATGATGATTTTTAGCCGTGCATGTATAGGGGAGTCTTTGTCCTTGGGATAAAGAGTCTTCTATACGTGTGGCGGTCTGTTGCGCCCAGTTTGCAAACTCCGATTTCAAAAAAAAAAATTTCAGACCTGATTTTTAAAACTCGGGGCGTGACAGATTAGATGGTATCAGAGAAATAGGTACACGGTATCTAGGGAAAAAAAAGATTAGGAACTGGTTAGGATGAACCCTAGGATGACTTGTTACGTGAGAGCGATGGGTAGATCGAATATAAGGGTTGGAAACTCTAGATACTATCAGAGACAGTTTCTGACCGGGTTGTGTATTGTAGCTATGGCTCGTCCACCAGGTCGTGGACGTGGACGGGGCACAGGCCGTGGAGTAGGCCGACTACCTAGCACGCCGAGCGAGCCCGTCGATCAGGGCCGCATGGACCGGCTTGAGGCCCAGGTGGCGACTCTGGCTGGGATGTTCCAGCAATTTATGCAGCAGCAGGCTGCTGGCCCCTCTACTTCTGCCCCGCCTGCTCCTCCACCTGCTGTACCTGATGTCACACCACCGGTTGCACCCCCTGCTGCACCGGCCGTTGCGGAGCCAGAGATAGACCTCGTACCACCACCAGCGGGGCCCATGTCAGCTCCAGTCCCTGCCGCAGCCTCCAGAGCGGTACCGGGGGTTGCTGCAGCCCCAGATGCTTCTGCTTCTACCACGTTTGCTTCCTCTCACTCCATCGCTCCCGCTGTTGGTCCTGCGGCTGATACTGAGGCCGATCGGGCGGAGAGGGCCCGAGCAAAGGCGGCCTTGCTAGAGTTTAAGAAATTCAAGCCGCAAACCTTCGACGGCAAAGATGAGGACCATTGGGCGGTCGAGGAATGGATCGACCATATGGAGAAGTTATTTCAAGACGCCTACACTGAGGACAGAGACCGGGTCCATATCGCCGTCCACTACTTGGAGGGCCGGGCATCTAAATGGTGGAGGCGACATCGAGAGCGCTACTTCCCGACTCCAGCCGATCCTACCTGGGAAGGCTTTAAAGCCGCTATGCACCACCATCATCTCAAGGAGACCACCAAGGAGGGTCTCGAGCGCGATTTGGAGACGATCAAACAGGGCGACAAGAGCGTCCGAGAGTTCGAGCAGGAGTTCCTGCGCATCGCCGACCTGGTGCCCCAGGCGGTGCGCGAGGAACGCCGGAAGGTACGCTTGTTTTCGCAGGGCTTGAGGCCTGAGATTCGCCGACACCTCGCGTCGCACCTCTCCACCGACTTCGACAACTGCGTGGAGCGGTGTCTAGCGATCGAGGCGGAGATCAAGATGTCCCGCGCTGAGCGGAATGCGGCGGACAAGGACAAGGACAGGGACAAGGGCAAGAAGAGGGCGCATCCAGGAAACGGCGGTGGGCATTCTGATCAGAACAAAAAGGTGAAGCCATCCCGACCGTGTGTCTTCTGTGGGGGTACCCACCAAACGCGCTTCTGTAAACAACGTCACGGCCAATGCTTCAAATGCGGCCAACAGGGGCATAGAGCTTCGGAGTGCCCGCAGGGTTCCGCACCTGCGCAGATCACAGCCCCTGTACCCGCACCTTCACAACGACGACTAGAACCGGCGCCTAGCTCAGCTTCATCTGGGCGTCCCCCTCTACCTCGACCACCTATTGGAGGGTATCAGTCGGTAGGTGGACGCGTTTATGCACTGACCCCTTATGGAGAGCCAACGGGGGGAAACCCGACGACTGATTCCGTAGCTCTCGAATAAACTGGTGTAAACATTTCATAATGTATGACTATAAGTTGTCAGCTTCGTGAACAAAACTCCGTTGAAGTGGAGGTGATGTAATAATCTGAATTACCTTGTTTAATAAATAGATTAAAGATAAAATTGGACATTGATCTCCGTAGACATTGATTGCTCTAGCCATGTTACCTATACCTCCGGTTGACTCCAGTGGGAGTCGTGCCTCCAACTTGATGTTGGCGACAGATCTCGGGTATTTCACCCTTCTTTTGATAAGTATGTTGGCTGCAGACAAGGTACTGTCAAAAGAGTGGTTTGAAGTACTCTACCCCGTAAGGGGTAATATCGTGATTGGGTCTACTTATTCGCTTGTCTATAGTTATAGTCTCCAGGGTTGTCTTTGGACAGCGATGTTATAGTCTCAATATTGATATTCCAGACCATAATTAGGGTACATCGACCCTCTATATCGCATACCCTGTGTGGTATCTTTATGAACCAGAATTTTTAGCAGTTTAGATGAAACCGAATTGTGAACCACGAGGAGCGTGAAGCCACGTGGGAACGTGAATCAACCATGATGGAGCGTTTTTCCCAGTTATTTGATTCTTAGTTGTATTAAGTTTCAGGGACGAAACTTCCTTTTTGGTGGAAGAGATGTAAGAATTCGAATTTTTGTAAATAAATAAATAAATGAGATTAATAAAAGCCAAGTTGAATTTGAATCATAAATGGCTCACATAGCGACAGTGCCCCTTTTCTGCAGTGTAAATTGCACAGAAATAGGGCCAGAAATATCACTTTTCAACCCGAGCCTGATCTCGAAGATCCGAGACCACGAGTGCGACCGTCTCGTCAAACTGAGCGAAAACCATATTAAGCTTGTTCAGATCTGACGGTCGGATCTTCCAGAAATCAGCGTTGAAGCCGGCGGGACCCGCGACTTAAGTCGCGGGTACAAGTGAACAGTAAACCCTATTTTCGAGTCCCCTTAGCGCCAATGTTGGCCAATTTACTATTTGGACTCCTAATGTAGTGATTCGAGTAGTCAATTCTAGCTATTTTCGATGTTCTGAACGCAATGGTGCAGTCGAAAATTCTGTTTGACGACTCTGGAATCTCGAAAAGCGCAAAAACTGTATTTTGACACAGTTATTATGGACCGAGATTTTATCCGGGCAGTTTCGCGAAAATCAGAGATCGCTACATGATAGGTCTCGTCGAGCCGGACGTCATGGCGAAGTCCATTTTCCGTTTCGGCGACCGGATCGCCTCGAAAAGCATAAAATACAGCGAAAAATGCGACTTTTGCATAATAACCCCTATAAAACATGCCTCGGAAAGCGTGCCACTGCATAGAGAGGGACCTAAGTGCAAGATGGTTGCTACTGTGAAGGACCAAGGTTGAAATACCTAAGCTTGAAGGGCTAAAACGCAAAGTTGCAAATCCTATATAACCATGCATACCCGAGCTAGGGTTTTCCAAAACCCTCGTAGCCCTCAGCCCTTAGCCGCTGCTCTAACAGACCCACTCCTCTGCCGCTCTCCTCGGACCCAGCCGCACCGGCCTCCGTGTGGAGACCGTAAACCCCGTACAGTTTTCCGACTGAATCTACAGTTGAGAACACCTATTGTTGGTGTATCGGGCCCAAGGTGCATCAAAGTGGTGCTACTGTTGGACCTGAGTGGTATCTTTTACTGTTTTGGCCTTCGGCTGTGTTTGCCAAAATTTCGGGAAGGATTATGGCCAAACAGATGGTAGAATTGGATTCAGCACGGAAAAACACTTGAAAACGGCTATTTATTTGCCAAATTTGGAGTCCGGATGACCAAAAACGGGCTACCGGAAGTTTCGGGGGAAAACGGGTGCATGGGGGGTGACCGTGGACCGGCTGGTGCCATGTGGCGGCTCGGGATTGGTCGGCCCACACCGCCTGGTCCACGGGAAAGGCGCGCGGGTGCATAGACCGCGGGGCGGGCCACGTGGCGCGTGCGGATTGGCGGGTGCGCGCGGCTCGGTCCAGGGAATAGTGCGGAGCGGCGCGTGGACCGGGTGCAGGACACGTGGCACAGGGGCATTGGCGGGTCCACGCGCTCCCGGCCCACTGGGCCCTTCAGCGGTGAGCGGGGGCGGCGGAGCGGTCGACGCGTGGCGTTGCGCCACGCGTCGCCACCCGCGGGGCCCCGCCGCTGTAGCGGGGGGGCGCGTGGCGCGCGTGCGGTGGCCCCGCACGGCTGTCCCCTGTTTGGGGGTACGTGGCGGGCGCCCAGGCGGGTTGGACGGCGTCTGGTCCGACCCGGGCCGCGCCGGATCAGCCCGGGCTAACGGGTTGGATCCGGGAATCCGATAAGCCTTATTTAGGCTTGTTTATCCGGTTTGAGGCCATCCTTTCACCCTTTTCCTGTGGGAATTTCGCAGTGGGCTCTGAAGAAGAAGTCTTCCCCTGCCAGTGATCTCTCCGGCAGTAGCTTTCCGGAGTTGTGGTGGTGCACAGTTTCCGAGGTTGGCCGTTTTCCGACGCGGCGAGCTTAGTTCGTCTTCGACCCGTTTTGCGTCCTCTCGGTGCGCAGACTCTCCTGGCTTTACCCGACACCTGACTTCGACGATTTTTGCGCCGTTGGACTCACGACAGGTAGGACTTTGATTTTGATATTCAAAGTTTCCCCAAATTAATTTCGGATTTTGGAGGCATTTGAGTGTTCTGTTGCCCCTCTTTCTTTGCGGATTTTTGGACAGCGACACGGTGTTTTGGCCATAACTTCGCGTACAGACATCGGATCAGGGTGATTCAAGAGCCTAAATTCATCTACTCTTCGCGAGGAATCTGCTGTTTTTTTCTCAGGACTTTAGGAGATTGCCTCGAAGGTGAGAATCTCCTTTCTTTCCGGATGTTGATCTGGGGAAATTTCTACAGTAGGGTTAGAGGTTATTTTCTTGCCGGATTTATATCTCAGCGTAGAAAACTCGGATTTGGATGTGCAGGTAGTCGTTTCGAAGCTATCGACGCGTAGACCGGGGGGATATTTTATTTGGATTTTTCTGAGGACTGTGAGCAGGTGATTCTTGTTCATCTTCGCAGCGGAGTTATTGTTTGTTAAATTTGGCAGTTCTGGGGATATATATGGATTGTGACAGCTCGGTTTTTGTACCCAGGAGCAGTGTGGACTGCGCGGGACCGTTTGGACTCTGTGTAGCCGCCATCTTTGGTATTATCAGTTGTAGGACTTTTGACAGCTCGACTGATCAGGTGGGTGGTTGTTGTACTCCTCTCTTTGGTATGCCACTAGGAATGTTAGAGTGCCCCTAAATTGAAGATGCTAAATATAAGATGGGTAGACTTGCATGCTTAGGGAATTAACTCTTATTAATCAGATCCTATTGTTAGAATGATCACCTGTTTTAACCACTTATCAAATCTGAACGGTATATCTGAAGATAAGTAATTGTGGACTGTAAAACTAATAATTCCTCTTATAAGACTGTCACTCTAGCTCAGGTCACTCTATATTGCTTATTCTGGGAAATTGGACAAATGTTGGAACAATGCATGATTAAACGGGTCACCTAATAATGTCATCTTTTACTGCTACACTATTTTTGGGACTTGACTTAGGAGAAACCATGCATCTAATTCTCCTTCTTCTATCCTGGTAGACTTGAGGCATAATTGCTCGGGTTCGAGCGGGTATCGGACAGTGTAGTCAGGTATTGGGGATTTGGGACAGTGTGGGCTTTTGACAGGGTGTTGCGGCGACCACGGATCTTGGGTGGTTGACCGGGTCATCTTATTGCATCAGATTGGGTACTTGGGGGATCGGGCTTGCTTTAGTGGAGGGTTTTTTCCCACTTCCTTGAGTCTCGATCCAGTCCTGCTAGAGACAGTTACTTGTGGTTACTTACTTCTCTCGTGTGGGTCGCTCCCCACGAGTGCGACTCCGGAGTGCGCGGTTGCCAGACTTTCAGTCCTGGGGACTCCTTTGCTTCGGTGTTATGCGTAGGCTGGCATACCCGAGGCGGCAGAGCAGGCGGTGCCAGTGTCCACTGGCGGCCAGATTGGGTCATCTAGACAGGCTTCTGACACAGATGCATACTTGGTCATCCTGATTGGTTTAGCATGTAGAGGCATATTAGGGGTAGCATTTCATCTGAGTTGCTCATATTACACTCCCCTTTTTATCCCTTTCCTTTATGCCTCTGATCTTCCTGGTGGGCATACCTGAGCTGAGGCTTTACCCACTAGGGGAGGCTACTGTTTATAGTAGTACTTACCCCCACTGTTTTGCTTGTTTCTCTCTCTCCCTTGTTTTGCAGAGTCCTCTGTGGGAGTTGCTGGGCCGTCAGCAACTGATCGGGGCAAGCGTATCGCGGACTAGATAGAGTGCCACCCGCGGACTGTAGCTGGAGAGTTTTGGGTACCTGGACTTCTCAGACAGTATTTAGTTACTTTCTTTTGGGTCTGGCTTCTGCCAGCTGTATATATTGTAGTAGCGGTGTGAGAGACATCTGTAGTTTATTTTACTGTTGTACTTTTTACTTCCAGCTTCTGTCTGAGTTACAGTAGTTTTAGTTAGCTCTGATTACTTTATGCTCTTTTATTATTATTGCTTATCTGAGCAGGTTACCAACGCTTCGTGTATGTGGGAAATACCGCATGCACGGCGGATCTGTGAGCGGGCCCGGGTTCTGGTTTACACCCGGGGCGTGACAGATTAAGTTGGTATCAGAGCTTAGGGATGGGTCAGTTGGGACTTAGGAAACCCTAGGCTTTTGGACAGACCCTAGGATATTAGGGCGTGAGTGGCGTGACAGTTTGCGGAAGTCGGTGATTTTGATAGTTAACTCTTCCTGTGAGTGAAGGGGGATCGACATAGTCTATTTCTGTTGAACCATTATGTTGGCTGCAGACAACATAAGGTTACAGAAATAGGGGGATGTCTTTGACTTCCGCCAGATTGGGTCGTGTGGGGTTTTGTTACTGATGTTTGGTTCCTTGTGGCAGGATGCCTCCTCGACGTCGGATTCCCACTCGGGGTGTCCCTTCGCCCCCTGTTGAGCCAGAGCAGCCTACACCCCCCGAGCTTACTTAGTTGAGGGCCTTGGTGGCCCAGTTGGCGGAGGGTCAGCGCCGCCAGGAGCAGAGGATTGAGCAACTGCTTGCTCGGAGGGAGGCACCACCCCCAGCTGTTCCGGAGGCTCCTGTGCCCCTTGTTGCACCTTTTGCGCCGTTGGCACCTTCTTCGAGTAGCGGGGCTCCTGAAGCTATCCGGCCTTTGACTGCGGAGGAGGAGCAGGATTTTGCTAACAAACTCTCCCAGTTTGTTAAGTGGGGACCACCTAGGTTCTCGGGGCGGGATGCTCAGCCCCGGGATGTTGGGAGATGGCTTTCTGCGATGGAGAAGCTTTTTCGGGACTTCTTCGTCGACCCAAAGTACCGAGTGCACATGGCGGTGCACTGTTTGGACGGAGATGCAGACTTTTGGTGGCAGCGGGTAGAGCCACTGGAGTTTCGGATCACTCGGCAGTTGCCTTGGGAGGAGTTCAAGCGGATGGTGTTGGACACCTACTTCTCTACCAGTGTGAAGAAAAAGTTGGAGGACGACTTGAAGAATCTGCAGCAAGGCAATCGATCGGCTCATGTCTATTTCCAGGAGTTCATGGAGTTGCTGAACTGTGTGCCTTTCGTCGCCCGTGACGGTCCGCACCAGGTAGAGATGTTTGAGGCAGGCCTTCGCCCAGAGATTTTCACACTTGTGCATGCCCAGAGATTTCAGACCCTAGAGGCAGCCGCAGAGCACGCACAGTGGGTGGAGAAAGGAGATTCTCACCTTTGAGGCAATCTCCTAAAGTCCTGAGAAAAAAACAGCAGATTCCTTGCGAAGAGTAGATGAATTTAGGCTCTTGAATCACCCTGATCCGATGTCTGTACGCGAAGTTATGGCCAAAACACCGTGTCGCTGTCCAAAAATCCGCAAAGAAAGAGGGGCAACAGAACACTCAAATGCCTCCAAAATCCGAAATTAATTTGGGGAAACTTTGAATATCAAAATCAAAGTCCTACCTGTCGTGAGTCCAACGGCGCAAAAATCGTCGAAGTCAGGTGTCGGGTAAAGCCAGGAGAGTCTGCGCACCGAGAGGACGCAAAACGGGTCGAAGACGAACTAAGCGCGCCGCGTCGGAAAACGGCCAACCTCGGAAACTGTGCACCACCACAACTCCGGAAAGCTACTGTCGGAGAGATCACTGGCAGGGGAAGACTTCTTCTTCAGAGCCCACTGCGAAATTCCCACAGGAAAAGGGTGAAAGAATGGCCTCAAACCGGATAAACAAGCCTAAATAAGGCTTATCGGATTCCCGGATCCAACCCGTTAGCCCGGGCTGATCCGGCGCGGCCCGGGTCGGACCAGACGCCGTCCAACCCGCCTGGGCGCCCGCCACGTACCCCCAAACAGGGGACAGCCGTGCGGGGCCACCGCACGCGCGCCACGCGCCCCCCTGCTACAGCGGCGGGGCCCCGCGGGTGGCGACGCGTGGCGCAACGCCACGCGTCGACCGCTCCGCCGCCCCCGCTCACCGCTGAAGGGCCCAGTGGGCCGGGAGCGCGTGGACCCGCCAATGCCCCTGTGCCACGTGTCCTGCACCCGGTCCACGCGCCGCTCCGCACTTTTCCCTGGACCGAGCCGCGCGCACCCGCCAATCCGCACGCGCCACGTGGCCCGCCCCGCGGTCTATGCACCCGCGCGCCTTTCCCGTGGACCAGGCGGTGTGGGCCGACCAATCCCGAGCCGCCACATGGCACCAGCCGGTCCACGGTCACCCCCCATGCACCCGTTTTCCCCCGAAACTTCCGGTAGCCCGTTTTTGGTCATCCGGACTCCAAATTTGGCAAATAAATAGCCGTTTTCAAGTGTTTTTCCGTGCTGAATCCAATTCTACCATCTGTTTGGCCATAATCCTTCCCGAAATTTTGGCAAACACAGCCGAAGGCCAAAACAGTAAAAGATACCACTCAGGTCCAACAGTAGCACCACTTTGATGCACCTTGGGCCCGATACACCAACAATAGGTGTTCTCAACTGTAGATTCAGTCGGAAAACTGTACGGGGTTTACGGTCTCCACACTCCGCCTCCTCCACCGCGCCGGAAAAGGAGGATCAAGCCATTATCTTGATCTCGGGTCTGAGTGGAGGTGATTCTTGGAGAGGGCCTGAGCGATCCAGACTTGAACCTGTGGACTCCTCTGGGTGGCCGCGTCCAAGCTGAGGTGACTCTGGTCTCAGCCGCCGCCCGGCGCCGCCGCGCACCACCCTTCCTTCTTCCATCCTTCCGGTGAGGTAAGACCTTGGGAATTTCTTCTTCGTTTTGGCTTTTGGGCCCGACTACGGTGTTCCTGACGATGAGACGACTACCCGGGTGCAGGCCCAGCCGGCGCCGTCATCCCGATCTCCGGCGAGGGACCCTTATTGCCGGATTATTGATTCTGGACCGATCACGGGCGCGGGCTCCATCCTGCCGTCAAGATCGAGATCAACGCCGTTGGCCCGACTCCTCTCGGTGACTGCAGCATCCCCACGAAGCCGGATGAGGATCGGTTGAGGATCGGGCCCAAACAAAGTTGCCCTAGAAACTGGGTTGTTGGCACCTTCGCCGATCGTCGCCGTCCGGCGCCGCCGCCGCCTTTTTGCGTCGGCCAACACCGCACCAAGCCTCCGGACAGCGAGGGGAAGCTTCTTGTCCATCTTGCTCCGGCCCGGAACCACCGCGCCGGAATCCGCCATTAACGGCTGTTGAAGCTTCTCCGGCCTCGCCGGCGCCGCCTTGCCGTCGCTCCCAGACGCCAGAAAACCAACCAGGTGAGCTCCTCTGATCCTTGGGAGTCCCTCCGTGGCCTTGCATGTCCCTCTTAACGTGGGGTTTTCTGGTTCCAGGGTTGCACCCGATTGTGCACTCGGGCTCCCCTCCGGCCAACTCCGGCGATCCCGGACCCCGGCGACCACCCAGGTAAGATCCAATCAACCCATTTGGGATCCCCACCATCTTGGTTTTGGCCTAGGGTACTCCTGTAACCGAGGTTCCAACTTGCACCCGAATTGTAGGTTTCGGGCTCACCCCCGGCCGTCGCCGCCTCCGGCCGCCGCCGGCCGACCCAGCTTGGACCCGAGACCTCCTGGGACCCTCAGCTATCTGGTGCTCACCTTTGTAGGAGCTTGGCAGCGAGTTTTTCCAAGAAAGCCTGAACCCGAGATCTTGTTGGAGCACTACCTTGCTCCGGCCATCTTTCCGGCCGGCCTCCGGCACGCACAAGGTGAGCAAACCACTTCTCTGTCCCTGCTTAGTATCATGCTCTAGCTAACTTGCTGTAAGATCAATTAAAAATCAAGTTTTATGAAAGTAGCAAAATGGGACACTATTAGATCTTGGGCCAACTTTGAAATTGGGCCCCGTGCCAGCCCAACCTTGTGAGCACGGGATCCGTCTCGACATAACGGACGCGCTGGAACTTACGGCGTCATCGTCGGATCCCCGGATTGTAAGAACGAGCCGAAATAGTCAAATAAACTAAGATTACTATGCAAATGTTGATACTTTATGGACCCACTTGTAAATTTGCCACCCTGGCTGACCTCAGACAGTAGTTACGCACCACCTGGCCATTTTGTTAGGGTTCCGATGGTCCCCGTTGACCAGGAATCAGATATCGATCGACGAATTGACCGATTTAACCCGTTTAAGCCTTCTGTTAGTGTGGCGTCGTCGGGAAGGATTTGTGTGAGTCTATTACTGACCAGATCTCATTATTCAGGGCCCAGTTGCTCAGCACCAGCCTCCCAGTAGCTGTGCGGGAGTTCGTGGATCTGCCTTCATCCAGGTGGGTTATCTTCGGTCCGGGCTAGCTTTTTGGCCCTCTAGTTGCTTTAGTCCAGTCGGACCCCTATTTTTGACTTCCCCGCTGATTATATGACCTATCTTGACATATCATGATGTCACTGTTGACATTGACCTGATTAGACCTGTGATTGAGATTTCTTGTCACGATCAGCCGATTAACATATACATACTCCCTGATTATTCCTGACTGATCCTGATTGATAGATACTACTCGATATGCATGATTGACTGATCCTGATTGATAGATACTACTCGATATGCATGATTGATTGATCCTGATTGATGGATATCTAGATTTGCATGATTAGTTGATACCTACTATTTCCTGTCACTGAGATGTTATTTGATATATTGTTAATATGCACGATTGATTGATTCCGATTGATAGAGATAGACAGATGATTCCCTGTTGGGATCTCGGCATGTTGCCGACTACCCGGTCACTAGACCGTGAGATTGATCATTATGACTTGCCATGCACTGCTGTACTTCACGAACATTGCCGGGGTCGCTCCCCGTGGCTATTGTTCTTTACCGGTAAAGTGGTCTGGAGGAAGGACCCGTGAGCCCCAGATAGCACATATGGGTATGGGGTTATGTCAGTGGGATAGGTGCAGAGAGTGGTATGAGCCTGAGGTCCCCGTGACCAAAAATGGCATTGGTTGGGTGCTTGATATTCTTGTGATTGATGCATAGATTATATACTCCCATGTTCTAGCATGCTTTTCAGTACCTATTCCTGTTCTGTTATATTGGATTCGTTCTTGTATTTTCCGTACCTGCATATGTACTGTCACTTGATTATGCTTCATGCCAGTTCATTTCATATGCCAGCTTATGATTGATTACTTGCCTAGTTAGCTTATCTGTGGATTTTGATTATGAGTGGATGTTTATGTTTTCCAGCATGTATGATCTACGGTTTTATGATTGATTCCAGTATACTCACCTGGAGTTCTTATTCTGATTACTAGTAGATCTCTATGCTTTCCAGCTTTTCCTGTTGACTCTTACTATCCGCAGATTTTAGTACCCAGTAGGTACGATTAGCTGAAGCTCGGCTCGTCGTGCCCACTAGGATGCACTCCGGTGTATCTCACACCCTCGGGTGACTGTTGTAGGTCCGTCGGGCGGTGAGATGTCGGGATCCAGTGAGCCGATTACGATAGAGCTATCCCCATGAGCATTATATATCGACGACTTCGGCAGACATTTACTTTCCGCATTTCATTCCAGTTTATCGTGAGTTAGACATTTAAAACTGATGATGTAATAACTTAATTTTGATTATTCCTGCTGAGTAGATTAGATTAGTTACTGATATATCTGTTGATCTCTGATGATGATTTTTAGCCGTGCATGTATAGGGGAGTCTTTGTCCTTGGGATAAAGAGTCTTCTATACGTGTGGCGGTCTGTTGCGCCCAGTTTGCAAACTCCGATTTCAAAAAAAAAAATTTCAGACCTGATTTTTAAAACTCGGGGCGTGACACATAGTTGATCTTTTGCAGGTTAGTCGCTTCGTCCATACGGGGCTTCCCGTATGGGCGGCGGATCTGTTGGCGAGCCCGGGTCGCAGTTTCGACGCCGGGGCGCGACAGATTAGGTGGTATCAGAGCCTAGGTTGTAGGTCATGTGGACTTAGAAACCCTTGGCTTGTGGTTGGACATTAGGATGACTACGTGCCGAAAAGTCGAAGGGGAAGGGAGCTCGGGCCTTTAAATAGGCAGCAGAAAAACAAATGGGGAAATTCCCATTTAGTCCCAAGATTCGGGCGCACCCGAACTTTCGGGCGCCCGAATCCGGGCGCAAGGCCCATTTACTGTAGCCGCCCGGAAAATCCTGGTGCGGCCACGTCACCCGCACAGCAAACAGCTGTGCGGGGTGCGCCGGGAGCTGCCACGTGGCCCACCCGGTGGCCGACACGTGTCCCGCACAGCAAACAACCGTGCGGGGCCCGTGTCGTGCCGCCACGTGGCGCCTACTCGGTCAAACCAGGTAGGTGGCGCCCGCCAGTGGCAGGGCGACACGCGTCCCCTGCCACTGTCACGGTCACACGTGCGGGCAGGGCGCCGCACTGGCCGCCTACCACGCACGCGCCCCGAGGCGCCCTCCCGCGACCCAGTGCGCCGCGCCTCGTGAGCCCGCGAATGGCGTGACGACACGTGTCCCATGCACCCGGTCCACGCACCCAATTCAGGTTCCGTGGGCCGCGCCGCGTGCACCGACCAACCGGGGGATCCCACGTGTCCCCCCGCCTCGGTCCATGCACCGCCGCGCAAAAACTGTGGACCGCGCCTCACGAGCCCGCCAATCAGGCGGCGCCACGTGTCCATGCGCGGGGTCCGTGCACCCAGCCGCTCCCCTCTGTGGACCGAGCGCTGCGGACCGGCCCAATCACAAGCCGCCACGTGGCAGCCGGCGGTCCACGGCCCCTCCCATGCACCGAAATTCAGCGAAAACTTCCGGGGGTCCGTTTTTGGGCATCCAGACTCCAAATTTAACAAGCAAACAGCCGTTTTCAAGCGTTTTTCCGCGCTGAATCCAAATCCAACCTCTGATTGGCCCAAAACAAAACCGAAACTTTGACAAATGCAGCCGAAGGCCAATCCGGCTGTGGATATCACACAGGGTCCATCTGTGGCATCCCTTTGATGCACTATGGACCAGATACAACAACACTAGGTGTTCTATACCACGGTTCATGGGAGAAGCCACACGGGGATCAGGGTCACCACATCCTCCCCCACAAAAAGGAAGTTTCGTCCCCGAAACAAAAACACACCACAACAACAAAACCAAACAATCAAAACAACCAAGGACGCAACACTAAACTAAAAAGGAAGATACGGCTCCACTAGCAGGAAAGTCATCAACCCCAACCCTTGATTTAGAAAACAGCTGAAATTAGCGAAAAGTCTAAAAATTTCGAAAAATCAGTGCCTTCGCCCCAATCAAACAAGAACAGGTTCGGGTACTGTCTCTATTTCTGGAGCAATCCTTCGAAATCTTTGTCCTGTTCGTAAATTTCAGTACAAAGGCGAGAAAAGGGAGAGAAGTGTTGGTGTCGTTCCTGCTGTGGCAACAAAAAGAAAGCTACCACTAACGACACTCCTAAGGACGCAACCCCTAGTCCTAAACGTCACAACAGCTCCTGAGGTGGCGTCTGTCCAAAGCCGCTGAAGCTGCTGCTGCTGGAAGGATACCCCGACAATCCGAGAAAACGAACTCCTCCAGTCCAACTCGCAGAAGGATAACTGCTCTCATTCCATTATCAGTCGTAGCACTGCACCGCACCAACCTGTCCAACAGGTGTGCTCAGTCCAAGTCCTGGAGCTGTCCTTGAATCGTCACATCAGCCGGTGAAGTCCCAAGTCTCAACTGCACTGATCATACACCGCGAACCTCCTCTACTCGTAGGATACTGGGAAGAATCCAATTGCTAAAACATGTAGCATACATTCCTAACCCACTCCCATGCAAAGATGCTGATGCAGATGCTCAACTAATAATGCAGAAGGATGCAGCGGTAATGAAATGCTCAACTCAGCTAACTGAAATAAAATCATACCTGCCGCGGCATGATCCGCTGCCGGGGTGTCCTCCACCAGGGCTGCATAAACCCGTCCACTGGGTGCTGCAGGTCGTCATCCCGTCTGTCCCGACGTCGTGGCCCACTCTGTCTGCTGGTGTGCCGGAGGGGTTCCCGCTGCATGGATGGGCAAGGGGGGTGCTGTCGCAATCGGCCGCACTGACAAAATGGCCTGGGGGCAAGCTGTGCGGAAATGTCCCAACTCTCCACAGAGGAAACACCGCCCCTATCTCTGATCACACTGTGACGCCCCACTTCCCAGGGGGTCACCCTTCCTAGAACTACTCTAGCTCTAGCACGCTTAACTCTCATGTTCCTCTTGGATCTTGCTACCATCCAAAATGCTATAGCCGGGTTAGAGATTTAGTCCTATTATATCATTTATATATAGGACTAATCCAAATTCCGGGGGTGTCACATTCTTCCCCCCTTTAAGCCCTGACGTCCACGTCAGGCTCAAGCACACTCACAAGCACCAGGCGATGTGAGACTCATCTCGCTAGCCTTAGCCGACCTTGTGAGGAGCTGCACTCCACTCACAACGGTCATTAGCCGGGGAGCCTCGCTCTACCCGCTATATAACCCGGCTATAGCATTTTGGATGGTAGCAAGATCCAAGAGGAACATGAGAGTTAAGCGTGCTAGAGCTAGAGTAGTTCTAGGATGGGTGACCCCCTGGGAAGTGGGGCGTCACAGTTGGTATCAGAGCCATTCACCAGCCGGAAATGTGAGATAAGTCTCGGCTGAGCCCGGGTTATATAGCGGGTAGAGCGAGGCTCCCCGGCTAATGACCGTTGTGAGTGGAGTGCAGCTCCTCACAAGGTCGGCTAAGGCTAGCGAGACGAGTCTCACATCGCCTGGTGCTTGTGAGTGTGCTTGAGCCTGACGTGGACGTCAGGGCTTAAAGGGGGGAAGAATGTGACACCCCCGGAATTTGGATTAGTCCTATATATAAATGATATAATAGGACTAAATCTCTAACCCGGTTATAGCATTTTGGATGGTAGCAAGATCCAAGAGGAACATGAGAGTTAAGCGTGCTAGAGCCAGAGTAGTTCTAGGATGGGTGACCCCCTGGGAAGTGGGGCGTCACACATCTTCTCAAGATGAGTCTCTAGTTTTTGCTGAGTCAAAGCCTTAGTTAGCGGGTCCGCCACGTTATCTGCGGAGGCAACCTTCTACACTTCAATATGTTTATCTTTGATGTACTCTCTGATCTTGTGATACCGCCGCTCGATATGTTTGGATTTCTGATGAGATCTCGGCTCCTTAGCTAATGCTATGGCGTCATTATTATCACAAAATAGTGGCAGGGGATCCCTACTAGAGGGAACCACCCCAAGCTCAGTGATAAATTTCTTGATCCAAACAGCTTCCTTGGCAGCTTCAGATGCAGCGATGTACTCCGCCTCCATAGTAGAATCAGCAATCGTCTCTTGTTTAGAACTCTTCCAAACTATTGACCCACTATTGCAAATAAATAGATACCCAGACGAAGACTTTCTATCGTCTATATTAGACATAAAATCTGAATCTGTATAGCCACTAACTTTGAGTTCTCCACCTCCAAGAACCAAGAACATATCCTTTGTTCTTCTCAAGTACTTAAGGATATTCTTTACCGCTACCCAATGCTCTTCGCCTGGGTTCAACTGATATCGACTAGTGACGCTCACAGCCTGTGCTATATCAGGTCGAGTACATAGCATCGCATACATTAAACTCCCTATTGCGGAAGCATATGGGATCCTGCTCATGCAACTTCTCTCTTCAGGTGTCTTAGGAGACATAGTCTTAGAGAGGTGAATTCCATGTCTTAGAGGTACCATACCCCTTATGGAATTCTCCATGCTGAACCTTTTCAACACTTCATCTATGTACATAGCTTGCGATAAACCAAGCAACTTCTTAGGTCTACCCCTATAGACCTTTATCCCTAGGATATAAGATGCTTCTCCAAGGTCTTTCATAGAAAACTCTTTGGATAACCATAACTTCACCGATGTTAACATAGGAATGTCATTCCCAATTAGGAGTATGTCATCCACGTACAATACGAGGAAAGTAACAGCACTCCCACTAACCTTTTTATACACACACGGCTTTTCTTCATTTCTGATGAAATCGAACGATTCGACTGCATCATTGAAACGAGTGTTCCAACTCCGAGAAGCTTGCTTCAACCCATAAATGGATCGTTGAAGCTTGCACACTTTATGACTTCTATCTTTGGTAGTGAAACCCAAAGGCTGCTCCATATAGATTTCTTCTTCAAGATATCCATTCAGGAAAGCAGTTTTTACATCCATTTGCCAGATCTCGTAGTCATAATGTGCAGCAATAGCAAGCAGAGTTCTGATGGATTTAAGCATGGCTACAGGTGAAAAGGTATCCTGATAGTCAATGCCTTCGCGTTGACTATAACCTTTTGCTACCAGCCTAGCTTTATAGGTCTCTACCTTTCCATCAGAACCAATCTTTCTCTTGAAGATCCATTTGCATCCAACGGGTACAATACCCTCCGGTGGATCAACCAAAGTCCAAACTTGATTGGAGTACATTGAGTCTATTTCAGACTTCATGGCTTCCAACCATTTTTCGGAGTCGATGTCTGACATCGCCTCGCTATAAGTCTTAGGATCATCTCTATGATCCTTGTCTCCCACTAGGAACATTTCCTCCATGTCCTCTATAAATAATCCCATGTATTTATCAGGAGGATGAGAGATTCTACTAGACTTGCGAGGTGGCAATGTAATCTCTGGTATCACAGAGTTATCACGAAGGGCTCTTGGAATGCTCGATTCTAAAGAGACTTTCTCCTCTAGTTCTATTTTTCTCCCACTGCCTCCTGCTAAAATAAATTCATTTTCAAGAAAGAAGGCATGTCGGCTCACAATCACATTGTGACTTTCTGGGAGATAAAAATTGTATCCAAGTGATTCCTTAGGATAACCAATGAATCTTCCCTTGACTGATCTGCTTTCCAATTTGTCCGTCTTTAATTTCTTAATATAAGCCGGACACCCCCAAGTCTTAATGTGAGTAAAACTTGGCTTCCTACCGTGCCACATCTCATATGGTGTGGTGGGAACAGATTTGGAAGGTACTCTGTTTAAAATATAAATAGCCGTAAGAAGTGCATAACCCAAAAGTGACGTAGGTAAATCTGTAAAACTCATCATAGATCGAACCATATCTAATAAAGTTCGATTCCTCCGTTCAGACACCCCATTCAGTTCTGGTGTTCCAGGAGGAGTCCATTGAGAGACAATACCATTATTCTTGAGGTAGGTTAAGAAATCCGTGCTAAGGTATTCCCCTCCTCGATCGGATCGAAGAGCCTTAATCGGTTTTTCCATTTGCGTTTCTACTTCTTGTCTAAACTCTTTAAACTTTTCAAAAACTTCAGACTTGTGTTTAATTAAATACACGTACCCATACCGTGAATAATCATCAGTAAAGGTAATAAAGTAGAGATAGCCGCCCAAGCAGACACATCGAATGGGCCACATACATCAGTATGTATCAGGGCGAGTACTTCGGTAGCTCTCTGTCCTTGTCCAACAAAGGGAGACTTAGTCATTTTTCCTTGAAGACATGATTCACAAGCTGGGTATGGTTCAGGGAGTAAGGATCCTAAGATACCATCCTTAGCCAGCTTGTTAACCCTATCTTCCCCAATGTGACCAAGCCTCAGATGCCACAAGTATGTTTTGTTTACCTTCTCTCTAGGTCTTTTAAAACCAATAGTATTCTCATTCATGCCATTGTCAACTGTATTCATACTAACATCCATATGTAAGTAATAGAGATTGTCTATTAAAGAACCACAACCTATCAAATTGTTTCTTAAATAAATTGAACAAATGTTTGATTCAAAAATAAACTTATAACCGTCCAATACCAAACGTGAAACAGAAATAAGGTTTCTAGTCGCACTAGGAACATAAAGACAATCTCTAAGTTCTAAAACTACTCCTGTCGGTAGACATAAAGGATAAGTCCCTACAGCAACAGCAGCAACTCTTGCTCCGTTTCCAACGCGTAGGGTAATCTCTCCATCCCTAAGTCGTCTACTTTTCTTTAGCGCCTGCATTGAAATACACAAATGCGAGGTGCATCCCGAGTTAATGACCCATGTAAAAGTAGAACAAACCGATAAGCAAGTAGTTTCAATGATATGAATCTCGGACATACCTTCCAAAGTTTTATTCTTTACCTTGTCCTTCAGGCTAGCCAAATAGTTCGGGCAATTCCTCTTCCAGTGGCCATCCTTGTAGTAACCGCTGTAATCGTACTTCGGATTTTAATTATTTAGTTTTTATTAATCTCGTACCCCTATTAACGGTCCGGCGGTTGGATTATTAATCCACTTTTCTGGACAGACCGTCGGGGCTCGCGGGTATTTTTAGGCACTAGAGCTCGCGAAACGGAGAGCGGCAGCGCGACCGGATTCGAATTCTGACTTCGAAATCTCCCAGAATTAATTTCGGAAGGTTACCAGCAGTTCCGGGTGTTTCAAATAAGCGGTCGGGCGATTGGCACACTTTCCGAGGTAAGTCAGACCCCGGTTTGCGCCCAAACGACTAATTAATTTTGAGTTTGGGACTTAGGGCTTTTTCCCACTCCCTTTCTTTTCTTTCTTGTGCGTTAGGCCCCGTGCGAGAAAACCCGAACCCTAGTTTCCCCCTCCGTCGGTCGACGTGAAGAACCGAGGCGACGAGATGGAGAGAAGGAACACCCTGCGGAATCCGGCGAATGAGAGCGGGACGATCCTCCTCCTTCCTTACCGGCGAAAACGAGGTGAGTGGTTCGGGTCTTTCCGGGTTTTTGGTGTGAGTTTTCTTTCGTGTTGGTCACATGCGAGGCGAGTTTGGGGACCAAACGGGAGGCCGCCGCCGCCGTGGTTAAACGGGAGGCCGCCGCCGCCGTCACCGTGTTCACGGGGTCACCGCCGGAGCCGCCGTGATCGCGAGGTCGCAACCGGAGCCGAAAACGAACTCACTGTTCACGAATTGGGGATGCTTCTGGCCGCGGTCCACACGCCGGCGTGCACCCGGTGCACGCTCCGCAGCCCGGGGGGCGCAAACCCGGCGCACAAGGTCGTGCGCCAGGCCGCGCGGTCCACCGGGCGGGCGTGCACCCGGCGCACGCCATCGCGGCCCGGGGGCGCAGACCCGGCGCACAGGGCAGTGCGCCAGGCCGCGCAGTGCACGCCCTAGGCGTGCACCCGGCGCTCGCCACCGCAGCGGGAAACCGGTTGACCCGGCGCGCGCCCCTACCCGTGCACGGCCCGGCCCAAGACGCCGGGGTCCATCCCTGTAGCGTGCTCCCGGTCCGCACCGTAGCTGCGTTTAGTCATGGACCCAGTCCACGCCAGGACCCGTGCACCGATCTTCAGGAAAGAGCCCAGAAGCTCCGTTTTTAGCCCGTTTCGCACCGTTTTTGAGTGTTTTTAACCACGAAGATGCTTTTAACAAGTGTAATCTTTATTGTAGCTGTCTGGGCACACGGCGAGGGTGTTTTAGTTGGAGTTTCCACACGTCTTCTCCTTCGTGTTTGAGGTGGGTTTTATTTTGGTACTTAGCGCCGAATTCCGGCGGTCGCTTTTATTCTTAATTTTACATCATGTTGCTAACTTGATAGCGGTTATAGCTTTACCCTTGATCCTACATGACGTTGCTAACATGATAGTGGTTATACCCTTACTCTTGGTTATATATTATGATGCTAACATGATAGCGGTTATAGCTTATTCGTGATTATTGTTGGTTACTTTGCTCGAGGCTGCAGCACGCGCACCCGCGGTTTGGCCACCGCAAAGGGTGCGCTTTTCCGGAAAAGCGGTCTATGACCCGTGTATACCCACGAGGTGACGTAGTGGGGCCCCTGTAGTTGTGGGGTTTGAGGCGCCGAGGTGCGAGCGGTGCGACCCGTCGGTTTAGTTGTCCGACGTGGTCGGGTATTGCAGGTACGGTACGGCCCGTCGGTTTAGTTGTCCGACGTGGTCGGGTATTGCAGGTACGGTACGGCCCGTCGGTTTAGGTTGTCCGACGTGGTCAGGTATTGCAGGACACATGGGTACAGGTTATCTTTGCCCTCTTGGGAGGGTGGTTGCTCCGGTTTGCTTTACGGTTTGATTTATTACTTTTCCTGCTCTGCTATTATTCGTCACTGACTTCCCACTTCGTGACAGGGTCAAGACGGGGGGAGAGGTAGGCGACGGTGAGGACGGGGCAGGAGCTTCCGGGTCGCTGGGGACCCCGGACTGTATTTCTTTTTATCCTTGCATTTCATTTACGTTTGTAGTCATTTGCGTGGTTCTCGATACCCTCGTGGGGTCGGTGTGGATGTCGGCATGGTTTATATTTGGTTGTTTTCTTATGTATTTATCTTTCCTTTGTTTCTGTTGGCCGTTTGGAAAAGAAAAAGTATAACCAAAGAAAAGACTGTGAAACCCGTTTTTAAAAATTTAAGTGTCGTGTGGACACTGATTTCAAAACCCTGTGGATTTATGGATTGTGAAAACGGATTTCAAAACTCAAGTGTCGTGTGGGCACTGTCTTCAAAACCCTGTGGATTTATGTTGTTTTCGAAACGTGTTTTCAAAATCTGAGTGCCGGGTAGGCGCTTTTTCAACGACTGTGGATTTATCCTTTCAAAAAAAAAAGAAATTCTTGGCCGTGCTTGTTATTCAGTTATGGTGCATAGTTGTTTGATAGAACTGCTTTGATTGAATAGACGATTGTATTGAACCTTGTATTAACTACTACGCCGTGCATATACAGAGGAGACTCTGTCCGTTCACAGAGTGATTCTGTGTATGCGGCGGGTCTGGGCACGTGCCGGGGAAGAGGGTTTAATTTCAAAAAAAAATTTTACGCGCCAAATGTGTACCTTTTCTGAACCGTTTTCGCGAAAACAAACCCCCGGGGCGTGACAGATTAAGATGGTATCAGAGAGATTCTTTCAATCACAGCAGTTAGTGCCGACATCCGTGAGGATACCTCGCTTGTCTACAAATGAATGAAATGGGTAGGGCATAGGAGAGTAGAACGCGAGTGATCGAGGGGGGGGGAAATGTTGAGTCCTTTCTCTCACTTTATGGCTGTTGTTAGTAGGTTGGTCTAAAGTGGACTCTCGTTGTGTGTGACAGACATGGCTCGTACCAGATCATCGGCCGGGGACGCAGAGGCAGACCCGACGACGTCCACGGCCGCGGAGAACCAGCTCCTGCGGCAGCAATTGCGGGAGATGGCGAGGCAACTGGCAACCCTCACCGATCACATGCGTCAGATGACGCAACAGCAGCAGGCCGCGACGGTGGCGGCCGCCCCGGTCCCTCCACAGGGGCCAACAGCACCGGCAGCGGCACCACCGACAGCGCCACCGCTGGCGGCGACTACGGGACCGACGCCGGGAACCACCAGCAGGGTTACTCTGGAGGAGACTGTGGTCACACCTTCCCCTGCCGTGGCTACCGCCGCCGCGGGGGAGGGGACAGCCGTGCTGACTGAGCGAGAGCGGGTGCGGGCCAACCTGGCGGACTTCAAGAAGTACGACCCACCCTCGTTCGAAGGGGATACGAGTGATCCTTGGGTCGTCGAGAAATGGGTGGGGTCGATGGAGAAACTCTTTGAAGATCTACTGATGGAGGATGATGAGCGGGTTCCCCTAGCAGTCCACTTCCTGGAGGGGAACGCCCGCTTGTGGTGGAAGACGGTACGCCCCGATCCTGCAAAGAGTGCCGCGCTCCCGTCCTGGGCAACATTCAAACAGGAGCTGTTCGGGGCCTTTTTCACCAACAGTGTCAAGAAAAAGTTGGAGGATGACCTGAACCACATTCAGCAGGGGGACAGGACGGTCATGGAGTATCAGCGGGAGTTCGTCCGGCTAGCAAACTGCGTCCCGTTCGTCATAAGGAACGAGTCCCACAAAGCGCAACTCTTTGTCGATGGCTTGAGGAGCAGTATCTTCGAGGTGGTGCAAGCAGCCGACCTGCACACCTTCCAGAAAGTAGTCGACCGGGCCACTACGGTGGAGCGAGGATTCGCCGTCACGCGCGCTAGAAGGGAGAACTCGGCACGGTAGGAGGATAGGAAGCGACAACAGCAAAGCTCGGGAGGAGGCTCTTCTAGCGGGAGCCGCCCCCCCAAACGGTGGAGACCGCAGGCGGGGCCCCGGGGCGCACCAGCAGGAGGGTCGAGGCCGGGGAATAGGCCTTGTGTCATATGTGGGGGAGGGCACCTGGCGGGGGAGTGCCCCCAAAGCTTCCGGTGTGGCGGACGGGGGCACTTCCGCCGCAACTGCCCCTTAGGCTGGGGATCTGCGCCATCTGCAGCCTCTACACCACCGCCACAGCTCTCATGTGTCGACTTCTAAACCCCCTGCACCACGGCGAGAGGAGGATAGACAGCCACAACCTGGCGGGCGAGTCTTCTCGATGACTCGCCAAGGGACAGATCCGCCGGAGGACGCGCTTGCAGGTATTACATCCGTTTCAAACTCCCGTGCTAGAACTCTTTTCGATACCGGAGCAACACACTCTTTCCTTTCACGTGATTTCGTGTTTATGCATGGTCTCGGGGAGATACCTCTCCAAAATCACTTGACGGTCCAAACGGCGGGAGGGACTTTGGAGGCGGTCAGCTTTGTGGCCGCCTGCCCGATTAAGCTAGGGCGGCTGTGTCACGCCCCCGGGGGTTTTTGAGTCTATCAGAGCGGAAAATTGCGTGTATCTTTTTTTTTTCTTCCTTAACAAGGTATTTTAAACCTCATCCCCGGTGCGTGCCAGACCGCCACATACACAAATTCTCCCTACCTGCGGACAGAGTCTCCTTTGTATATGCACGGCGTCTCATTTACAACAACATACATCAAACACCAACCATCAACCATACAATAGACATACATCATCAAGCGGAATATTAAAGTGGCATCAGTGTTTAGAAAGGATAAAGCCAGCGGTTGCAAAACCCGTGCCCACACGGCACTTCGTTTTGAGAAAACCTTTTCGAAGTCATTTGGTTTATCATGAAAACGTGCCGCATAAGAAAACATCACCAAAAGAACCGAAATATAAAAGTACACCTCATCCACAACGCTAAGTAATACATGTCCACGAATATTACGACCCACAAGCAAATTAACTAAATTAAGCGTAAGAGGAATGAGATAATAAAAACCAAGTGTTCTGACTACGGTTCTCGCGACGCAGTCTCACCGCCCTCCCGGCTAACGCACCTCGTAACACCTGTCACGGAGTGGGTAATGTCAGTGACAAACAAAGTAGATGTCTAATATCAATAAGAAAATAAGGAGCAAACCGAATACACCGGAACCATTTCGCTAAAACCCTGCACATATTAAGCTGGGCCCCAACCCTAGATTTTGTTACGGCTTTTTGTGTTGGCATATTTCGCGAGTTGAGTAGTTGAGTTGTTGAGTTGAGTCGGAGTCTTGAAGTGATCAAATTGTCAAGCAGCAATCGAAGACTTAGAGAAGATTCAACAAGAGCTCAAGTTGACACTCAGTGTTTTGAGTCTTGAAGATTGAAATAGAAGAATTGTGGATAAATTACATCAATCTTAAGGAAAATGGATTCGGATTGATCAGGTACGTTTAACTAAATAATTTTGGTGATCCGAATACATTTGAGTGGTTTAGAAACACTTGGATAAGTTTTCATTGCTTAAAAATCAAAAACTGGACAAATTGGATGTTTCAGAATTTCTGATCCTGAACCGATCCGGATCAGAATTCCGATCCGGATCAGAATTCCGATCCGGATCCCGAACCTTGTTTTTTCAGGAATTGCTGAAAAAAGACGACGATCAGGATCGCCGTAAATCCGATCCGGATCGTCGTGCGGGAAAATTTCTGTTAAGCCAGTTTTTGATGCTTATCTCTTTCCAAAGGTTTCTAAACTATAAATAGACATTTGGGGTTTCTCAAAAACTACCGATTAATTAATTAAACACTTGAGAGCAACCCTAGAGGCTAGGTTTTTATCGTTCTTCTTTATAGCCTCTTTTAGGTCAATTCGACGGTTCTTCCAAGATCTATCTTTTGTCGAATTGATCTAGTCTTTGCTTAGAGATTTCTTCTACGGTTCCTCAATCAGAATCTAAGCAAAGGATCACCATCGAAGCCAATATTCTTACCGGCTGAGTTTGCGTCGTGGATTCGACGTGGCATCGTGGATTCGGTGTGCTAAAGGCGTTTCGTGGATTCGAAACGTGTGCTCGTGGATTCGAGTGGCGTTCGTGGATTCGAACGTGTGCAGTGGACGTGCAATCGGTGAGCGCAAGGTCCGAAGAAGTTGAAGGAGGGGTTTGAGTCCGTGGAGTCGGTAATCACCTTGTTATTCTTCTTTTCTTAGTGGATTGTTATTGCGTGTTGGTCCCATGGTTTTTTCTCCTGGATTGGAGTTTCCACGTATATCTCGGTGTGCTGTTTTTTTATTTCCGCATTGGTTTTTATTTTGCACTGAGATTGGTTTTATAAGTATTACACCTATTCACCCCCCCTCTAGTTGTTTGATAGTACCTATTTAGATCCGTGTGGATCCTTAATATATAAAAACCAACAAGTGGTATCGGAGCGGGTTTTAGGTTTATCTATCATGTTGGGTGAAAGTGGTAATATTTATAGACCTCCTCTTTTTGATGGGACTAATTATGCTTATTGGAAAGTGCGGATGAGGGCTTTTCTCATCGCAATTGATGAGCGGGTATGGCAATCCGTGGAATACGGTTGGGTGCATCCTGTTGAGGAAGTAGGAAATTCTACTACCCCAAAACCTCGCTCTAGATGGTCCAAAGAGGAATTTGAAAGATGTTCTTACAATGGGAAAGGTATGAACGCTCTATTTAATTCTCTTTTCCCACTGAATTTACACGAATTTCCGCGTGTGAAACCGCGAAGTAAATTTGGGATATTCTCAAAATTACACATGAGGGTACTAATCTTGTAAAAATTCAAAAGCTCCAGATGCTTACAAGTCAATTTGACTCTATTCATGTGGAAGAGCATGAATTGTTTACAGATTATTACACTAGACTTCAAGATGTAATCAATACTTGTGCTAATTTAGGAGAAAAGATCCCGGAGTCGAAAATTGTAAGAAAGATACTTCGGACTCTTCCGGAACGGTTTAGGGCAAAGGTTACCGCCATTGAAACCGTTAGTCATCCGGATGAGATGAGAGTAGAGGAATTAGTAGGTGCTTTGCAAACTTATGAAATGACTTTTCCTACTAATCAAGTTTCTTCCAAGTCTTCTTCTAAGCTTACAGGTATTGCATTCAAATCAACAAAGGAAGAAGATAGTGAATCAAGTTCCGACGATGAAATCTCTTTTGCCGATTTGAAGAACAATTGGCGCGGATCGTAAAGAAATTTCGTAGGAAGTTTTGGAAGAATCGAACCGATGGATTTTCATCCACGAAACCATCTAAAGGATCATCGGGTTCTAAATCCTCTAATCTCAAAGGCGTTGCAAAACCTTCTAAAGAAAAAGAAAAAGATGATTTCGAAGGGGAAATCCAATGCTATCGATGCAAAGGCTACGACCATTTTTCAACGGATTGTCCTTCTAAGAAATCATACAAAAAGAAGGCTTTGCAAGCGAAAACTTGGGACGATTCTACTTCTAATGAATCGACCTCAAGTAAAGAGGAAAAAGTCGTTGCCTTACATGCTTCCCATATTCCCTCTTCTAATGTTTGCTTATCATCTTTAATCACTGACTCTATTCCTTTGATTTTGCATGAAACATCAACATCCGGCGGAGAGTCATCAAGTGAGGGGGAGTCGGACGAAGAAGAACTCGTTGAGGCATATCAACAACTTCTTGTGGAATCTAAGAAGATGGCCAAGCATATCAAGAAGTTGAGGAAGCAACGACTTGAGAATCAAGACGAGAATCATGCTTTAAAGATAAACTTCATGATCTCGAGGAGGAACAATGACGTTTATTGGATAACAATAAAATCCTCCAAAAAAAGCTAAACCAATCGAAGACAAACGCTAAATCATATATGGACAAGATTGGTTTTCTAGAAAAACAGTTTGAGAAAATTCATGTCTCCAACCAAGCTTTGACCAAGCAAGTTCATCAACTCAAATCCGACATACAAAGGCTTTCAACCGGTTCCAAAAACATTGACCGTATGTCCGGATTAGGTCAAACAAGCAAAGTTGGTTTGGATTTTAAAAAGAACCAAACTGTGAAGGCTTCAAGTTCCACAACTAAATTGAAAGGAAGAACGTGTCACCTTTGTGGACTTGAAGGACATTTGGTGAAGGATTGCCCGAAAAAGAGAAAGAAAAATCCTTCGGCAACTTCATCTACGGAGCGGACTCAACGGACTCAAAAGATACATCAAGTCAAAGGAGTTCACTCAACCCACCAAAGGTCCGAGCCACCACATCAATCATACAAGTGGATCATTGCGAGGCAAAGACTTAAGGTGGATCAACAGTCAAAGCGGACAACCCTTGGCCACAACGATCAAGACAACCCAAAATCCAGCGATTTTGGATTCGGAAAGGTGATATCTTTCCTTGTCTTAAGTTCTAAATAGCTTATGACTGTATGTAATGCTTTGATTGGTTTTCCTTTCATATTTTTCTGAATCTCTGCATTACATGGTTTTCAATGCTCTTGTTTTTATGTTTTTTTTTTTTTTTTTTTAACAAAGGTTTTAATGAACAAGTGCATTAAAAAAAAAAAAAAAAGGCTTCACGGTTATTCACTCCAAATTATTTTATATGGATTATCAACTTTACTCCATAATCATAATCTTGAAGATACTTCATTATAGGAGTTTTTGATATTATAAGCATCAAATTTTAGAAAATCATGTGTGATCTTTAGATGCTTATCTATCTCGGTTGTGTGAATTCATTGTGATAAACGTGAGACAACCGATAGACTAAAATTTTGGAATTTGATTCTTCACGTAAGAGATTGCATTCTTACAAGGGTAAATAAATGAATTGCTAAAAGATGTGGAAAGAGGTACGATCCGAAAGGAGATGTGAAAACTACCACCACATGTTGGAAAGAGCTGCCACCCCGGTCGTCCGGTTTGTGTGTGAAGCTACCAATGGTTATGGATGCTTTGAAAAATATTTATGAAATTTTGTTTAGTTGAAGCTTTCGGAGATTTAAATTCAAAGTTTGTATTTGAACAATCTCCTGGTTGGTATAAGGTGGGATAGTTAAAAGATGCTCAAAGAGCACCCTTAGGTATTTTAGTGTTTATCTCAATTTGAAAGGGTAGAATTCAAGATTGATGTCACTTGGAAATCTGCGTAAGTCATCTTTGTAAATCCATTACATCTTGATAGAGGTTGGATCTCAAGATTATTTTTGATGACTTGTGTTTGATGAATATAACATGAAAAACGGTTTATAATGTTTTACCTTTATTTTTCATGATTTTGGAGTAAATCTTTTTAATTTTTATAATTAATTGGATTGAATGACATCTATGTGATCTCATATTATTTTTCAAGCACTTAAATTGTTTTCTTGATGGAATACAAATCGGTAATTCAAATATTTCAAAATCTGGATTTGTTTCAAGAAATTATTTGATTTTTGCTTTCGAGTACCGGTACGCAATCTGTGTGTTTGTTATATACCGGAACTGAGCTTTTATCTCTCTTTCTCTATGAACTAATGCTGTTAGCGATTTCCTTTTGTCTAGTATGTTCACTGTTTGACAATTTGTGACAAAAAGGGGGAGAAGAGAAATGGGGGAGATGAGATCATCGAGATAGGGGAGACGGAGATGAGATCATCGAGATAGGGGGGAATGATGAAAAAAAGGAGCCGAAAAAACAAAAAGAAACCAAAAGGACGAAATCAAATGTAGGATTTACAATTTTAATTTCTAACGACTAACGTTTGATTTTGTTTGGAGTTTTGTTTTGCAGAAATTACATCACTTTAAGACTCCAAGTCCTAAGTCATAGAGTTTGTTCTAAGACTGGGTTCAATGTAATTTTTGTTTATTGGATCTTTCACGCAAAGAAAGTCAATGTTTTGGTGATGACATTGAGTTTCGATTTTTTGGTTTAAGATGAGTGCCTTGAGCGTTTTATGTATGTTTGGGTTTTGTCACGAAATTGCCAAAGGGGGAGATTGTTACGGCTTTTTGTGTTGGCATATTTCCGCGAGTTGAGTAGTTGAGTTTTGAGTTGAGTCGGAGTCTTGAAGTGATCAAATTGCAATCAGCAACATCGAAGACTTAGAGAAGATTCAACAAGAGCTCAAGTTGACACTCAGTGTTTTGAGTCTTGAAGATTGAAATGAAGAATTGTGGATCATACATCAATCTTAAGGAAAATGGATTCGGATTGATCAGGTACGTTTAACTAAATAATTTTGGTGATCCGAATACATTTGAGTGGTTTAGAAACACTTGGATAAGTTTTCATTGCTTAAAAATCAAAAACTGGACAATTGGATGTTTCAGAATTTCTGATCCTGAACGATCCGGATCAGAATTTCGATCCGGATCAGAATTCCGATCCGGATCCCGAACCTTGTTTTTTCAGGAATTGCTGAAAAAGACACGATCAGGATCGCCGTAAATCCGATCCGGATCGTCGTGTGGGAAATTTCTTAAGCCAGTTTTTGATGCTTATCTCTTTCCAAAGGTTTCTAAACTATAAATAGACATTTAGGGTTTCTCAAAACTACCGATTAATTAATAAACACTGAGAGCAACCATAGAGGCTAGGTTTTTATCGTTCTTCTTTATACCTCTTTTAGGTCAATTCCACGTTCTTCCAAGATCTATCTTTTTTCGAATTGATCTAGTCTTTGCTTAGAGATTTCTTCTACGGTTCCTCAATCAGAATCTAAGCAAAGGATCACCATCGAAGCCAAGATTCTTACGGCTGAGTTTGCGTCGTGGATTCGACGTGGCATCGTGGATTCGGTGTGCTAAAGGCGTTTCGTGGATTCGAAACGTGTGCTCGTGGATTCGAGTGGCGTTCGTGGATTCGAACGTGTGCAGTGGACGTGCAATCGGTGAGCGCAAGGTCCGAAGAAGTTGAAGGAGGGTTTGAGTCCGTGGAGTCGGTAATCACCTTGTTATTCTTCTTTTCTTAGTGGATTGTTATTGCGTGTGTCCCGTGGTTTTCCCTTTTTCTCCTGGATTGGAGTTTCCACGTATATCTCGGTGTGCTGTTTTTTTTATTTCCGCATTGGTTTTTATTTGCAACTGAGATTGGTTTTATAAGTATTACACCTATTCACCCCCCCTCTAGTTGTTTGATAGTACCTATTTAGATCCGTGTGGATCCTTAATATATAAAAACCACAATTTATCAATTAATTGGGCACCAACCCCAGAATTATCAATTAAATTGGGCACCAACCCCAGAATTATCAATTAAATTGGGCACCAACCCCTAGATAATTTGTCGAGAGACTAAAGTCTCCCCTCGTGCGCAAACACCTACTTTGATGCTTTTACCTCTTCGCGGTGCTGGTGTGCTATTTTCAGCGGGCGCGAAGAGGTCCTCACGGCACCCACACTTTGTGAGGAACACGGGTATTGTTCAGGAACACGGGTCATAAAGAGACCACTTCTCCAAAAAGTAACACCCATGCGGAGGCCAATCCGCCTGTGTACGTGCAGGCATCCGAAACGGATTTGCCGAGATCGGCGTGTAGTGAGCACCGCGCCCGTAGCCGCTTCATTGTTAGATTAAAACACAATTATGCAAAGGTTAAACTGTCCATCTACTTTGTTAGATAAATTAAGAGCACTTTAATGATAGATGCACTTACTGCACTTGTTGCACTTATCGCAACCGTACCCACCTATTTGAAGAGAATCGTAACACCCGAATCCTTCGCGCACCCCTGCTGCGCGCTGGACCTAAAGAAAGTCCGCACGGATAACTATAGTCAAAAGGCGTGTACTAACATCCGAAACACAAGACCAATTTATTCTTTTCGACGGAAAAGTCCAACAAAACTCAATCCTCAACCGTAGCCCCTCGGGACGTCAATGTTAGACCAAGAAGGCCCGGCGGCGAAAATGATGAGAGAAGAGACCCGACGGCGCGCCCCCGACAATTCGTCGAGGCGCGGAGCGTCGGCGAAATCGGCACCCACAAAATAAAAAGTGACCAAAAAGATCCCAAGTTGCCATGCCAAGAAACCGCGGAGATTGTGATTCCAACGGCGAAGACCGCGCTCAAACGGTGGAAAAACGTAGGCCCAAAACGGAGCAAATGAACTTCGGGCTGTCGGTTGGTGCACGTGGGGGGCAACCGGTGTCACCGGGTTCACGGCGTCAGCGGG
>CM055064.1:47188262-47255657 GCA_029204045.2 Tillandsia leiboldiana | reverse complement strand
TATATAGTGGCCCTATCTAGATGTCCATACAAGCATGCAATGTCCCATCTAAATAGAAGTAAAAGCGCCCACCAATGCGCTCACATATCATAAATCCATGAAGTCACCAATATACTAATTCGATTCACATGGATAACATGCTATATCTGAACTCCAATACTAATGTCTCAAAGTGATGATCCCTTTGCATATCACTTACTAACATACACTGATCATGCTGTTCCAGATAAATAAATACTTTAACAGGAGTGATTATGGCCTAATGATCAAGTTCCAATACCTTGTCTCAATCACATGGATAGGCTACAATCATTATGAGGTCCCTTTTTGGCATGCAAGGTATTAATAATTTGTTCAACATTTTCCTAACATCGGGTTATTCTGATATTCCTAGTGAGCATACCAAAAGAGAGGGATACAACACCACCCACCTCGAGAAGTTGCCAACCTATAAACAAATCCCTCGCTGCCAAAATCCTCAATCTACAACAATCACCCCACGATACGAAAACGCTATAACCCTCAAACAAACCAACCGATGTCCCACTTAACAACATTTCCACAATCATTCCCATCCCTTAAAAATCAGTGAAGAAGAATGCTTAATTTCCACCAGTACAAAGGTGTTGGGTCGTATATAATACGGATCTAAATAGGGGAAGAAACACACCTAGAGGGGGGTGAATAGGTGTAACGTATAAACACTCCAAAAATCGTTGCGATAAAACCCAATGCGGAAATAAATAACACGCAAGATTTTTACGTGGAAAACTCCATCACCGGAGTAAAAAAACCACGGGACCGATAACACGGCAGAAATCCACAGAATTAAAACCACGTACAAGGTGATTTACCGTACACACTTACGACTCAACCTTTCCATACGCTCCTAGAGATCTTCTCCGCTCGCTCCAGACGCTTCTCGAATTCACGATCTGCGCCCAACGCCGAATCCACGGCGTCCAACGTCGAATCCACGCGTCCGACCGAATCCACGGTCTTCACCCAATAGCACCGTTCGATCCACGACGTGCCTCGCTCCGAATCCACGGAGCGGATTGAACCTTGAATCCACAAGGACACGCGAATCCACGCGCCGATTTTTGGGGTAAAATCGTTGTTTTTGGGTGGTGATGATCCGCCGAATACTTAGATCAAAGATAGATCGAAATACCATCTAAGTATTCATTAGTTTGATTCACTTCAAGATGTGAGTATGAAAACCTAGAATCAAACTAATCATATAGATGAAGAAACATAGAGTATTCTCTAATGATTTCCTTTCTTCTCTATATGTGGATCTATAGCCGTATAAGATGATATATGAAAATGACGGCTATGTGGATTCACCCTAGAAAAGGAGTCATAGGTGTGTATTTATAGGTTAGAAACCCTAGGAAGGAGATAAGACTCAAAAACCTGCCATTTCTGGATTTTTACGGACGGCGATCCGGATCGTGATAACTAGGATCCGGATCGTCATAACAAAACAGCCAATTCCAGAAAAACGAAGGTTCGGATCCGGATCATGTGACTACGATCCGATCGTTCATACAGTTCACCAAACATCAACGTTCGGGATCCGGATCAAGAGACTACGATCCGGATTGCGTCGATGTATGACGAACCACCTTCGGGATCCGGATCGAACAACCTGATCCGGATCCTGAACAAGTCCCAAGTCCAGTTTTTGATTTTTATGCAATGAAAGATTCTTCCAAGGTTTTCTACACTACAAGAAGTAATTCGGATCACACAAATTCTTTAGTTCAACATACCTGATCCTTTTGAATTCTTCTTTCTTGAGATTGAGTTAAATGATCCAACTTTCTTCACCTTCAATCTTCAAGACTTGAGACTTTCACGAAACTACGCCAACTCAAATTCCGTAACAATCTCCCCCTTTGGCGGTTTCGTGACAAAACATAGATCCACTAAAGAAAATTCAAAAAGATATTTTTGTTGCTATCACCATACAACAAAATTTACAATGGAGATCCAAAATACAATACATGAGTTAAACTCCTAAAACATACTCTAGACTTAGACATCTGTACTCTCTGCAAAAAGAAATCATTCTTGACAAAAGAAATCGTTAGATACCTCAAGAATTTTGTATTATTCAAAAACCACAAACAGAGATGAAGTTTAAACTCATTTATACTTACCATGACATTTATATTCAGATATGTAAACTGATCATAGTTAAAGAAACACCAACATATCTTCTTTGCACGTAAAAACCAAATGTCATGAACATGTTTGTGACAAACTTATATATATATAGATATGTAATTGATCAGAGTTAAGAACCAACATATCTTCTATGCAATCAAAAACCAAGTGTCACAAACTTGTTAGTGAACATCAACTTGTTAGATATATTACATGCCCAAATAGTTAGCAAATAGTTAGTCGAGGCATGCATTCATACAGACGAAAAAACCTCAAGTTGAGATCATACTTACCTTGATATTTCATCATTCATACCATCATTCATTGTTCATTGTTCAAATCATTGTTCTAAACTCTCTCCCCCTTTTTGTCACAAATAAAGCCAAAGATTACAGAAGTGGAGAGAATGGTTAACAGTTTAAGTTCGAGAACTAAAATCTCAAATTAAAACATAAAAAAAAAACTTGCACAACAGTAGGATTTAAACATATGCATAAAAACAGAAATTAGAAGGATACGGATCATTCAGACTCGTCTGAACTGATACAGCCGAGGATTTGGAAAATCTTCTTTATCCGCTTGTTCATTGCTGATTGCTTTTTATTTACCTTCTTTATTTCTTCCTTTACCTCAATCAGTTCATTTGATATACGTTCTTGCTCGTTGGAGAGCCTTTGCTGTTCTTTATAGATTGAGGTAACAGAAGCATCATCATCAGAAGTTGATTGTGGTGCTTCTTGTGCCGGAGGTGCTGGTTGAACTGGAGGAGCTGCTGCCGGTGCAGAGGTTGTTGCTTGTTGTCGTTGTTCTCGTTGCCGTGAAGAGGTATGAAAGGTTCATCTGGCTTCGTCGAAAGAGACTTTACAATTGTCGTGTCATTGATTGTTCCTAGACTGTGCAGATAGGAACTCGCATTTGTGTCAGCTTTAAATTTGCGAAGAATGCGCATGATGATCATTGGAAAAGGTAGTCTCTCTGACGGATGAGCTTGCTCCACATATCGTGCCATCCTTGACCAGATGATGTAGGGAATGTTTAAGTTAGCTCCCATTGCTGCTGCGGGATTTCCGAGTAGATAAAGAAATATCATTCTTTCCCACCGAAGAACCTTTGTGTTCATGTTTGGAAGAATATTGTAACAAACAATAAGATTTAAGATGCGGTACTCTGGTCGTAGTTCTTTCGAGAAAACGGAGTTTCCTGTCGACCGAGTATCTGGAACACAGATTCCATCAACTACCACTCTCCAGGAGAAGGTGTTGAAAACTTGATTCTTCAGGTAATGAGTGCCATCGGCTCGGGCGTCCATCCCAAGTACTTCACCAATTAGCTGAGGCGTTACTTTGATTCTGACATTCTTGACTAAAGTTTGAAAATCCCGACGCCCGCTTTCCTGATCAACTAGATAGCAGGCATTCTGATAAAACATCCTCACTGAGTGAAGACAATACCCGGTGGTCTCCGGGAAATTGCAAATGGAAGCAAGACCTATTTGGTCAAACAAAGTCCCAAACGTCTGAGAACGCTTCTTTAAGGCTTTTACATCAACATGCCTTTCTCCAATGCATTCTCTGTTTTCAAAAACCTTTATTCTAGCCGAGCTGACAACTTCTTGTGGAGGTGCTTGCTGTGCTGGTTGCTCAATGGAGATTCCTTGTGCACTCCCTCTTTTTCTCGCACCAGTTTTCTTTTTGTTCCAACTGGACTTGGTTCCATTGGTGCTTTCCCTTTTTCAGCTGCAGTAGGTTTTGAAGCTTCAGCAGTTGCTTTCCCTTTGGAGACAATGGGAGCAGCTTGCTCAATTTCGATGTTATCCCAGTCAATCGACTCTGTCTCTGATTCAGTGTCGGAATCAACCTTAGTCTTCTTTGCTTTCTTAGCCTTCTTAGGCTTGGCAGTATCTCTCGTATGTACCATAGCAGCAAGTAGGAAAACAATCCAAGTGATCACCATTGCTATTGGTTTCTTGAGAAAAGGAATCCTGTGAAAACCAACTCAAGAACACAAAAATTCTTAGTTTTTAAAAATTGAAAAATTATATCCAAAGAATCATTATCATGTAGAGAGACTAAGAATCAAATTAGTTTTGCAAAAGGACTTCTGAAAATAGATCAATTGCATGAATTTCGAAAATCCTTATTATATGCCCTAAAACCGAAATTTTAGAAATCGAAGCCTAAAAATCCGTTAATCAGGAGAAAACCTAGCATATAATCAAAACTAAACAACCCAGAGTTCTTATTTCAAAAGAAATTGATCAAAAACCATCCACAAACAAAGTTGATCCAAGAAATTCGTGCGTTTGAGGAGGAAAAGAGAAAAACGGTGAAAAACCGAGATTTTGATCAATAAAACTTACTTGGAATTGAAGAACTTGAGTTTGAAAGCTTCCAAGGAGGATGAAATCTAGAGAGAAGCGCTCTGGAAACTTTTGAACAAAAGATTGGAGTAAAAGAAATCAAAACCCTTTTGTTCTTTATAAAAACCTAGCCGCGATCCGGATCCTCCCGAGCTTGCGATCCGGATCGGCTACCCGCAGTGAGAAAACTGCGTTCGGGATCCGGATCGGCAGGTCCAATCCGGATCGTCAGCCCGCAGGAGAAAACCTGCGTTCGGGATCCGGATCACCTTGCCCGATCCGGATCGGCCCCAACTTTTTCTTTAGAAAAATTTCAGAGAAATTCAAGAAAAACCAGAAAAAGATTGTAAGCACAAAGGTGTATTAACTTTAAACAAAAAGCATCGTTTCACACAACAAGAATTAGATTATGCTAAATCTATCAGTAATATCCAAAAATGAAACGAAAATTTACAAGAATTAAATCCCTTAAAGTTGAACACCTTCAATTACATCTAACTTGATCTTATGAGTAATGCCTTTATCAAATCATCAATTCAGTAAAGAAAATGAAATACAAAGATCAATAGATGTTTGAAATCCCAAATATGGTAGATAATATTTCTAGACAATCTGTTGAAGAGAGTGGCTCTTTGAGCATCTTTCATTAAAATCCCACCTTATACCAACCTTGAAATTTGACAGAGTCAAGTATTTCAACATGCATTTTACTTAATCAAAAATTTGAACAACCATGCTTGGTATACACGTGGTAGCTGCACACAGTACTCGGACGACCGAGGTGGTAGCTCTTTCCTCCATGTGGTGGTAGTTTTCACACTCCTCATTGGGATGTAACTCTTTCCACATCTTTGAGTATTTTACATTATCTTTGACTCCCCCTCAATTGGCTATCAATTATTTAAGATATAAAGTATTCAACCAAAAATTGATCTCGATTTCATACTCGACTAAACAGTCAAATAAGATAATGACTATACCAAGAGATCATTGAGAGAGAAATTGACTTTGATCACTTTAGAAGATGATTTAATTAACATAAACGATCATTGCAACAATGAAATATTATGATGGCAAAAGCATAATAAATTTCTAAATGTGTGAACAGATGCAATTAAAGTCAATTAAGATCTATGCTCAATTAATATCCTATGTATAAACATAGATAATGAACAAAACAAAAACAAATACAAAGCCTATCCTAAGCAAAGATTTCAAAAAGAAGATTATTTCAAGGAAAGCATCCCAATTGCTTTTCGTAAATGAATAAAACGTTTTTGATCCAAAGGTTTTGTTAAAAAGTCAGCTAATTGATCTTCAGTTGAAATATATGAAAGTTGAAGAGTATTTGATTCAACTAGCTCTCTAAGAAAATGATATCTAAGTTCAATATGTTTTGTTCTAGAGTGCAACACAGGGTTTTTAGAAATGTTAATTGCACTTGTGTTGTCACAAAGAATTGTTACCGAAGATGCTGAAATGCGGAAGTCGCTCAGTACGCTTTTCATCCAAATGAGTTGAGTTGAGCAACTTCCAGCTGAAATGTATTCCGCTTCGGCAGTCGAGAGTGCTATGCAATTCTGCTTTTTACTGTGCCATGCAACAAGGCAATGGCCAAGATAGAAGCATGCATCACTCGTGCTTTTCCGATCATCCACTGATCCTGCCCAATCGGCATCTGAGTATCCAACAATGTCCAGACTTGTTCCCATAGGATACCAAATTCCGAAATTAATTGATCCTTTGATATACCGGATGATCCGTTTCACCGCTTTCAGGTGAACCTCCTTTGGTGCTGATTGATATCTCGCGCAAATCCCAACACTAAAGGATATATCCGGGCGACTAGCCGTGAGGTAAAGTAGACTTCCAATCATACTTCTATACAGTTTCTCGTCTACATTCTCACTATGTGATTCACTTCCAAGTCCCTTGTGGCTAGTTCCCATTGGAGTTGGAAAATCTTTACAATTTTCTAGATCAAACTTTTTGACCAACTCCAGTGCATACTTGGATTGACTCAAGTGAATACCTTCATCATTTTGTTTAATTTGCAATCCAAGAAAATAAGACAGTTCGCCCATCATGGACATCTCAAATTCGCTTTCCATGGTCTCCGCGAATTTAGAAGCATCATTATCTTTTGTTGCACCAAATACAATGTCATCGACATAGATTTGTGCTACAATGAAATTATTTTGATAATGCTTCACAAAGAGAGTCCTGTCAGCTCCCCCTCGAGTATAGCCCTTCTCCAAAAGGTGCTTTGTTAACCTTTCGTACCATGCTCGCGGTGCTTGTTTCAGACCGTAAAGAGCCTTTTTCAAACGAAAAACATGGTTAGGTTGTTTATGATCTACAAAACCTTTCGGTTGAGCTACATAAACTTCCTCATTTAAAAACCCATTTAGAAATGCGCTCTTGACGTCCATTTGAAATAATTTGATTTTAAAATGACAAGCAATAGCAAACAATATACGAATGGACTCGAGTCTAGCTACAGGGGCGAAAGTTTCGTCAAAGTCTATACCTTCTACTTGAGAGTAGCCTTGAGCAACTAGTCGTGCCTTGTTCCTGATGATAGTACCATCTTCATCTTTCTTGTTTTTGAAGATCCATTTGGTACCTATCACATTATGTTGCTTTGGAGGCTTCGTTAATTCCCAGACTTTGTTTCGCTCAAATTGATGGAGCTCTTCCTGCATTGCTTTAATCCAGTAGTCATCCTGAAGAGCTTCATCTATTGTCTTTGGTTCGATTAAAGATACGTAGCAAGCAAATCCGCAAACCAACTGCCTTCGAGTTCTAACTCCTTCTTGTGGATCTCCAATGATGTTCGATTCCGGATGATCCTTGGAGATTCGTAGCGTTTGTTGAAACGGAGTACTCGGAGGTACACGAGATGATTCCTGCAGATCAGATAAACTAGAAGAACCATTAGATGCATCATTAATATTGGAAGTATTATTATGAGAAGATGCACTAGCAGGAGAATCATCATCTAGAGAGATATCGAGGGTAGATTTTTCAGATTCAAAATGAGAAGCTTCATCTACTTTAACGTTTAGATTCTACGATCGTCTTAGATTCAATGTTAAATACTCGATATGCTCTGCTATTCGTAGAATAACCCAAAAAGATCCCTTCATCACTTCGAGAGTCGAACTTTCCAAGATTTTCACGGTCACGTAAGATGTAACATCGACTCCCGAAGATACGAAAGTACTTGATATCCGGTTTTCTACTAAACCACAGCTCATATGGTGTATTCAAGGTTCCTGGGCGCAAATACACTCTGTTAATGACATAGACAGCGGTGTTCACAGCTTCAGCCCAAAAATGTAGCGGTAATTTCCGGCTATGAAGCATCACACGCGCCATCTCTTGGACAACCCTGTTTTTGCGCTCAACAACACCATTCTGCTGAGGTGTATAGGGTGCCGAGAATTCATGTTTAATGCCATTTGAAGTACAAAAGTTAATGAATTTTGAATTTATGAATTCTCCACCCCTATCACTTCTAACACGAATGATCTTTTCATTCTTTTCAATCATAATACGATGGCAAATCTCATGAAAAGAGTCAAACGTATCAGCTTTCTCTCTTAAAAATGCTACCCATGAAAACCGAGAGAAATCATCAACCAATAAAAAGATGTACCATTTACCTCCCAAAGATGGTTGACGGGTCGGCCCCATTAAGTCCATGTGCAAAAGTTCCAAGGGCCGTTTTGTACCAACGTGGTTCAAGTTCTTGTGTGCAGTCCTAGACTGTTTTCCCTTTTGGCAACCACCACACACAACGTTTTGTTTAAATAAAAGCTTTGGAATCCCCTTGACCACGTCCTTGTTTGAAATTCTAGTAAGTTCCTTAAAATTTAAGTGACCTAGCCTTTCATGCCAAAGAGTTTCATTATTCAAAGCGGCTAAGTTACAATTTTCAGAAAATTTATTAGGAACAACATAACAATTGTTTTCAGATCTAACCCCTTTTAGAAAGAAAGCATGGTCCTTATCAGTTACAACGCATTCAACCGATGAAAAGTTAACTGAAAAACCATTGTCGCAAAGTTGACTTATGCTTATGAGGTTAGTCTTAAGGCCATCAACAAATAAGACGTTTTTTTCAAAATCGGGCCATCTGGAATAGCTACCGTCCCTTTTCCAACAATTTTGGAAGATCGACCATCTCCGAAAACAACGTGTCCTCTGGAGATTTTCTCAAGATTTTGAAAACTATTTTTGTCACCGGTCATGTGACGGGAACACCCGCTATCCAGATACCAAGACGAGCTATCATATGCATGCAAGGAGATATTGGAAACAAGACAAGGGAAAATTTCACCTTTGCGCACCCAAACCTTTTTGGAATGCGTCTGTAATGGTCGTGAAGTTTTGTGCCTAGGTGAAAGCGTCTTGTTAAAACGATTGTTGCTCCTTGATGAAGTCGTCTTGCTCGGTGAACTACCAAGTCTCTTTTCATTTGAAAAGTTTTGCTTTGATTTCCGGAAAGGAGCCTTTTTGGTAGTTGATGCAAGAGGTGCTTGAGATGAGCGTTCGACTCCCGTCTTGCAAAATCTTCTTATGTGCCCTGAAACACCACAATGAAAACATACCTTAGATCTTGACGATCCCAAAGAGGATGAAGTAGGTTTGTTGTCGTTGTTTGTCTTGAATTCCGGTGTCGGAGGAGGAGATACCGACTGAGGCACAAAAACTGTCCCACTCAAACTTGGACTGTTTCCAGTTTGAGTGTATCCGAGGCCGAACCTATTTGATTGACCAAGACCAAGAAGTCTATCCAACTTACTCCTTCCTGAAGAGAATCGCTGTAAGTCATTCTTGAGTTGGAAAATGGTCTTTGTCATTTCCAGGTTATCCTGTCGAGCCTCGTTGTAGAGCTTTGAAAAGTGATTCGCGTTATCCACCAGATTTGTATGTTCCTTTTCAAGTTGCTCATTGGACTCTTGAAGGGAAGCATTTTCTTTTATCAGGTTTTCCCTTTCCACTTCAAGAGCGTTTGAGAGAGAAGTCGCTCTTTTTGCTTCTTCTTCGAGATCATGCAATCTCCCTCTCAAACTCTTGTTTTGCTTAGCCACTTTCTTTGAGTCCCTCAAAAGTCTGTGGTAGGCTAGAGCAAAATCTTCACCTTCCGAATCATCCGATTCGTTGTCCGTTGCGTTCTTTTCAACAGTGGAGTTGGACAACGACTCAGATGTATTTGCCATAAAGCACATGAAGGGTGAAGATACGGACGCGTGGAATGCGGTGGAGCTCTTTTCTTCATCACTTGAAGACGACTCATTTGACGTTGAGTTGTCATCCCAAGTGACGACTTGCATCGCCTTCTTCTTTGCCGGATACTTGTTAGGACACTCCGTTGCAATGTGGCCGTAGCCTCGACATTTGAAGCATTGCAGTTGTCCTTCTGAACTTTTCTTATCCTTTGAGAAGTTCTCCTGCTTTCTTGACTTGTGACTTGGAGTACCCTTGCCTTTGTTCCACTTTCTGAAGGATGGAGATTTGCTTGAATTACCCCTTCGAAAGTTGCGGCGAAAATTCCTTGTCAAGAGAGCGAGCTGCTTCTCAAATTCCTCCATAGAAAGGTTCTCGTCATCGTCCGAGGAGGATGTATCCGCGTCTTCTTCCTTAGTTGTTTTCAACGCATAACCTGAAGACTTAGAAGTGGATGCTTTTCCAGAAGAATTGTTAGTATTAAAAGTCATTTCATACGTTTGTAATGAACCAACTAATTCTTCTACACGTATTTCGTCCGGGTGTTTAATAGTTTCAATGGCAGTAACCTTTGGGCGAAATCGTTCAGGAAGAGTTCTTAAGATTTTTCTTACAATCTTAAATTCTGGAATCTTCTCTCCCAGATTAGCACATGAGTTTACGATGTCTTGCAATCGTGTATAGTAGTCCGTGAAAGATTCATTTTCTGCCATTAAGATAGAGTCAAACTTGCTCGTAAGTATCTGCAGTTTCTGAATCTTCACGAGGTTAGTTCCCTCATGTGTAACCTGGAGAACATCCCAGATTTCTTTCGCAGTCTCACATGCCGAGACGCGAGAGAATTCAGTTTGAGATAAGGCATTAAAAATAGCATTAATTCCCTTGCCATTGTAAGAAGATAACTCAAACTCTTCCTTGGTCCATTTCGACCTAGGTTTTAAGGTGTGAACATCAGAGATAAGTTCAGTTGGATTAGTCCATCCTGATTCAATTGAATGCCACACCCTTTCGTCGATGGAAGATAAAAAGGCTTTCATCCGTACTTTCCAGTACGCATAATTTGTTCCATCAAAGAAAGGGGGTCGATTGATGTTTCCACCTTCAACCATTGTTCACAACCCTATTCCCGCTCTGATACCACTTGTTGGGTCGTATATAATACGGATCTAAATAGGGGAAGAAACACCTAGAGGGGGGTGAATAGGTGTAAACGTATAAACACTCCAAAAATCGTTGCGATAAAACCCAATGCGGAAAATAAAATAACACGCAAGATTTTTACGTGGAAAACTCCATCACCGGAGTAAAAAAACCACGGGACCGATAACACGGCAGAAATCCACTAGAATTAAAACACGTACAAGGTGATTTACCGTACACACTTACGACTCAACCTTTTCATACGCTCCTAGAGGATCTTCTCCGCTCGCTCCGACGCTTCTCGAATCCACGATCTGCGCCCAACGCCGAATCCACGGCGTCCAACGTCGAATCCACGACGTCCGACCGAATCCACGGTCTTCACCCAATAGCACCGTTCGAATCCACGAACGTGCCTCGCTCCGAATCCACGAGAGCGATTGAACCTTGAATCCACAAGGACACGCGAATCCACGCGCCGATTTTTGGGGTAAATCGTTGTTTTTGGGTGGTGATGATCCGCCGAATACTTAGATCAAAGATAGATCGGAAATACCATCTAAGTATTCATTAGTTTGATTCAACTCAAGATGTGAGTATGAAAACCTAGAATCAAACTAATCAATATAGATGAAGAAACATAGAGTATTCTCTAATGATTTCCTTTCTTCTCTATATGTGGATCTATAGCCGTATAAGATGATATATGAAAATGACGGCTATGTGGATTCACCCTAGAAAAGGAGTCATAGGGTGTATTTATAGGTTAGAAACCCTAGGAAGGAGATAAGAATCAAAAACCTGCCATTTCTGGATTTTTACGGACGGCGATCCGGATCGTGATAACTAGGATCCGGATCGTCATAACAAAACAGCCAATTCCAGAAAAACGAAGGTTCGGGATCCGGATCATGTGACTACGATCCGGATCGTTCATACAGTTCACCAAACATCAACGTTCGGGATCCGGATCAAGAGACTACGATCCGAATTGCGTCGATGTATGAACGAACCACCTTCGGGATCCGGATCGAACAACCTGATCCGGATCCTGAACAAGTCCCAAGTCCAGTTTTTGATTTTTATGCAATGAAAGATTCTTCCAAGTGTTTCTACACTACAAGAAGTATTCGGATCACACAAATTCTTTAGTTAAACATACCTGATCCTTTTGAATTCTTCTTTCTTGAGATTGAGTTAAATGATCCAACTTTCTTCACCTTCAATCTTCAAGACTTGAGACTTTCACGAAACTACGCCAACTCAAATTCCGTAACAAAAGGGACTCAGAAAAATCTAACAAAAATACCACTGCGATCGTCTTATCGAGCCCTTCGAAACGAGTACCTGCACGTCCAAAACTGATCTTCGTACGTCAAGTTACAAAATCGACAAGATGACTACTTCAACAATCCCAAGTACAAAAATATGTAAAACTTTGCTCTGAAAAAGTAGGATTTTCAGCTTTGGGGAAAACTCAAAAAAATTCCAAGAAAAATACGATGATGTTCCTCGCGACGCGTAGATAAAATTCGAGTATTGGCACGCCTCAATCCGATGTCCGGGTGCTAAGATATCGACAAAATACTCCGGTGTTGTCCAAAACAACCCACTGCAAATAGGGGGTCAGCAGTGCCTCAGGAACCGTGCCAAAAGTATGGAATTCGAAGAAACAATCAGCACGAAAATCGAAGCCTTACCTCTCATGAACGTGCTGCCATGAAAATCGTCGAAAACGATGGTCGGAGTAAGCCAAGGGAGCCTGCGCACCGAAACGCGACGAAAGGGATCACAGGTGAAGGAAAGTCGCACTACGCCGAAATGCCGCAAACCTCAAAGTGCCTGCCACCAAAAATTCTTAAACTTCCTCAGAAGATAGAGCACAAGATGATGTTCATCTTTGCTTCAGGGCTCAGCAGGAGGTGAGCTCGGAAAAAGCTCCAAATCGCAGGCCAAAGGGGCTATTTATAGCCAAAACCCAACAATTCCAAAAATACCCAACAAGTCCCTGGTTTCGGGCGCCCGATTAAATCGGGTTGCTACAGTAACGGGCCCGGCCCGTTACTGTGCGCGCCCGAAACAACCTCGGCCCGCCACGCGGCCCAACCGCGCCCCGCGCGCCCGGTGCACGTGCGCCCGCCTATCACGGTGCGCCGCGTGGGGCCGCGGTCCACGTCAGGAATCGTGGGCCGCGGTTCACGCCGGGCCACCCGGGTCTATGCGCCCACCAATGGGCGTGCTCCACGTGGCCACGCGGGGTCCACGGTGCGCCGCGCCCGGCGCCCGGTCGCGCGTGCGTTGACCCACCAATCACAGTGCGCCACGTGGCACCACCAACACTCGCTGCGCCCGGTGCACGAAACTGATGCTCCCGCCGAACCCGAAGCCGCCACGTGTCTAATCCTCCGGTGCACGCCGGCCCCGTGGACCGCGCGCCTTCCAGCGCGCCTGCCCGCGGCTGCGCTCCGCCGCTGCACCGCCGTGCTCCTCCTCCCGCCGGTCGCCGGAGTTACTGTTCCGGCGTGAACAGTAACCATTGGCGCAAAAATCAAGCAAATAGCCCATTTTCATCGTTTTCGCGCGCTGAATCCAAATCCGCCGTCCGTTTTGCCAAATTCCGCTTCTAAAATTTTTCAAAGGCATCCGGAAGGGTATTCTTAATCCAATTTTTGCGCTGGATTCATTCCTGAGGTCCGATTCGCGCGCAAACACCTCCAACACACAGCAAGGCCTCCGAAAACTGCTAAACACACTGCAGAAGCTCCGTTTACCCAACAGTAATCCCCTTGTGGAAATTCGGGTCCTCACATCAAGTCCGGACCCCGAACATAGTTTTGTTCATGCGGAATTCCAGTCCGGACCTCCCCTGTTTCAGTCCGGACCCCGAACTATGTGTTTGCTGAAATCGCATGAACTGTCCGTATCAGGAAATTCCAGTCCGGACCCCGAACTATTTTTTTAGGGAAATTACTGAAAAAAGACTACAGTCCGGATTAGCCAAATCCAGTCTGGACCGTCGTGCGGAAAAAATTATGTTAAGTCAGTTTTTGATGTTTATCTCTTTCCAAAGGTTTCTAACCTATAAATAGACACTTAGGGTTTCTCAAGAACTATCGACCAATTCAGAAACACTCGAGAGCAACCCTAGAGGCTAGGTTTTTATCGTTCTTCTTTTAGCCTCTTTTAGGTCAATTCGACGGTTCTTCCAAGACATACTTTTTGTCGAATTGATTTAGTCTTTGCTTAGAGATTCCATCCATGGTTCTTCAATGATAATCTAAGCAAAGGATCACCATCGAAGCCTATATTCTCTATCGGCTGAGTTAGCATCGTGGATTCGACGTAGCATCGTGGATTCGGTGTGTTGAAGGCGTTTCGTGGATTCGAAACGTGTGCTCGTGGATTCGAGTGGCATTCGTGGATTCGAACGTGTGTAGTGGACGTGCAGTCGGTGAGCGCAAGATCCGAAGAAGTTGAAGGAGGGGTTGGAGTCCGTGGAGTCGGTAATCACCTTGTTATTCTTCTATTCTTAGTGGATTGTTATTGCGTGTTGGTCCCGTGGTTTTTCTCCTAGATTGGAGTTTCCACGTAAATCTCGGTGTGCTATTTTTATTTTCCGCATTGGTTTTTATTTTGCCCTGAGATTGTGATTTTTGTTATTACACCTATTCACCCCCCCTCTAGTTGTTTGATAGTACCTATTTAGATCCTTGTGGATCCTTTAAAAACCTACAAAGAACACCCAGTCTCCCACCTTGAACTCTTTGTCGATCCTATGGCGGTCGGCAAGCTACTTCATTCGATTCTGGGCCTTGAGGAGATTTTCTCTAAGGTCTCGGGTCACCTTGGCCATTTCTCTTCCCCAATCTTGCACCTCTCCCAGAGTACTCCCTTCTAGGTTTGCTGTGAGGTAGTTTGGTGGTGTCTTCCTGTAGAGTGCTTGGTATGGGGTTGTTCCTAGGGAGGTGTGGAATGTAGTGTTGTACCACCACTCGGCATGAGTGATCCACCTATGCCATGTCTGCGGTCTTTGAAAGCACAGGCAGCGTAGGTACGTCTCTAGGCAACGGTTCAATCTTTCCGTTTGCTCGTCCGTCTATGGGTGGTAGGCCGAGCTCAACTGAAGCTTCGTTCCCAGCATGCGGAATAGTTCCTTCCATACTCCACTTGTATATATGGGATCCCTGTCGGACACGATCTTCTCCGGCAACCCATGCAGCTTGTAAATGTTGTCGAAGAAGGCTTGGGCCACTTCAGTGACGGTAAATGGGTGGATGAGTAGGATGAAATAACCGTATTTTGAGAATCGATCAACCACTACCATTATCGAGTTCTTCCCTTCCGATCTTGGAAGCCCTTCGATGAAGTCCATGTTGACTTCTCTCCATATATCTTGGGGAACGGGAAGGGGTTGTAATAGTCCGGCGTAGGGTTGATTGTCGACTTTACTCAGAATGCAGGTGGTGCAGTTCTTCACCATGTCTTCTACTTGCTTCTTGAGCCCTGGCCAGTGGTGTAAAGTACCGGGGAATTGGATAGCGCGCCGACCACACAGATGACTTGGAGCAGAGAGTTGCCTTGAGCATGTTGTATCTGAGGTTACAGTTGATGCCGGGTTGATTCGGATCAACGCGGAAGCTCCAGCTCGATTCGGGGTTTTTCCGGGCTTTGTAGGCCGATTGAGGATGAGATTGGGAATTTCAGACTTCACCGTGGAGTGCTGGAAATTCAGGAACACGTGGAACAGGTGTACTTTCAGATTACAGCGAGGTTCGGGAGGTTCCGGACTGACGCAGAGGGCCCGGAGACAAAAAGTGAGTCGGAACTGGCAATTTTGGAGCCGGTAATTGATTTGAGCACCCCGACTCAACGGACGAGCTTTTTGAAGAGAAAAAGCTGTGGACACGTGTACTTTTGATTTACAGCGAGGTTCGGGAGGTTCCGGACTGACGCGGAGGACCCGGAGGCAAAAAGTGAGTCGGAACTGGCAATTTTGGAGCCGGTAATTGATTTGAGCACCCCGACTCAACGGACGAGCTTTTTGAAGAGAAAAAGCTGTGGACACGTGTACTTTTGATTTACAGCGAGGTTCGGGAGGTTCCGGACTGACGCGGAGGACCCGGAGGCAAAAAGTGAGTCGGAACTGGCAATTTTGGAGCCGGTAATTGATTTGAGCACCCCGACTCAACGGACGAGCTTTTTGAAGAGAAAAAGCTGTGGACATGTGTACTTTTGATTTACAGCGAGGTTCGGGAGGTTCCGGACTGACGCAGAGGACCCGGAGGCAAAAAGTGAGTTGGAACTGGCAATTTTGGAGGCGGTAAGTGATTTGAGCACCCCGCCTCAACGGATGAGCTTTTTGGAGAGAAAAAGCTGTGAGCGCGTGTATTTTCGATTTACAGCGGAGTTCGGGAGGTTCCGGGCAGCGGCGGAGAGCCCGAAGGCAAAAAGTGAGTTGGAGTTGGATTATTGGAATTAATTAATTAACGGATTTAATTAATAAAGCTTTTGCTTTATAAAAGCTTCCCCAGCCCACTCTCTGCAGCAGGAAAAAGAGAAAGAAAGGAAAAGAGAAAGAAAGGAAAGGAAAAGAGAGGAAAAAGGAAGAAGAAGAAAAAGAAGAAAAAGGGGGTTCGAGGCATTCGTGGATTTTTGGACTCCCCGTTGGTGGCCGAGAGAGCGCCGTGGGCGTGCGGCGTGCGACAACGAGGTAAGTAATTTCTCTTTTTTGAGGTTTTTCGGTGTTTTGGAGCTTTGAGGAATTTTTAATTGGGTTTTATATTGCTAAAATCGGATTTTCGGATTTATCGGATTTTTCGGAGCTTTTGTTGGTTTTACCGTCGCCGGCGGCCGCGCGCGCGCGCAACGGCGCACGCGCGGCGCCAGGGTGCTGCTGTTGGCAGCACCCTGCGGCGAGGTGCCGCTGGGCGTGGCGCCGCGTGCAGCAAAGTGCTGCACGCGGCGCTGCCTGGCCGCGCGCAGGCGCGCGCGGCAGTTTCTGCCTGGCCGCGCGCAGGCGCGCGCGGCAGGCCCTGCCTGGCCGCGCGCAGGCGCGCGCGGCAGGGCCGCGCGCAGGTGCGCGCGGCGCTGCCTGGCCGCGCGCAAGCGCGCGCGGCAGGGCCGCGCGCAGGTGCGCGCGGCATGGCCGCGCGCGGGCGCGCGCGGCAGGGCCGCGCGCAGGTGCGCGCGGCACCGCTTGGCCGCGCGCAGGTGCGCGCGGCATGGCCGCGCGCGGGGGCGCGCGGCAGGGCCGCGCGCAGGTGCGCGCGGCACCGCTTGGCCGCGCGCAGGTGCGCGCGGCATGGCCGCGCGCGGCAGGGCCGCGCGCGGGCCTGCGCGGGCCGCGCGGGCCGCGCGCAGGCGTGCGCGGGCCTGCGCGGGCGCGCGGGCGCGCGCTGCTGCGCAGCGCTGCGGGCTGCGCGCAGCGGCCGCGCGCGCGCGGTGGGCTGCGCGCGGCCGCGCGCAGCACCGCTGGGGCACTGCGCGACGCGCTCCAGCGTCGCGCAGCTGGCCCTGCGCCGCGCGGTTTGGCTTGGTGCCGCGCGGTGGGCCTCCCTCGTCGCGCGGCTGGGTTTTCGCCGCGCGGCGTGCTCCCGGACGGCGGGCGACTCCTCGGTTTGCGTGCCGGCGCCGTGTTTTTGCCGTCGGAGCCCGTGATTCACCGTCGGCTGCTGCCTTTTCGCCGTCGAGCAGATTTCTGGCAGTTTTTCGCGAGCGGTTTTCGCAGGATTTTCGCAAAGCTGATTTTTGAGCGGTTTTTCGCCGTCGGGCGCTGGTTTTCGCCGACGGAGCTGTTTTTCGCCGCCGCGTGCTGTTTTTCGCCGTCGGGCGCTGGTTTTCGCCGACGGAGCTGTTTTTCGCCGCCGCGTGCTGTTTTTAGCCGTCGGGCGCTGTTTTTCGCCGACGGAGCTGTTTTTCGCCGCCGCGTGCTGTTTTTCGCCGTCGGGCGCTATTTTTTTTCGCCGACGGAGCTGTTTTCGCCGCCGCGTGCTGTTTTTCGCCGTCGGGCGCTGGTTTTCGCTGACGGAGGCTGTTTTCGCCGACGGAAGCTGTTTTTCGCCGTCGGGCGCTGGTTTTCGCTGACGGAGGCTGTTTTCGCCGACGGAAGCTGTTTTTCGCCGTCGGATGCTCGGTTTTGACTGTGTGGATTGATTTTGCGATTTCTTCGCTTCTGGCAGCGTGCGGTGCGGTTTTTGTTCCGCGGGGCGCGCGGTCGTGTGGTTGGTCGCTGCGTGCTCCGTTTCGCGGGCGGATTCTGGCATCGGGCTTCGGGTTGCGTGCGGACCCCTTGGAGGCCAGGTAAGCCGCTGTGCCAATTGCAAGTGTCGACGAGCAATTGGTGGCTTTCTGAGGTGGGTTGGTTTTCTCTCCAAGTCTACGGACTTCCTTCTAATTCTAATGTGTTAGGATTGCATGCTAGTTTAAGTGTTTTCTTGGAACTTAACTAGCACCCCCGTCATATGTGCATGAGTTTGACCAGACCATTTTGTGAACCTTAATTTGGGCTAGGTTCCTTTATGCTTTAGACATCCCGCACTTTTTATATCCTTCGGGACTTAGAGTTTCCACGTCCGGGTAGTGGGCCGAGTAGTCAGAGTGTTGTGGGTCGGGTGTTGCACTCGGGCCCGGGGGGGCCGAGTGGGGTCTGGTGGCTGGGTTAGGCCAGTGTTAGTGTTCTGGGGAACCGTTTCAGATAAACGGTGGTCCCGGGGGGTTTTCCTTTCCACTGTTCTTCTCGTCACCACCCGGTTGGGATCGTGGTGCACGTGTGTTAGCAGGACCTTGAACCCAGAACCTTTTTGGATAAATACATGATTTTAGTCAGCCAATGTTTCTTCCAAGCCTCGCAAGGTTGTCCGAGTCTGTTCTCGTCCGTTGGGACGAAGGCATCAGCTCGTCGAGGCTTGGGCATAAAACTTGATTTCAAAGGGTTTTCCTAAAAAGACTAAAAATCATTATAAAGATGGCTTTCTCTCAGATCGAATGATTTTTCTGAAATAAATGACATGGTTTCTTATAAACTTATCCACCCGAGTGGATTCGAGCGATCTGGGTTCTAAGGGCTGCTTTCTCTCTTGGGGACGTAGATGTTAGTCTCCCTGGGTTTCGGACCCTTCGTAGATCTGGCCGTGGAGTAGCTCCGGCCGTGAGTTGAGTGTTGAGTTCAGTGGAGTTGTGTTGTGGGAGCCGTGGGTGAGACGGTGGTCCCAGCTGTGTAGTACCTTCGTTGAGTGGGTCTGTGTTGTGAGATTGAGTCGTGGAGGGTTCTCCGACTGAGTTTGTGCTTTGAGCATCGAGATACCGATCTGTTTGATCGAGGACCACAGCCTGCAGGAGCCACTTGTGAGACAGTGATACTGATGAGATACTTGAGTTCGGTGGGGTCGCACCCCTCGAACCACGCCCCGGGTGCGTTGATGATTCCGAGCCTGATGAGGCTGCGATGATGATACCGAGCCTGACGAGGCTTCGATGATGCGCCTAGTTCATGTACTAGAGGTCGCTTGATACCCCTGGCCGTGCTACCATGGGGTCACTGTGTGAGATATCGAGTTTGTCCGTTGGGACACCCTGGTTGATACACCAGGGGGCGCAGGCTTGACTCGACTGGACCCGGGTGGGCAGTCGCCGAGATTTGAGATATACTGAGGGAGTGATGGCGTAGCATGTGTCATAGTAGAGCGTCTTGGGCTTAGTACTTGTGACATATTGTCAGCAGTGAGTGACTGCATTCCATCATCCATAGTCTCTTCTTATTGAGCATAGTAGATAGAGGCATGATAGCTGTAGATTCTTTTCCTGCTTATTATATTTATCATCAGTCTTTTCTCTATCTTATGCCTCTGGTAGACTTAGTGGGCAGACCGTGGTTCTTGGAGACGGTACCCACTGAGAACTACTGTAGGATGTAGTTCTCACACCCTCTGTCGGTGACAGGTTGCTGAGGCTTTCTTCCGTTCCTGCTGTGCTTGACTGGACGGACCGAGGACAGGGAGTCGCGTGATAGTTCCCTACCAGCATTGTTACTTTAGAGAGAGGTAGATGTACCATCCCGGATTGTGGGAGTTGGTTATGTTCTTGTTAGCTATCTCCCTTTTTGGATTCGTAGATGTTGTATAGGTGGACTTCTATTTGTATCAGCTGATTTTGGGAGATAGGCTATGAGTTGTAGCAGCTTGTAGTTGAGGAAAAAAAAAAAAATTTATAGTACAGCTTTTTATCCGCTCTGATATCTGTGTAGCTGTAGTTTTGTCTTTTGCAGGCTAGACGCTTCGTCTGTACGGCAGTTTCCGTACAGATGGCGGATCTGTTAGCGAGCCCGGGTCGCAGTTTCGACCCCGGGGCGTGACAGATTAGAGTGGTATCAGAGCCTAGGTTATAGGTCATTGAGGACTTAGAAACCCTAGGCTTGTGGTTGGACATTAGGATGACTACGTGAGAGTCGTGACTTTTAGCGAGGGTCCAGATTGAGTTTTTACCTCTCCCTCGGGTTGGGATGAGTGATTTGATATGTTATTCTCTCAAAGTGATTATGTTGGCTGCAGACAACATAATACTTTAGGAAGGATAACAAATTTTAGACTCTCGCTGGATTGGGTCGTCTGGTTGTTGTGTCCTGATGTTTGTTTTGTTTCAGCTGCCTGCGATGCCGCCGAGACGTCGTGCAGCGACGAGCGGGCGTTTGACCTCAGCTGAGGAGCCCGGACGGCGGGCTGCCGAGCAGGCTAGGCAGGGTGAGGTACAGGATCTGCGGGCTCGGGTGGCCCAGATGTCGGAGGAGTTGCGGCGCCAGGAGAAGAACATGGAGCGTGTGTTGCGCATGTTGAGCTGAGAGCATCTCCCGGGGTATCGCCAGTAGTACTCCAGTCGCGACATTGTCGATTTCGATCCTGGTCACACCACTGAGGGTGCAGGAGTAGCGAGAGGTTGCCAACCGGTTATTCTACTTCATCCAGTCCCATCCCCTACAGACTTTGGGATTTAAGTTGGGGGCCTTGGGAGGCCGAGAACTGGATCGCTGCTATGGAAAAGCTGTTCAAGGATTGTTCATCCAGGAGAAGCATCAGGGCGCTTGATCTTGCGCCTTTTGTTTGGACGCCGAGAGTTGGTGGCGTCGGGTTCGTCCTGTTGGACCACCGAGAGCGAGTTTCCGCGACGGTTGAGCAGCGGGCCCCTTGTCACCCAGGTTGAGGCTTCGGGGTTGTTTTGTTGAGAGGGGACTGCACCTGGATATCTATCTTATTGTGTATTCTCGGCGAGTGCCGACCGTAGATGCAGCGATTGGGCAGGTGCGATGGATTGACCGGGGATCACTGATCACGTCCAGGAGGGACGGGGATCGAGGGACCAGCTCCAGAGAGAGAGTCTTCCTGTATTGCCTAATTTCGGGTTAGTGGAGTGGATCGAGGTTGCCATGGTGCCAGCCCCAGGATCATGTGCCTCAGAGGAGACAGAGACCTGGAGGTTCTCGGCAGTCGAGGCGCCAGGATACTGGATTGGAGACCGTGATAGTGGTCGACATGGTTATGGAACCTTGCAGCCGGGGGCTGTGCCCGGTTAGTGTTCAGAAACCGGTAGGGGCTTTTTGAGCTTGCCTTGCGGTCAAGTGGATTGACTGAGGCCTGCGATTGTTAGTATTTGAAGGATCGAGTTCTCCAGCTGTGTTTGAACGGGTTAGCAGCCGGACCCGTCGTGGACATTTGGATTTGCTTCCGAAGTAGCTTAGAGCTTCAAGATCACTGGAGGTTAGTGCAACAACTCCTAAGAGGGGAGATGTTGGTTGCCTAGTCGAGGGATGTGCCTGCGAAACTTGATTGTTTTGGTTGCTAAGGAGCAACGGAGGAGTTTTGCCTTTTGGATACTTCGATTTTTGGAAGCCACCAGCCGCAGAGGTTTATGTTTATAGACTTGAGTTTACGCGGGGAGTTTGGACCGTGATTTTCGTCTGGTAGGAAGAAGTGTAATTGAACCCTCGCACTTTATCGGCTTTTCTTCGTTGGAGTCGAACAAGGATTTGAGCTATTTGAAGCAACCGAAGAAATTCTTACTTGTGAAGTTATGGAATTTACGGTTGAGTTTACCCAGTGAAGGTTCGGCGATGCCAGTATGTTGAGTTAGAGCGACCACCTGAGGGCCGAGAGGATGAGTTTGGGTTGCCGATCGGTGGGCGCCAGGTTAGCGGATCGCTTGGTACTTGGTATGACTTCCTTTCCTTGTGGTTGAGATCAGAGTTTTGCACCCCTACTTGGTTGAGTTGGTGGACTGTGGTTTTGGGTTGCGGCCACAGCTGGGACAGCTTCAACATCTCTCTCTCCTTGTTTTTCCGTTTTAACCCCGAAAATAGCAGCGGAGCGAAAAAATTTCGAAGGATTACTCCAGAAATGGAGGCGATGCTGGAACCTGTTCTTGTTTTGATCGGGGCGAAAGCATCGGTCCGTTGGAAACTTTGGACTTTTCGCTATTTTCGGCTGCTTTTCTTTTGAGAGAGAGTTGGAGTTGATGTTTTTCCCGAGGCAAGTTCCTTGGGGTAGGGTGTGTGTTTTGGTTTCGAGGACGAAACCTTTTGAAGGATGGGAGAGTGTAAAGTACCGGGGAATTGGATAGCGCGCCGACCACACAGATGGCTTGGAGCAGAGAGTTGCCTTGAGCATGCTGTATCTGAGGTTACAGTTGATGCCGGGTTGATTCGGATCAACGCGGAAGCTCCAGCTCGATTCGGGGTTTTTCCGGGCTTTGTAGGCCGATTGAGGATGAGATTGGGAATTTCAGACTTCACCGTGGAGTGCCGGAAATTCAGGAACACGTGGAACAGGTGTACTTTCAGATTACAGCGAGGTTCGGGAGGTTCCGGACTGACGCAGAGGGCCCGGAGGCAAAAAGTGAGTCAGAACTGGCAATTTTGGAGCCGGTAATTGATTTGAGCACCCCGACTCAACGGACGAGCTTTTTGAAGAGAAAAAGCTGTGGACACGTGTACTTTTGATTTACAGCGAGGTTCGGGAGGTTCCGGACTGACGCGGAGGACCCGGAGGCAAAAAGTGAGTTGGAACTGGCAATTTTGGAGCCGGTAATTGATTTGAGCACCCCGACTCAACGGACGAGCTTTTTGAAGAGAAAAAGCTGTGGACACGTGTACTTTTGATTTACAGCGAGGTTCGGGAGGTTCCGGACTGACGCGGAGGACCCGGAGGCAAAAAGTGAGTCAGAACTGGCAATTTTGGAGCCGGTAATTGATTTGAGCACCCCGACTCAACGGACGAGCTTTTTGAAGAGAAAAAGCTGTGGACACGTGTACTTTTGATTTACAGCGTGGTTCGGGAGGTTCCGGACTGACGCGGAGGACCCGGAGGCAAAAAGTGAGTTGGAACTGGCAATTTTGGAGCCGGTAAGTGATTTGAGCACCCCGCCTCAACGGATGAGCTTTTTGGAGAGAAAAAGCTGTGAGCGCGTGTATTTTCGATTTACAGCGGAGTTCGGGAGGTTCCGGGCAGCGGCGGAGAGTCCGAAGGCAAAAAGTGAGTTGGAGTTGGATTATTGGAATTAATTAATTAACGGATTTAATTAATAAAGCTTTTGCTTTATAAAAGCTTCCCCAGCCAACTCTCTGCAGCAGGAAAAAGAGAAAGAAAGGAAAAGAGAAAGAAAGGAAAGGAAAAGAGAGGAAAAAGGAAGAAGAAGAAAAAGAAGAAAAAGGGGGTTCGAGGCATTCGTGGATTTTTGGACTCCCCGTTGGTGGCCGAGAGAGCGCCGTGGGCGTGCGGCGTGCGACAACGAGGTAAGTAATTTCTCTTTTTTGAGGTTTTTCGGTGTTTTGGAGCTTTGAGGAATTTTTAATTGGGTTTTATATTGCTAAAATCGGATTTTCGGATTTATCGGATTTTTCGGAGCTTTTGTTGGTTTTACCGTCGCCGGCGGCCGCGCGCCGCGCGCAACGGCGCACGCGCGGCGCCAGGGTGCTGCTGTTGGCAGCACCCTGCGGCGAGGTGCCACTGGGCGCGGCGCCGCGTGCAGCAAAGTGCTGCACGCGGCGCTGCCTGGCCGCGCGCAGGCGCGCGCGGCAGGCCCTGCCTGGCCGCGCGCAGGCGCGCGCGGCAGGGCCGCGCGCAGGTGCGCGCGGCGCTGCCTGGCCGCGCGCGAGCGCGCGCGGCAGGGCCGCGCGCAGGTGCGCGCGGCATGGCCGCGCGCGGGCGCTCGCGGCAGGGCCGCGCGCAGGTGCGCGCGGCACCGCTTGGCCGCGCGCAGGTGCGCGCGGCATGGCCGCGCGCGGGCGCGCGCGGCAGGGCCGCGCGCAGGTGCGCGCGGCACCGCTTGGCCGCGCGCAGGTGCGCGCGGCATGGCCGCGCGCGGCAGGGCCGCGCGCGGGCCGCGCGCAGGCGTGCGCGGGCCTGCGCGGGCGCGCGGGCGCGCGCTGCTGCGCGCAGCGCTGCGGGCTGCGCGCAGCGGCTGCGCGCGTGCGGTGGGCTGCGCGCGGCCGCGCGCAGCGCCGCTGGGCGCCGCGCGCAGCGCCGCTGGGGCACTGCGCGACGCGCTCCAGCGTCGCGCAGCAGGCCCTGCGCCGCGCGGTTTGGCTTGGTGCCGCGCGGTGGGCCTCCCTCGTCGCGCGGCTGGGTTTTCGCCGCGCGGCGTGCTCCCGGACGGCGGGCGACTCCTCAGTTTGCGTGCCGGCGCCGTGTTTTCGCCGTCGGAGCCCGTGATTCGCCGTCGGCTGCTGCCTTTTCGCCGTCGAGCAGATTTCTGGCAGTTTTTCGCGAGCAGTTTTCGCAGGATTTTCGCAAAGCTGATTTTTGAGCGGTTTTTCGCCGTCGGGCGCTGGTTTTCGCCGACGGAGCTGTTTTTCGCCGCCGCGTGCTGTTTTTCGCCGTCGGGCGCTGGTTTTCGCCGACGGAGCTGTTTTTCGCCGCCGCGTGCTGTTTTTCACCGTCGGGCGCTGTTTTTCGCCGACGGAGCTGTTTTTCGCCGCCGCGTGCTGTTTTTCGCCGTCGGGCGCTGTTTTTTTTCGCCGACGGAGCTGTTTTCGCCGCCGCGTGCTGTTTTTTCGCCGTCGGGCGCTGGTTTTCGCTGACGGAGGCTGTTTTCGCCGACGGAAGCTGTTTTTCGCCGTCGGGCGCTGGTTTTCGCTGACGGAGGCTGTTTTCGCCGACGGAAGCTGTTTTTCGCCGTCGGATGCTCGGTTTTGACTGTGTGGATTGATTTTGCGATTTCTTCGCTTCTGGCAGCGTGCGGTGCGGTTTTTGTTCCGCGGGGCGCGCGGTCATGTGGTTGGTCGCTGCGTGCTCCGTTTCGCGGGCGGATTCTGGCATCGGGCTTCGGGTTGCGTGCGGACCCCTTGGAGGCCAGGTAAGCCGCTGTGCCAATTGCAAGTGTCGACGAGCAATTGGTGGCTTTCTGAGGTGGGTTGGTTTTCTCTCCAAGTCTACGGACTTCCTTCTAATTCTAATGTGTTAGGATTGCATGCTAGTTTAAGTATTTTCTTGGAACTTAACTAGCACCCCCGTCATATGTGCATGAGTTTGACCAGACCATTTTGTGAACCTTAATTTGGGCTAGGTTCCTTTATGCTTTAGACATCCCGCACTTTTCATATCCTTCGGGACTTAGAGTTTCCTCGTCCGGGTAGTGGGCCGAGTAGTCAGAGTGTTGTGGGTCGGGTGTTGCACTCGGGCCCGGGGGGGCCAAGTGGGGTCTGGTGGCTGGGTTAGGCCAGTGTTAGTGTTCTGGGGAACCGTTTCAGATAAACGGTGGTCCCGGGGGTTTTTCCTTTCCACTGTTCTTCTCGTCACCACCCGGTTGGGATCGTGGTGCACGTGTGTTAGCAGGACCTTGAACCCAGAACCTTTTTGGATAAATACATGATTTTAGTCAGCCAATGTTTCTTCCAAGCCTCGCAAGGTTGTCCGAGTCTGTTCTCGTCCGTTGGGACGAAGGCATCAGCTCGTCGAGGCTTGGGCATAAAACTTGATTTCAAAGGGTTTTCCTAAAAAGACTAAAAATCATTATAAAGATGGCTTTCTCTCAGATCAAATGATTTTTCTGAAATAAATGACATGGTTTCTTATAAACTTATCCACCCGAGTGGATTCGAGCGATCTGGGTTCTAAGGGCTGCTTTCTCTCTTGGGGACGTAGATGTTAGTCTCCCTGGGTTTCGGACCCTTCGTAGATCTGGCCGTGGAGTAGCTCCGGCCGTGAGTTGAGTGTTGAGTTCAGTGGAGTTGTGTTGTGGGAGCCGTGGGTGAGACGGTGGTCCCAGCTGTGTAGTACCTTCGTTGAGTGGGTCTGTGTTGTGAGATTGAGTCGTGGAGGGTTCTCCGACTGAGTTTGTGCTTTGAGCATCGAGATACCGATCTATTTGATCGAGGACCACAGCCTGCAGGAGCCACTTGTGAGACAGTGATACTGATGAGATACTTGAGTTCGGTGGGGTCGCACCCCTCGAACCACGCCCCGGGTGCGTTGATGATTCCGAGCCTGATGAGGCTGCGATGATGATACCGAGCCTGACGAGGCTTCGATGATGCGCCTAGTTCATGTACTAGAGGTCGCTTGATACCCCTGGCCGTGCTACCATGGGGTCACTGTGTGAGATATCGAGTTTGTCCGTTGGGACACCCTGGTTGATACACCAGGGGGCGCAGGCTTGACTCGACTGGACCCGGGTGGGCAGTCGCCGAGATTTGAGATATACTGAGGGAGTGATGGCGTAGCATGTGTCATAGTAGAGCGTCTTGGGCTTAGTACTTGTGACATATTGTCAGCAGTGAGTGACTGCATTCCATCATCCATAGTCTCTTCTTATTGAGCATAGTAGATAGAGGCATGATAGCTGTAGATTCTTTTCCTGCTTATTATATTTATCATCAGTCTTTTCTCTATCTTATGCCTCTGGTAGACTTAGTGGGCAGACCGTGGTTCTTGGAGACGGTACCCACTGAGAACTACTGTAGGATGTAGTTCTCACACCCTCTGTCGGTGACAGGTTGCTGAGGCTTTCTTCCGTTCCTGCTGTGCTTGACTGGACGGACCGAGGACAGGGAGTCGCGTGATAGTTCCCTACCAGCATTGTTACTTTAGAGAGAGGTAGATGTACCATCCCGGATTGTGGGAGTTGGTTATGTTCTTGTTAGCTATCTCCCTTTTTGGATTCGTAGATGTTGTATAGGTGGACTTCTATTTGTATCAGCTGATTTTGGGAGATAGGCTATGAGTTGTAGCAGCTTGTAGTTGAGGAAAAAAAAAAAAATTTATAGTACAGCTTTTTATCCGCTCTGATATCTGTGTAGCTGTAGTTTTGTCTTTTGCAGGCTAGACGCTTCGTCTGTACGGCAGTTTCCGTACAGATGGCGGATCTGTTAGCGAGCCCGGGTCGCAGTTTCGACCCCGGGGCGTGACAGATTAGAGACCCCCGGAATTTGGATTAGTCCTATATATAAATGATATAATAGGACTAAATCTCTAACCCGGCTATAGCATTTTGGATGGTAGCAAGATCCAAGAGGAACATGAGAGTTAAGCGTGCTAGAGCTAGAGTAGTTCTAGGATGGGTGACCCCCTGGGAAGTGGGGCGTCACAGTTGGTATCAGAGCCATTCACCAGCCGGAAATGTGAGATGAGTCTTGGCTGAGCCAGGGTTATATAGCGGGTAGAGCGAGGCTCCCCGGCTAATGACCGTTGTGGGTGGAGTGCAGCTCCCCACAAGGTCGGCTAAGGCTAGCGAGACGAGTCTCACATCGCTTGGTGCTTGTGAGTGTGCTTGAGCCTGACGTGGATGTCAGGGCTTAAAGGGGGGAAGAATGTGACACCCCCGGAATTTGGATTAGTCCTATATATAAATGATATAATAGGACTAAATCTCTAACCCGGCTATAGCATTTTGGATGGTAGCAAGATCCAAGAGGAACATGAGAGTTAAGCGTGCTAGAGCTAGAGTAGTTCTAGGATGGGTGACCCCCTGGGAAGTGGGGCGTCACAAGTGGAATGTTTGTTTGATTCGTTAAGTGTTCTGTTGACCCGAATGTCCTCCCAAGGCCGAGTTGTGCATTTGAATGAGTAGCCTTTGCCTCAGGTTGCCTCCCGACCCTATATATAACCTCTCTTTATACGATAATAGCCCCTTGGTGTAGGTATAATTTGTCGAGCTCTTGGGCTGTAAGGCTAGTTGAGTGATAAGAGATTGGCTCTCTTCATCACCCAGGTAGCTATTGAGGATTTCCTGAATCCATTCGGGAACAACTGCGGAGACGACTTGACTGTTTCCTTCCTCAAATCCCCTATGGGACAGTGCATCGGCTGCTTTGTTATCCCTCCCTTTCTTGTGTTGTATCTTGTAATCCATACCTAGCAGCTTGAGCATGCCCTTTTGCTGAAAAGCCATCGAGATTCTTTGCTCTAACAAGTTCTTGAGGCTCTCATGATCCATCTTTATGATGAACTGTTTTGGGCTCAGGAAGTGTCTCCATTTGGCTACCGTTAGCAAGATCGCGAGAAATTCATTTTCGTTGGTGGATAGCCCAAGGTTTTCTTGCTGATCACCTTACGAAGGTAGGCAATGGGTTTACCTTATTGCGTCAACACCGCTCCAATTTCTTGGCCGCAAGCGTCTACCTCGATTGTAAACGGTTTGTTGTAATCCGGCATGGCAAGCACAGGGGCCACAGTCATGAGTCTCTTAAGATTCTCGAATGCCTTGTTTGCAGCCGGATTCCATGTAAAATTATTTTTCTTCAACATCTCCATTAGAGGCTTGCTGACAGTCCCATACCCTTTTATGAACTTCCTATAGTAGCCGGTGAGCCCCAAGAAACCCCTTAGCCACGTGGTCGATGTTGGTGTTGGCCATCGCTGCATGGCCTCTATCTTGCTTGGGTCCGTAGCAATTCCTTCCTTTGTAATGAGGTGCCCCAAATATTCAATCCGTTCTTGCCCAAAGAGACACTTGGTTCTTTTGGCAAAGAATATGTGCTTTTTTAAGGTTTGAAGTACTGCTTCTAAATGCCTTGCATGTTCTTCTAAATGTGTGGCTATAAACTAAAATGTCATCAAAGAATATGAGGACGTATTTTCGAAGTAGGGGTGCGAATATTTCATTCATAGTCGCTTGGAAGGTTGCCGGCGCATTCGTGAGTCCAAAAGGCATGACTCGAAACTCGTAATGGCCCACATGTGTTTTGAACGCCGTCTACGGAATGTCCCTCGGATCCATGCGAATTTGGTGGTAGCCCGACCTCAAGTCGATCTTTGAAAAATAGTTAGATCCCCCTAGCTCGTCTAGTAAATCTTCGATTATCGGGATCGGGTAATTGTCTTTGACTATGAGCTTGTTGAGTTGCCGATAATCAATGCAGAACCTCCAACTTTCGTCCTTTTTTTTTACTAGCAAAACCGAGGAGGCGTACGGACTGTGACTTGGTTGAATCATTGATGTCGCAAGCATCTCTTTAATCAACTTCTCCATTTCATTCTTTTGCTCATAAGTGTACCGATAGGGCCTGATATTAACCGGCTGTGCCCCCTCCTGCAGGGGAATCCTGTGATCCTGGGTTCTTGCTGGTGGCAGTCCTTGGGGTTCCTCAAATACATCTTCAAATTTCTACAGGACTAGTTGTATTTGTTTTGGAATTTTCTCTTGCTGGCCTTCTCTAGGCTCCTCAGTTGAGCTACCCCGCAGCAGCTGCCTTCTAGATATTCCTGCTGCCACTGCTTGGCTGTGATGCTCTTGACTCTCCTATTTTCTGTCATTCCTTTGAGTTCTATCTGTCTGCCATCTTTGGTGATCGTCACTTTATGACTACCGTAGTCGAAGGTAATTGGCCCTTGAGTCTTTAACCAATCGATCCCTAGGATCATACTTGAGCCTTCCAATCGGAACACTCGTAGGTCGATTGTGTAAGATTCACCTTGCATTTTCCATGAAAAATTAGGGCATTTCAATTGTTTAGTACCTTTTGGTCGTTCGCTACTGTCACTAATAGAGGTGAAGCCGTCGTGATAGCGGCCTTGACCTCCCTTGCGGTATTTATGTCTATGAAACTGTGGGTACTTCCGGTGTCTGTCACGCCCCGGCGTCGAAACTGCGACCCAGGCTCGCCAACAGATCCGCCACCTATACAGGAAATCCTGCATAGGCGAAGTGTCCTACCTGAAAAAGAACAGCTACTACCAACTATACAGATATCAGAGCTCAAAATAACTGTCAGTAATAAAATCTGAAACCAATGTACCACTGAAATAAGAATAAACTATCCACCTCCCAAGATGATAATACAACACTCTGGTCTACAGAAACAAAATATACAAAGAAATCTCCCTATACAACAACTATGAGTCCAAAAGGGGAGGTAAGCTAAAAACATAAACACATCAGTGTACAGTAATATCATAGTCCGGGTTGGTACATCTATCTCACCAATAAGACAACACTGGTAGGGATCTATCGCGCGACTCCCTCACCCAGATCCGTCGAGCCAACCGAATGTTAAGGATTTTGTTTTGGCGTATTTCGTGAAATGGTTAAGTCTTGAAGATTGAAGATGAAGATGGTTGAATCATATACCTTAATCTCAAGAAAGAAGAATTCAAAAGGATCAGGTACGTTTAACTAAATAAGTTTGGTGATCCGAATACTTCTTATAATGTAGAAACACTTGGATGAATTTTTAATCGCATAAAAATCAAGAAACTGGACTGTTATATGTTCAGGATCCGGATCAGGGTACTACAGTCCGGACCCTGAACGTAGGTTGGTTCATGCGCAAATCCAGTCCGGAACACCCCTGTTTCAGTCCGGACCCCGAATGTGGATTTTGCAGAAATTGCATGAACAGTCCGGACCGTAGATATTTTGTTCCGGACCCCGAACCTTGTTTTTTCAGGAATTCTCTGAAAAACAATGACAGTCCAGATCGAGCATAATCCAATCCGGACCGTCGTGCGGGTAAACTTCTGTTACAGTCAGTTTTTTATTCTTATCCACTTCCAATGGTTTCTAACCTATAAGTAAACCCTAATTCTATCTTTTAGGGCAATCCACGATAAGTTTTATACTCCGGGAAATGACGGAAAAATATTAACGGAGAAAAACTTATAAATCCACATATAGAGAAGAAAGGAAATAACTAGATTTAATTCTATGTTTCTTCATCTATATTATTTAATTTGATTCTAGGTTTTCATACTCAGATTTTGAGTAGAATCAAATTAATGAATACTTAGATGGTATTTCCGATCTATCTTTGATCTAAGTATTCGGCGGATCATCACCACCAAACCAAACAACGATTTTCTCCAAAATCGGCGCGTGGATTCGCGTGGCCTTGTGGATTCAAGGTGTTACCGCTCTCGTGGATTCGGAGCGAGGTACGTTCATGTGATCGAGACGTACTACTTGGTGGGGACCGTGGATTCGGTCAGACGTCGTGGACTCGACATTGGACGCCGTGGATTCGGCGTTGGACGCAAATCGTGGATTCGAGGCGCGTTGCGGAGCGAGCGGAGAAGATCAACTCGGAGCGTATGGAAAAAGGTTGAGTCGTGTGTGAGTACGTTATATCACCTTTGTACGTGTTTAATCTTAGTTGATTTCACCGTGTTATCGGTCCCGTGGTTTTTTACTCCTGTGATGGAGTTTTCCACGTAAAAATCTTGCGTGTTATTTTCCATTTCCGCATTGGGTTTTATTACGCAAAGATTTTTGAGTGTTTATCGTTTACACCTATTCACCCCCCTCTAGGTATTTTTTCCCCTATTTAGATCCTTATTAGACATAACCCAATAATTGGTATCAGAAAGGGAATAGGGTTGTAAACAATGGTTGAAGGTGGAAACATCAACAGACCCCCGTTTTTCGATGGAACAAATTATGCCTACTGGAAAGTACGGATGAGAGCATCTCTTATTTCCATCGATGAACGGGTGTGGCAATCAATCGAGTTAGGACGGTCAAATCCAACTAAAATTATTGCTGATGTTCGCACCATCAAACCTAGGTCGAAATGGACCAAGGAAGAGATTGACTCATCTTCTTACAACGGCAAAGGAATTAACGCCTTATTTAATGCTTTGTCGCAAACTGAGTTCTCTCGCGTCTCGGCATGTGAGACTGCGAAAGAAATCTGGGATGTTCTACAAGTTACACATGAGGGAACAAACTTTGTGAAGATTCAAAAACTGCAAATATTTACGAGCAAGTTTTACTCTATTTTCATGGCAGAAAATGAATCATTCACGGATTACTATACACGATTGCAAGATATCGTGAATACATCTGCTAACTTGGGAGAGAAAATTCCAGAATCTAAAGTTGTAAGAAAGATTTTAAGGACTCTTCCTGAAAGATTTCGTTCCAAGGTTACGGCCATTGAAACTGTTAAACACCCGGACAAAATCAAAGTAGAAGAATTAGTTGGTGGACTTCAAACTTATGAAATGACATTTCGTACTAACTATTCTTCTGGAAAGGCATCTACTTCTAAGTCTTCAGGTTTTGCATTGAAAACAACAAAAGAAGAAGACGCGGATTCATCCTCCTCAGACGATGAGAGAACCTATCTATGGAGGATTTAGAGAAGCAACTTGCTCTCTTGACAAGGAACTTTCGCCGAAACTTTCGAAGGGGTAATTCTAGCAAAACCTCATCCTTCGTAAAGTCGAAGAAAGGCAAAGGTTCTTCAAGCTTTAAGTCAAGAAAGCAAGAGAGTTTTTCAAAGGATAAGAAAAACTTGGAGGGACAAGTCCAATGCTTCAAGTGCCGAGGCTACGGTCACATTTCAACGGAGTGTCCCAATAAGAATCCGTCGAATAAGAAAGCGATGCAAGCCGTCACTTGGGATGACACCTCATCGTCAAATGAGTCATCTTCCAGTGATGAAGAAAACAACGCAACGGCGTTCCACGCGTCCACGACTTCACCCTTCGTATGCTTAATGGCAAGTACATCCGATTCCTTGTCCAACTCCTCCCAAGTTGAAAAGAATGCAACGGACGACGAATCGAGTAATTCCGAAGGTGAAGATTTTGCTTTTGCCTACCATAAACTTTTAAAGGATTCAAAGAAGCTGGCAAAGCAAAACAAGGGTTTGAGAGGGAGATTGCAGGATCTCGAAGAAGAAGCAAAAAGGGCAACTTCTCTCTCAAACGCTCTTGAAGTGGAAAGGGATAACTTGATCAAAGTAAATGTTTCCCTTCAAGAGAAAAATGAGCATTTCGAGAAGGAACACGTAAAATTGGTGGATAAAGCAAGTTACTTCTTGAAGCTCTACTCCGAGGCTCGACAGGAAAAGATGGAGATGACGAAGACCATTTTCCAACTTAAGGATGATTTGAAGCGATTTTCTTCGGGAAGGAGCAAGTTGGATAAGATGCTTGGTCTTGGTCAAACAAACCGTTTCGGCCTTGGATACAATCGAACTGGAGACAGTCCTAGTTCGGTTGGGACAGTTTTTGTGCCCCAGTTGGTATCTCCTCCTCCGACGACGAAATTCACTGCAATCAACGACAACAACCTTACCTCACCTACTTCGGGTTCGTCAAGTACAAAGGTATGTTTTCGTTGTGGTTTTGCAGGGCACATAAGAAGAAATTGCAAGATTGGAGCGAAAAGATCACATCAAGCACCTCTTGCAACAACTACCAAAAAGGTGATTCCTCGGAAATCAAAGGAGAACCTTTCAAAGGAAAAGAGCCTTGGTAGTTCAACTTACAAGACGACGTCATTAAAGAAGAGTGATCAATCAAACAAGACGCTTTCACCAAGGAGAATCACTTCACATTCATTGCCGACGCAGTCCAAAAAGGTTTGGGTGCGCAAAGGTGAAATCTTCCCTTGTCGTGTCATTCATACTTCTTTGCATGCTTATGACAATTCGTCTTGGTATCTGGATAGTGGATGTTCCCGTCACATGACCGGTGACAAAAACTGTTTTCAAACTTTAGAGAAAACCTCCGGAGGACTTGTAGTTTTCGGAGACGGTCGTTCTTCTAAAATTGTTGGAAAAGGAACAATTGCTATTCCAGAAGGCCCGGTTTTAAACAATGTTTTATTTGTTGAATGCCTTAAGACTAACCTCATTAGCATAAGTCAACTTTGTGATAATGGTTTTTCAGTTAACTTTTCTTCTGCAGAATGTATTGTAACTAATAAGGACCAATTATTCTTTATGAAAGGGGTTAGATCTAAAAATAATTGCTATGTCATTCCAAACAAAATTTCTGAAAATTGTAACCTAGTTTCTTTGGATAATGAAACTCTTTGGCATGAAAGACTAGGTCACATAAATTTTAAGGAAGTAGCAAGGATTTCAAATAAAGACGTGGTTAAGGGGGTTCCTAAACTTTCTTTCAAAGAAAACATTGTGTGTGGAGGTTGTCAAAAGGGAAAACAATCAAGGGCTGCACACAAGAACTTGAACCACGTTGGTACCAAACGGCTTTTAGAATTACTGCATATGGACTTAATGTGGCCGACTCGTCAACCAAGTTTGGGAGGTAAATGGTATATTTTTCTTTTGGTTGATGATTTCTCTAGATATACTTGGGTAACATTTTTAAAAGAGAAAGCGGATACTTTCGACTCTTTTCATGAGGTTTGTCATCATATTATGATTGAGAAAAATGAAAAGATCGTTCGTGTTCGGAGTGATAGAGGTGGAGAATTCATCAATTCTAAATTCATTGATTTTTGCACTTCCAACGGCATAAAACATGAATTCTCAGCACCCTATACACCTCAGCAGAATGGTGTAGTCGAGCGCAAAAACAGGGTTGTACAAAAGATGGCGCGTGTTATGCTTCATAGCCGGAGACTCCTGTTATATTTTTGGGTTGAAGCTGTGAACACCGCCGTCTACGTAATTAATCGAGTGTATTTGCGCCCGGGAACTTTAAATACACCATATGAACTATGGTTTTGTAGAAAACCGAATATCAAATATTTTCGTATCTTTGGGAGTCGTTGTTACATTTTACGTGATCGCGAAAATCTTGGTAAATTCGAATCTCGAAGCGACGAAGGGATTTTCATGGGTTATTCTACAAACAGTAGAGCATATCGGGTATTTAACCTGAAATCTAAAACGATGGTAGAATCTATTAATGTTAAAGTAGATGAAGCTTTTCACTTTGCATCTGTTAAATCTACCCCGGATTGTCTCTAGATGATGATACGCCTGTAAATGCATCTTCTCATAATAATTCCTTCGATAAAGTTGATGCATCTAATGGTTCTTCTAGTTTATCTGATATGCAGGAATCATCACATATACCTCCGAGCACTCCGTTACCTCAAACGCTACGTATCTCCAAGGATCATCCAGAGTCGAACATTATTGGAGACCCACAAGAAAGAGTCAGGACTCGGAGACAGTTGGTTTGTGGAGTCGCATGTTACGTCTCCATGATAGAACCAAAGAACGTCGATGAAGCTCTTCAGGATGATTACTGGATTGAAGCAATGCAAGAAGAGCTCCATCAGTTCGAAAGAAACAAAGTCTGGGAACTAACGAAGCCACCGAAGCAACACAACGTGATTGGTACTAAATGGATTTTCAAGAACAAGAAAAATGAGGATGGTACCATTATCAGGAACAAAGCACGCCTAGTTGCTCAGGGCTATTCACAAATTGAAGGAATAGATTTTGATGAGACGTTCGCCCCGGTAGCTCGACTCGAGTCGATTCGTATTTTGTTCGCAATTTCTTGTCATTTTAAAATCAAACTCTTTCAAATGGACGTTAAGAGCGCGTTTTTAAATGGGTTTTTGAACGAGGAAGTTTATGTGGCTCAACCAAAAGGTTTTGTAGACCATAAGCAACCTAACCATGTTTTTCGTTTGAAAAGGGCTCTTCACGGTCTAAAACAAGCACCGCGAGCGTGGTACGAAAGGTTGACAAAGCACCTTTTGGAGAAGGGCTATACTCGAGGGGGAGCAGATCAGACTATCTTTGTGAAGCATTATCAGGATAACTTTATTGTGGCACAAATCTATGTCGATGACATTGTATTTGGTGCAACAAGAGACAATGATGCTTCTAAATTCGCTGAAACCATGGAAAACGAATTTGAGATGTCTATGATGGGCGAACTAACATACTTTCTTGAATTGCAAGTAAAACAAAATGAAGAAGGCATCCATCTGTGCCAATCCAAGTATGCAAAGGAGTTGGTCAAGAAGTTTGGATTAGAAAATTCTAAAGACTTTCCGACTCCGATGGGAACTAGCAATAAGGGATTAGGAAGTAAATCTCTTAGTGAAAGTGTAGACGAGAAGCTTTATCGCAGCATGATAGGATGTCACGCCCCGGGGTCGAAACTGCGACCCGGGTTCGCCAACAGATCCGCCATCTGTACGGAAACAGCCGCACAGACGAAGCGTCTACCGTGCAAGTCAGATCTATAGCTAAAAACATGTATCAGAGCTGAAACTAAAACCAAAAGCTATAGAATAAAAACTGAACATCTGGAATAGTAAAATCTCCACTAGTACACAAATCCTCAAGGTACACAGTTCCACAAGAATAAAACAAGTACTATCCTCACAAGTCTCACAGAATGTCCAGTACAAAAGTGGAAACATAAAATACATCGGGTACAACTACCTCCGACTCTCAATGCTGGTAAGGAACTAATCGGCCGTGTCCTCACCTCGATCTACTGTCTCCGCGCGAACCAAGCCGAAACAGCTGCCTCAAACCTGTCACTGCAGCGGGTGTGAGATCTACTGCAGAAGGCAGATCTCAGTGGGTACCGTCCCAATATCCACGGTATGCCCACTAAGTCTACTGGAGGCAAAACAGATAGATATGCAGATAGATAGATAGATAGATAAAAGCTGAAGGAACTATAGCTATCATGTCTCAATCATCATGCTCAAGAAACTCTACTAATGATGAAATGTGCATACACTCGCTACTGCTAACATGCCTCAAGTACCATGCTCAAAGGAAACTCATCTATGAACATGCTATGAAACTCACTCACACATATCACTCAATCTCAATGACTGTCCCTCCTTGGACCAGTCAAGTCAAACCTGCGCTCATCTACAGCCACTCATGCCCAAACAGGGCTTGGTCTTACGTAGGGTGTCCCTCAAGGACTATCTCAGTAACCACATCGCAGCCTCGTCAGGCTCGGTATCATCATTGCATCCGGAGCGTAACTCGCGGGGAGCGTGTGAAGACCCGGATCTTCATGGTCATTACAGTGTGATCGACAGCTTGTGGAGGCCAATTTTTGTGGATAGTGTTGGTTGCGCGCAAATCGGACCCAAGAAACGGACTCAGTGCGAGAAATAGATTAAGATCGCCTATTTGGGAGTTCGTCGAAAAATAAAGGTGGTTTCGCGCAAAACAGACACCGTATTTGGATTCAGCGCGGAAAAACGATCAAAACGGCAATTTGGTTGCTTTATTTGGAATTTTGGACTTCGGAATTGGACTCAGCGCGCGAAAATAGCAAAAAGAGGCATTTTTGGAGCAGTTTTGGACTTCATTCAGGCGGCCGGTCCATGGGGTCTGCACGTGCACCAGGCGCACTGGCCACTCGGCCTTCCACGCGGCGGCACAGGAGAGGAGGGCGTGGGCCACGTGGCGCGCCTGCGTTGCGCAGAGCGCGCCCACGTGCGCGCGCCGTACTGCCCGTCCCCGCGCAGGGGACACGCGGCGCCACGCCAATGGCGGGCGCCGCGTCTGGCGTGGCCCCATCCGGGCCATCCGCCCGGGGGGCGGGGCGCCCGGATGGGCGCCACGTGCCCCGCCTGGGGTGTGGTTTGGGCCGGCGCCGGGCCGAGCCCGGTACTGTGCTTAAGCACAGTACCATTTCCCCCCCCCCCCCCCCCCCCCCCCCCCCCTATTTGCTCTTTTCTTCTCCTTCTTCTTTTATTTAAGGGCTCCTACCTCCTCCATCCTCCTCTTTTGGTGCTTCCCACCTTGGGGACTTCTACAGAGGACTCACCTGCAACCCTCCTTCATCTTCATCAGCAAAGAGATGGACAAAAGGGGCTTCATCACCATCATCTTCTCCATGAGGCAAGCATCACCATTGTTGCTGTTGGTGGACCTTCCCGTCGCGTTTCAGTGCGAAAATTCCCCAGGACTCATTTCTTGGAATTCTGAGCTCATTTCTGGTTCTACATTCTCACAAGAGGTAAGGCTACAATGTTTTTATTCAACTCTCCCCTCAGATCTCATGTTTTTATAGAGTTTTAAGGCCATCTTTGGAACCCTTCATTTCAGTCTGAAATCCTGAACAGTCCTCAGTGTTTTGGCCTTTCTGGGCAGTAGGATGCGAATATTTGGATGATTTTTGCGGTGAAATTTCCACGACTCGAAGATCTACAATATTGGTATGTATCATTTTCCCCATATCTGAGTTTTTATTAGGGTCTATGCATGATCTTTGGAGCACCTTGCTGCAGTCATGTACAGATGGAACTTGGTGGATGGTTCAAAGTATTTATGGGGTTTCTCCTTCATCCGAGCATGAAATTTGGAGTTCTTTAGCTCAATTTGTATCTACTCTCGACAAGGAATCCAATGGTACCTCTCTTGCAGGATTTGGAGCACGTTTGATTAGGTAACTATAATGATCTTTCCAAGTGCTATTATATGGTTTACTGCAGTCCCTGTTTTAGTTTTGATTTGAGCAAGGCACCTTGGAATGCAGATAACTTTGTGGATATAAGGTCTTTTTCAGAAATTCAAGTTGGGACTTCTTCTTAACTTCAAGGTGAGCAAATTCTCTTTTGTGATATGTGGATGAATCCCTTTGGAAAAGCCTCTAATTAAGCTTGGAAATGCTAGCAAGTTTATGTTAGCAATTTTGGACAGCATTGTGATTTTTGCTTCATTTGAATGTTAAGGGAAATTAATGGTGGACTTTTGAGGACTTGAAGATGTTTGTATAAAAGAGGACATCCTTGTTTTATTGTTAGAGACTTCATTTTGAGGTATTTGGGGCTGCACTTACATCTTCTTTAACTTAGTCTCAATTGCTGAAATTCTGGAATTTGAGTGCGCAGTGTGCATTGTTTCAGTGATTGCGCCCAATCCGTGAGGCGGATTTGGATGATTTTCACGGCATCGGACTCTTGGGAGGATAAGGATTACTCGCGCCAAAATTCAGCCAGATCGGGCATCGGATCGTCAAGTTTCAGGTGGGTGGTTGTGCTTTGCCGAAAACAACGATTTACCCACTCAGGCTATTGGTTTCCCTCATGGCATAGTTGATTGTTGTTCTCTTCTCCTTGGTATAATATGCTTGGATATCTATGTTTAGATTAAGTTATTTGATCCTTAGCTTATGCATGAGTAAATGATTAGTTGGTTGAAATTACATTATCTCATATGAAGTTGATTATAAGTGATCATCCTTAAACCTATTCTATGTGAGGGTAATTAGGAAACTAATCTTCAACCTACACCTTGTGATGAATGGTTAACATAATTATGTGGGAATGATGGTGATAGTTATATGTGAATGGTTGATTGATTTATGTGAGGACTTGATGGGGTTATGTGAGAAGTGCTTGGTTGCTTATGTGAGAAGGACTTGGTTGATCTATTTGAGAATGGCTTATATGAGAGTAGTTGGTTTGGTGATCCTTAGCCTCCACTTTGTGATATGAATTATTGTTGTTGATCCTTAACCTACAATGTGTGATGTTGAGCATAGATGTTGAGTCATAACCTATCTATGTGAGAATAATTAGTTGATTGATCTTTGATCTAACTTATGTGAAAATGGGTGTTGATGTTGGTTATTGATCTAGTCAATGTGAGAATGACCTATGCTTTTGATTCCTAGTTCATTCACGAAAAGATGGTTATTGTTGTGAGTTGAGGCCTGTTCCTTATGAGACTAAGCATTGTTCATGACTCCTATTACCTCTAAATGAGATTGGATGTTGTTGGTAGATCCTATGTTCATCCTATGTGAGATCAATGAAAGTTGTTGAACCTTAGTCTATTCATTGGTGATACTTGATTGAATGTCCATGTTTAAGTGATGTTAAATGATCTTTAGCATATCCATGTGAGAATGTGAGGTTTGATAAGTGTTGTACTCCTTTAGGTGATGTTGATGATAAATGATGTTCTTTAACCTATATTCTGTGTGAGTTATTCCTTATGAGAGAATATACTAGTCATGATCTAATCTGTGTAAGAACACTGTTAGATGCCTTTCTTTCATTCTACATGAGGACACTTGCATGCTTGTATGGACATCTAGATAGGCCACCTTTTTCTGCTACACTTTCATGTTGGAATCCGACTTAGGAGAAACCATGTTTAGCTGTTCTCCTTTATATTCAGATGCATGTTGCTCGAGTTAGAGCAGGGGTTCGGGATAGTGTAGTTGAGGCCATTGAGTCTGGGACAGGTTAGACTCGATTATGGATTGTGGGGCATTGTGGTAACCACGGACATTAGGCGGTTAGCCAGATGTTGATTACTTTATCAGATTTTGGACTTGTGGGGTGTTGCGGTGATCGCGAACATTGGGCGGTTGACCGGATGTTTATTTATGCATCAGATTGGGTATCAGATTTCTCTAGTGGATGAAGTTTCCCACTTATTGAGTATTATTGCACCAGATTGGGGATCGGGGTTTCATTAGTGGATGGATTTTCCCACTTTGATCATAGTCATGATCAAAGTCCTGCTATACAGAGATACTTGTTACTGAGATACTTTACTCGTGTGGGTCGCTCCCCTCGAGTGCCACTCCGGAGGTAGGCTTTTCGGACCCAGCCTTGTGTGCCGGTCTGATACTTATTTTGGGATGTGAGCCGTGCGGGCCGATCCCGCGGTTTCGAGCCTTGTGTGCAGATTCTGCTGAGCAGGCAATGCCAGTTTTACTGGTGGCACATGATTGGGTTATTTGGACAGATACTATATTCTGATGCATACTTTTAGCTATCCTTATTAGCTCAGCATTTAGAGGCATTTTAGTGGTAGCTTCCTTTTATCAGTAGTTCTGTTTATAGCTTACCACCTCTCTTATTCCTTTTCTTGCCTCTGGTAGACTTGGTGGGTACGTCGGGGTTTGAGGCTTTACCCACAGGGGGAGGCTACTGGTTTACTAGTGGTTCTCACCCCCATTGTTGTTTTTCCCCTTTCCTCCCTTTGTTTTGCAGTGTCTGCTGCGGGAGTTGCTGATCTTTCGGTTGACGGTTCGAGGCGAGGGAGTCGCGAGATAGATCCCTACCAGGGTTGATTTCTACAGTGGGATAGATGTACCAACCGGGATTGTGGGTTTCACTGTACACAGTTGTATTTTATTATTTTAGTTATCTCCCTTTTTGGATTTATAGATGTTGTATAGGTGGCTTTTACTTGTATTACAGTTTCGGTGGACCAGATTATTGTATCATTATTTTTGGGAGATGGATATTGTACCTTTATTTTTTTCAGTTGTATAGTGATTCGGATTCTTATTATAGCAGTTTTTCTTCAGCTCTGATATCTGTTTAGTTGCTAGATGATACTTTTGCAGGTTGGACGCTTCGCCTATGCGGGATTTCGCATAGGTGGCGGATCTGTTGGCGAGCCCGGGTCGCAGTTTCGACCCCGGGGCGTGACAGAGCGACCCCGCGAACTCAAGTATCTCACAACTGGCATAAAATGCCAGGCTCAGCAGGCTATAATCCACGATCAAACAGATCGGAACTCAATGCTCAACTAGCATACTCAGTCGGAAAAGATCCACGAACTAAAACAGGAAAAGCCCAAACACTCTCACAACTATGTCGGAGAACCCTCAACGACTCAATCTAATAATGCACGACCATGGCTGAGTCGGGAAAACCTCCGCGACTCGATCTGCCAGAACCCCAAATGTCCTCAGAACTAAGTGGGAGAACCACCTCCACCACTAAATCAGAAACATAACCCATGATCTAGAATAACCCATCGATCCCCAACAAGGAAGAAGAACTCTCATGACACTAAAACTCGGCAGTTAATGTACTAAAAATACACTCGGCCCCCTGGCGTGAGTACACATGCAACTCGAACAATCTGGACCATTCATAATGTTCTCAATAATTAAAAACCCTTAAAAAATGGAGTTTTACTTAAAACGGGGTACTAAAATAATATGAAGGTCCAGATGCAATCTGAATCTCAAATGGACATGCAGTCTAGTGTCAAATAACTTCTAGATCATACTAAAAATGTCTGGGGCTCATAAAAATCTTTCTACAGTTTTCTAGGCAACTAGCAGATTTATCAATATACAATAATTAAGCTAGCATGATCAATATGCTTACAGAAGCATTAGAGGGCATTTCATAAATCTCGAAGAAATTCCAACCCACCTGGAACGCTTTTCGCAGGCAATTGCTGAAGTCGGTGAAGTGCCGGAACCTCGAACTGACGAAACCTCGAAAATCGTGCCGCAAATCCCGGAAAAACCTCAGAAGCTCCAATAAATTCCCTCGAGTCCACTACAAACATCCGACGCGCAAACAAGCACTCCACTGCCAACATACACCACCAGCACTCTCTTAAAATCCAAAAAAAAATCCATCCACACACATATCCTGCACAATAACTGTACTTTAAAAAAAATGAATGCTCACATTACACAATTCCACACTTACACATAAGCTTCAGCATCTTCCATAATACAAGCTTACATAGTACAAATTACAAGCTCCCAAACCACCCAATCCCACAGCCATCACAGCATACAAGGTACCCACTTGATCCTCTACAAGATCCAATACACTCACAATTAACAACAAAACAACATCTATTACATCCAGAAAAACCCCAGCACACATACCACTTACTTAGCACAAATTCAAATCACCTCTTTTAATATCTTCTCAAAAGCCTCAGCACACAACAAGCCCACCGAAAAAACTGCACACTAATCAATAATTGCCCACATAATAAAGTCAAGCCCTCCTCAAATCCTGCAGCAATCTAATTCTCTCTCGGGTCCACAACAGCGCTCGCAAGCAAGTGGGCAACAACCTCGGCTCCGTGCGGCGAAAATCAACCCCAACCGGCAACGACACAATCTGCACACACAAGAAGCAAGAAAAAGGACAAATATAAGAAAGGATCCATCAAGCTCGGCCACCCGCAAGTCGCGAGCTCCTTGGGCAAAACCAGCCTCGGCCGACGAAGACGCCGCGTGCCCGCGTGAGGAGTACACCGCGCTCGCATCGCTGCGCGCGCGGCGCTGCCGCTGCCAATGAAGCAGTCGCGCCAGTCGCGCGGTGCCTGGGCCTACCGCGCGGCGCCCAGCTGTGCCGCGCGGCGCCCAGGCGCGCGCTGCGTAGCGCCCTTGCGCGCTGCGCGGCGCGCAGGCGCCCACTGCGCAGCGGCCTGGTGCGCTGCGCGGCACCCAGGCGCGCGCTGCGCAGCGCCCTTGTGCGCTGCGCAGCGGCCTGGCGCGCTGCACGGCGCCCAGGCACGCGCTGCGCTGCCCCCTACCGTGCGGGGCGCTCAAGCGCGCCCGCGCAGGTTGCGTAGACCAGCCGCGCGCGCCCACGGTGGCTGCTCCCCCCTACGTCGGCAGCACCAAACCCACACACAGAAACACCACTATCAACCTCCACACAAACAAAAACTCATGCCCTAACTCTCTCTAACAAGCGGAAAAACAGCACTTACCTCCATCAAATTCGTCACGCGCACCGCTCGCCGCGCTCACCGCTCGGCCCACACGGCTCAAGGAGGGAGTTCCATCATCAAAGCTCAATCCTCTTTTCTCTTTTCCTTATTTTCTTCTTCTTCTTTTTCCCTTCTTTTCTCTCTTTCTCACCTTCCTCTGTTTTGCTTTGAATCCCCTGTTTGATTTTTTGAAGAAGACGATGACGTGGCGGAAGGGTTTAATTAAGGGTGCTAATGGGTTGCAGCTGTAGCCAGATAAAAAAAATAACCCTTCTCTCTCTCTCTCTTAATTCCTTTTTCCTTTAATTCGCAAAATTCTCTTTCCTTACTTCACTCTTCACAGGCTAAAATGAATATCAACAAAATAATTAAATTAAATAATTAATTAATTCCATATTAGTCAACTCCAAGTCACTTTTTGTCTTCGGGGTCTCCACACCGGCCCGGAACCTCACGAACTCCGCTGTAATCTGAAAATACACATGTCCAAAGCTTTTTCTCTTCAAAAAGCTCAACCGTGGAGTCGGTGTGCTAAATCCAAAAACCAGTTCCAAAACTGCCAGTTCCAACTCACTTTTCGCCTTCGGGTCCTCCGCGTCAGTCCGGGACCTCCTGAAATCCGCTGTAATTCCAAAGTACACCTGTTCCAGGTATTTCCCAATTTTCAGCACACCAAGGTGGAGTCGATGCTTCCCCAAAACCAGTCCTCTATCGGTGCACAAAGCCCGAAAACTCCGGATCAAGCTGGGGCTTGCGCGTTGACCCGAATCAACCCGACATCATCTGTAAACACATAAGCAACATGCCCGAGGCAATTCCTCCGCACCACGCCATCTTGCGAGGTCGGCGCGCCATCCGAAAACCCGGTATTCTACACTCTCCCCTCCTTAAAAGGGTTTCGTCCTCGAAGCCAGAATAAATCCATAACTCAGGAGGGCGACTCAATCAAATGGGGATAGGGGATCCCTAACTCATCATCAGGCTCTCAGGTGGCCGTTCTCACTCAACAAAAGCTCCCTGGGACCCCGTCCATAGGTATAATCCGACTACAAAACTCTTCTGCCTCACCAGCAAAAATTGCATCGGTTGCTCCTAAAAGCTCCATTCCTCGTCCAACTCCAGAGACGTGAAATCCAAAACATGCGAGGGATCAAATACTGTTCCTCCAGCCAGGTAATTACTCGCGGTCCAAACTCCCCGCGTAAACATCGAATCTACACATCCTCGCGGATAGTGGCTTCCACAACATAAGGTCCTCAAAACCAAACTCTAAGCCTCCAATAGGCATCCACAGATTCGATCACCCCATTCCAAGGTTGCACTGCTCGCCTATCCAAGGCGTGCTGACCAAAAGTCCTTGCCGGAATAATGATATGCCATAAGATCAATCTTACAATTCCGGTAACTCTGACCTCCGGCGTTGCCTCAACCAAAATCCTCCTGAGTAACCAAGTACTTCAGGTTCAAGGGTCTAAGAATAACTTCACGCTCTCTCTATCGCTGGCAACATCTACAACAATGCTGGTATCCTCCTCAGCTTATTTCCTCATAGCTACACTAGCCCTGCTTAGTCCAAAAACTTTTGACCTCAGTCACTATCATAGGTTTAGGCCAAACCCAAACGGCATTACACTTCGTTGTGTCCACAATCACTCTTGTTGCTGAAATCACAGGCCTAACAACACAACCTTCCGAAGTCGACATGCATACTCTAATAACTTGGCATATGACTTCTTTTCTCAGAAGTTGCAGCACTACTCTTAAGTGCTCCTCATGCTCTAAGCCACTTCGAAAATGAATCCAAATAACCACGACGGGTACTACCACCAATCCGTCCAAACACAGCTGGAAAAGCACAATTCCTAAAGTCGGTAGGGCATTAGTCAATCCACTTGACCCCGCAAAAAGCTCATAATACCCCCACTGGTTCCTGATCACTATCAGGGCACAACCCTCGGCTATATGATTCCATAATGCTATCAATCTCTCGAAGGCATCTGCCAAGCACAATCCAAATCCGCCCGTGTTTGAACCATCCAAGAAATCTCACCGTTGTGTACTCACAACGTGGCATCACTGCCGTGCACCAACGGCGTGGCATCATACTCAAGTATTAAACTCTCAGATCCTCACTGTCGTATTCCCACGACATGGTATCGATCACATAGACCCCTCGATCCATCAAAATCCGCATTGTGCTATCAGCTCACTGTTTCACGGGTGATACTCCAAGAGATGCTATCGAATTTGGTACAGTTCCCACACTATGTCGACCACTATCTCGATCTCAATTCCACTAAGCGGCGGCTTCGAAAATCAGCTCAAGTAGACTCACACCCGGGGTCACACGGCGATAAGAATAAACTTTAGTCCCGGCGCCGCCGTAGGCACTTCCTCTACAGTCGGTAGCAACGTGATACGACCACGACTCAACTCCGCCGTGGTCTAACTCCCTCTACAAACACACTCCTCCTGACCAGGTCCACGGAGGGTCATTGTCCTCTCTCGACAATCCATGGTAGCCTAACAACGGGATAACCAATCCCTAACCAACACGTAACAACATCTCTAAACCGTTGTAGGACCAATACCCAGTGGTCAAATCCAAAGTCCTATCTGCACTGGGCAGGACTGGCAACACTCATCAATGTGCTAAACGTGATCTGGAACCTGATCCTCACGGGCACAAACCAACGATCACATCTCTGGCCCACACAAAGCTACCCCTGCTCTACTGAAACACACACAAGCAGTGTCGGCATCAACATGCTCTAACTCCGACGACTATAAGAAAGTCCACCCTGGTAGAACACGATCCGCTATCCTGGCACCCTCTAACCAACTGTACAATCTCATCCACTAGCTGCTGGCGATCATCGCTCTATCTACCTCGGTAACACGGCTATATCGACCTGCCGGTAAGTCGGATGAACCTCTTCATCCTGAAGGGGTAGTGGGGGTGTGACACCCCCGGAATTTGGATTAGTCCTATATATAAATGATATAATAGGACTAAATCTCTAACCCGGCTATAGCATTTTGGATGGTAGCAAAATCCAAGAGGTTATGAGAGTTAAGCGTGCTAGAGCTAGAGTAGTTCTAGGATGGGTGACCCCCTGGGAAGTGGGGCGTCACAGTTGGTATCAGAGCCATTCACCAGCCGGAAATGTGAGATGAGTCTCGGCTGAGCCAGGGTTATATAGCGGGTATAGCGAGGCTCCCCGGCTAATGACCGTTGTGAGTGGAGTGCAGCTCCTCACAAGGTCGGCTAAGGCTAGCGAGACGAGTCTCACATCGCCTGGTGCTTGTGAGTGTGCTTGAGCCTGACGTGGACGTCAGGGCTTAAAGGGGGGAAGAATGTGACACCCCCGGAATTTGGATTAGTCCTATATATAAATGATATAATAGGACTAAATCTCTAACCCGGCTATAGCATTTTGGATGGTAGCAAGATCCAAGAGGTTATGAGAGTTAAGCGTGCTAGAGCTAGAGTAGTTCTAGGATGGGTGACCCCCTGGGAAGTGGGGCGTCACAGGGGGTGCGTCGCAAGCGGCAGATCCATAAGCACTGCTGCTGATGTCTCGACTGTCGAGACCCTCCTGGTCTCTGTCTCCTCTGAGACCCATGCTCCTGAAACTGGAACCGTGGTGAACTCGATCCACTGAACTGTTACGGAATTTGAGTTGGCGTAGTTTCGTGAAAGTCTCAAGTCTTGAAGATTGAAGGTGAAGAAAGTTGGATCATTTAACTCAATCTCAAGAAAGAAGAATTCAAAAGGATCAGGTATGTTTAACTAAAGATTTTGTGTGATCCGAATACTTCTTGTAGTGTAGAAACACTTGGAAGAATCTTTCATTGCATAAAAATCAAAAACTGGACTTGGGACATGTTCAGGATCCGGATCAGGTTGTTCGATCCGGATCCCGAAGGTGGTTCGTTCATACACCAGTTCAATCCGGATCGTAGTCTCTTGATCCGGATCCCGAACAGTGAGTTTACCATTTTCCTTGAACGATCCGGATCATGCTTCGCAATCCGGATCCCGAACGTTGATGTTTGGTAAACTGTATGAACGATCCGGATCATGCACTTCGATCCGGATCCCGAACCTTCGTTTTTCTGGAACTGGCTGACTCGTTACGACGATCCGGATCACAGCTAGTCCGATCCGGATCGCCGTCCGTAAAATTTCCAGAAATGTTAGGTTTTTGATTCTTATCTCCTTCCTAGGGTTTCTAACCTATAAATAGACCCTTTGACTCTTTTTCTAGGGTTAATCCACATAGTCAATAGCCGTCATTTTCATATATCATTTTATACGGCTATAGATCCACATATAGAGAAGAAAGGAAATCATTAGAGAATACTCTATGTTTCTTCATCTATATTGATTAGTTTGATTCTAGGTTTTCATACTCACATCTCGAGTTGAATCAAACTAATGAATACTTAGATGGTATTTCCGATCTATCTTTGATCTAAGTATTCGGCGGCTCATCACCACCCAAAACAACGATTTACCCCAAAAATCGGCGCGTGGATTCGCGTGTCCTTGTGGATTCAAGGTTCAACCGCTCTCGTGGATTCGGAGCGAGGCACGTTCGTGGATTCGAAGGGTGCTATTGGGTGAAGACCGTGGATTCGGTCGGACGTCGTGGATTCGACGTTGGACGCCGTGGATTCGGCGTTGGGCGCAGATCGTGGATTCGAGAAGCGTCGTGGAGCGAGCGGAGAAGATCCTCTAGGAGCGTATGGAAAAGGTTGAGTCGTAAGTGTGTACGGTAAATCACCTTGTACGTGTTTTAATTCTAGTGGATTTCTGCCGTGTTATCGGTCCCGTGGTTTTTTACTCCGGTGATGGAGTTTTCCACGTAAAAATCTTGCGTATTATTTTTATTTCCGCATTGGGTTTTTATCGCAACGATTTTTGAGTGTTTATGCGTTTACACCTATTCACCCCCCTCTAGGTGTTTTTTCCCCTATTTAGATCCGTATTACATATAACCCAACAAGTGGTATCAGAGAAGGAAATAGGGTTGTAAACAATGGTCGAAGGTGGAAACATCAACCGACCCCCGTTCTTCGATGGAACAAATTATGCGTACTGGAAAGTACGGATGAAAGCCTTTTTAATTTCCATCGACGAACGGGTGTGGCAATCGATTGAATTAGGATGGTCTAATCCAACTGAATTTAATGGTGATGTTCGCACCTTAAAACCTAGGTCGAAATGGACCAAGGAAGAGTTAGATTCATCTTCTTACAATGGCAAGGGAATTAATGCTATTTTTAATGCCTTATCTCAAACTGAATTCTCTCGCGTCTCGGCATGTGAGACTGCGAAAGAAATCTGGGATGTTCTTCAGGTTACACATGAGGGAACTAACCTCGTGAAGATTCAGAAACTGCAAATGCTTACGAGCAAGTTTGACTCTATCTTAATGGCAGAAAATGAATCTTTCACGGACTACTATACACGATTGCAAGACATCGTAAACTCATGTGCTAATCTGGGAGAGAAGATTCCAGAATTTAAGATTGTAAGAAAAATCTTAAGAACTCTTCCTGAACGATTTCGCCCAAAGGTTACTGCCATTGAAACTATTAAACACCCGGACGAAATACGTGTAGAAGAATTAGTTGGTTCATTGCAAACTTATGAAATGACATTTACTACTAACAATTCTTCTGGAAAGGCATCCACTTCTAAGTCTTCAGGTTATGCGTTGAAAACCACTAAGGAAGAAGACGCGGATACGTCCTCCTCAGACGATGACGAGAACCTTTCTATGGAGGAATTTGAGAAGCAGCTCGCTCTCTTGACAAGGAAGTTTCGCCGCAACTTTCGAATGGGTAATTCAAGCAAATCTCCATCCTTCGGAAAGTCGAACAAAGGCAAGGGTACTTCAGGTTACAAGTCAAGAAAGCAAGAGAACTTCTCAAAGGATAAGAAAAGTTCAGAAGGACAACTACAATGCTTCAAATGTCGAGGCTACGGCCACATTGCAACGGAATGTCCTAACAAGTATCCGGCAAAGAAGAAGGCGATGCAAGTCGTCACTTGGGATGACAACTCAACGTCAAATGAGTCGTCTTCGAGTGATGAAGAAAAGAGCTCCACCGCATTCCACGCGTCCGTATCTTCACCCTTCATGTGCTTTATGGCAAGTACATCCGAGTCGTTGTCCAACTCCACTGTTGAAAAGAATGCAACGGACAACGAATTGGATGATTCGGAAGGTGAAGAATTTGCTCTAGCCTATCACAGATCTTTACGGGATTTAAAGAAACCGGCTAAGCAAAACAAGGGGTTGAGAGGGAGATTGCAGGATCTCGAAGAAGAAGTAAAAAGGGTAACTTCTCTCTCGACCGATCTTGAAGTGGAAAGGGATAAACTGACAAAAGAAAATGTTTCCCTTCAAGAGTCCAATGAGCAACTCGAGAAGAACTATATAGATATGGTGAACAAAGCGAACTATTTCTTGAAGCTCTACGGCGAGGCCCGACGGGAAAAATTGGAAATGACAGAGACCATTTGCCAACTCAAGGATGACTTACAGCAATTTTCCTTAGGAAGGAGTAAGTTGGATAAACTCCTTGGTCTAGGTCAAACAAACAAGTTCGGCCTTGGATACAATCGAACTGAAGACAATTTTAGTTCGGTTGGGACAGTCTTTGTGCCTCAGTCGGTATCTCCTCCTCCGACACCGAAAATCATGACAACCAACGACAACAAGCCTACTTCATCCTCTTCAGAATCGTCAAGCACAAAGGTATGTTTTCGTTGTAATTTTGCAGGGCACATTGGAAGAAATTGCAAGATTGGAGCTCAAAGACCAAATCAACCACATCTTGCAACTGCTACCAATAAGTTCACTCCATGGAATTCAAAGAAGGATTTTCCTAAAGAAAAGGACATTGGTAGTACTTCAAACAAGACGATGATGTTGGGTTATATGTAATACGGATCTAAATAGGGGAAAAAACACCTAGAGGGGGGTGAATAGGTGTAAACGCATAAACACTCAAAAAATCGTTGCGATAAAAACCCAATGCGGAAATAAAAATAATACGCAAGATTTTTACGTGGAAAACTCCATCACCGGAGTAAAAAACCACGGGACCGATAACACGGCAGAAATCCACTAGAATTAAAACACGTACAAGGTGATTTACCGTACACACTTACGACTCAACCTTTTCCATACGCTCCTAGAGGATCTTCTCCGCTCGCTCCGCGACGCTTCTCGAATCCACGATCTGCGCCCAACGCCGAATCCACGGCGTCCAACGTCGAATCCACGACGTCCGACCGAATCCACGGTCTTCACCCAATAGCACCCTTCGAATCCACGAACGTGCCTCGCTCCGAATCCACGAGAGCGGTTGAACCTTGAATCCACAAGGACACGCGAATCCACGCGCCGATTTTTGGGGTAAATCGTTGTTTTGGGTGGTGATGATCCGCCGAATACTTAGATCAAAGATAGATCGGAAATACCATCTAAGTATTCATTAGTTTGATTCAACTCAAGATGTGAGTATGAAAACCTAGAATCAAACTAATCAATATAGATGAAGAAACATAGAGTATTCTCTAATGATTTCCTTTCTTCTCTATATGTGGATCTATAGCCGTATAAAATGATATATGAAAATGACGGCTATTGACTATGTGGATTGACCCTAGAAAAAGAGTCATAGGGTCTATTTATAGGTTAGAAACCCTAGGAAGGAGATAAGAATCAAAAACCTAACATTTCTGGAAATTTTACGGACGGCGATCCGGATCGGACTAGCTGTGATCCGGATCGTCGTAACGAGTCAGCCAGTTCCAAAAAAACGAAGGTTCGGGATCCGGATCGAAGTGCATGATCCGGATCGTTCATACAGTTCACCAAACATCAACGTTCGGGATCCGGATTGCGAAGCCTGATCCGGATCGTTCAAGGAAGATGGTAAACTAAGTGTTCAGGATCCGGATCAAGAGGCTACGATCCGGATTGAACTGGTGTATGAACGAACCACCTTCGGGATCCGGATCGAACAACCTGATCCGGATCCTGAACATGTCCCAAGTCCAGTTTTTGATTTTTATGCAATGAAAGATTCTTCCAAGTGTTTCTACACTACAAGAAGTATTCGGATCACACAAAATCTTTAGTTAAACATACCTGATCCTTTTGAATTCTTCTTTCTTGAGATTGAGTTAAATGATCCAACTTTCTTCACCTTCAATCTTCAAGACTTGAGACTTTCACGAAACTACGCCAACTCAAATTCTGTAACAATCTCCCCCTTTGGCGGTTTCGTGACAAAACACAGATCCACTAAAGAAAATTCAAAAAGATATTTTTGTTGCTATCACCATACAACAAAAATTTACAATGGAGATCCAAAAATTTAAAAACATGAGATAAACTCCTAAAACAGACTCTAGACTTAGACATCTGTACTCTCTGCACAAAGAAATCATTCTTGACAAAAAGAGATCGTTAGATACCTCAAGAATATTTAGCATACAAAACCTAGTACAGAGATAGAGTTTATCTAATCATCATGACATTTGAGAATTCAGATATGTAAGAGAATCATAGTCAAAAACCAACATATCTTCTATGCAACTAAAAACCAAATGTCACAAAATGTTAGTCCAACATCAACTTGTTAGTTATATTACATGCCCAAATAGTTAGTCGAATAGTTAGTCGAGACATGCAACAGTAGGGACATGCAACAAATCACAAGATAAAAACCAAAAGTTGAAGTTGAGATCATACTTACCTTGATATTTCATCATTCATTGTAGAGATCATACTTACCTTGATATTTCATCATTCATTGTTCATTGTTCAAATCATTGTTCTAAACTCTCTCCCCCTTTTTGTCACAAATAAAGCCAAAGATTACAGAAGTGGAGAGAATGGTTAACAGTTTAAGTTCGAGAACTAAAAACTCAAATTAAAACTTAAAAACCTGCACAACAGAAGGATTTAAGCATATGCATAATAAACAGAAATTAGAAGGATACGGATTATTCAGACTCGTCTGAACTGATACAGCCGAGGATTTGGAAAATCTTCTTTATTCGCTTGTTCATTGCTGATTGATTTTTATTTACCTTCTTTATTTCTTCCTTTACCTCAATTAGTTCATTTGATATACGTTCTTGCTCGTTGGAGAGCCTTTGCTGTTCTTTATAGATTGAGGTAACAGATGCATCATCATCAGAAGTTGATTGTGGTGCTTCTTGTGCCGGAGGTGCTGGTTGAACTGGAGGAGCTGCTGCCGGTGCAGAGGTTGTTGCTTGTTGTCGTTGTTCTCGTTGCCAGTGAAGAGGTATGAAAGGTTCATCTGGCTTCGTCGAAAGAGACTTTACAATTGTTGTGTCATTGATCGTTCCTAGACTGTGCAGATAGGAACTCGCATTTGTGTCAGCTTTAAATTTGCGAAGAATGCGCATGATGATCATTGGAAAAGGTAGTCTCTCTGACGGATGAGCTTGCTCCACATATCGTGCCATCCTTGACCAGATGACGTAGGGAATGTTTAAGTTAGCTCCCATTGCTGCTGCGGGGTTTCCAAGTAGATAAAGGAATATCATTCTTTCCCACCGAAGAACCTTTGTGTTCATGTTTGGAATAATATTGTAACAAACAATAAGATTTAAGATGCGGTACTCAGGTCGTAGTTCTTTCGAGAAAACGGAGTTTCCTGTCGACCGAGTATCTGGAACACAGATTCCATCAACTACCACTCTCCAGGAGAAGGTGTTGAAGACTTGATTCTTCAGGTAATTAGTGCCATCGGCTCGGGCGTCCATCCCTAGTACTTCACCAATTAGCTGAGGCGTTACTTTGATTCTGACATTCTTGACTAATGTTTGAAAATCCCGACGCCCGCTTTCCTGATCAACTAGATAGCAGGCATTCTGATAAAACATCCTCACTGAGTGAAGACAATACCCAGTGGTCTCCGGGAAATTGCAAATGGAAGCAAGACCTCTCTGGTCAAACAAAGTCCCGAACGTCTGAGAACGCTGCTTTAAGGCTTTTACATCAACATGCCTTTCTCCAATGCATTCTCTGTTTTCAAAATCCTTTATTCTAGCCGAGCTGACAAAGTCTTGAGGAGGTGCTTGCCTATCAGCTGGTTGCTCAATGGAGATTCCTTGTGCACTCCCTCTTTTGCGAGCAATACTTTTTCTTCTTGTCTTCCCAGAAGTTTCTTCCATTGGAGCTTTGCCTTTCTCAGCAGCAGTGGGCGGAGCCTTTGATGTTTCTGCAGATGCTTTTCCCTTTGAAGCAGTCGGAACAGTCGTTGCTTCAACTTGCAGTTCATCCCAATTAATTGATTCCGTTTCAGATTCTGTATCGGAATCATCTTTAGCTTTCTTCGCTTTCTTAGCCTTCTTAGCCCTCTTGGGCTTGACGGTGTCTCTCGTATGAACCATAGCCGCAAGTAGAAAAACAATCCAAGTGATCACCATTGCTAATGGTTTCTTGAGAAAAGGAATCCTGTGTAGACCAACTCAAGAGCACATGAAAAATTCTTAGTTTTCAAAGATTGAAAAAATTGTATCCAAAAAATCATTATCATGTAGAGAGACTAAGAATCAAATTAGTTTTGCAAAAAGACTTTTAAAAATAGATCAATTGCATGATTTTCGAAAATCCTTATTATATGCCCTAAAACCGAAATTTTAGAAATCGAAGCCTAAAAATCCGTTAATCAGGAGAATACCTAGCATATAATCAAAACTAATCTACCCAGAGTTCTTATTTCAAAAGAAATTTGATCAAAAACCATCCACAAACAAAGTTGATCCAAGAAATTCATCACGTTTGAGGAGGAAAAGAGAAAAACGGTGAAAAACCGAGATTTTGATCAATAAAACTTACTTGGAGTTGAAGAACTTGAGTTTGAAAGCTTCCAGGAAGGATGAAATCTAGAGAGAGAGGCTCTGGAAACTTTGGAACAAAAGATTGAAGTAAAGAAATTAAAAACCCCTTTCGTTCTTTATAAAACCTAGCCGCGATCCGGATCAGTTCATAACTGCGATCCGGATCGGCTACCCGCAGTGAGAAACTGCGTTCGGGATCCGGATCGGCAGATACAATCCGGATCGTCAGCCCGCAGAAGAATTCCTGCGTTCGGGATCCGGATCACCTAGCCCGATCCGCATCGGCCCCAACTTTTTCTTTAGAAAATTTCAGAGAAATTCAAGAAAAACCAGAAAAAGATTGTAAGCGCAAATGTGTATCAACTTTAAACAAAAATCATCGTTTCATACAACAAGAATTAGATTATGCCAAATCTATCAATAATATCCAAAAATGAAACGAAAATTTACAAAAATTAAATCCCTTAAAGTTGAACACCTTCAATCACATCTAACTTGATCTTATGAGTAATGCCTTTATCAAATCATCAATTCAGTAAAGAAAATGAAATACAAAGATCAATAGATGTTTGAAATCCCAAATATAGTAGATAATGTATCTAGACAATCTGTTGAAGAGAGTGGCTCTTTGAGCATCTTTCATTAAAAACCCACCTTATACCAACCTTGAAATTTGACAGAGTCAAGTATTTCAACATGCATTTTACTTAATCAAAAATTTGAACAACCATGCTTGGTATACATGTGGTAGCTGCACACAATACTCGGACGACCGAGGTGGTAGCTCTTTCCTCCATGTGGTGGTAGTTTTCACACTCCTCATTGGGATGTAACTCTTTCCACATCTTTTGAGCATTTTACCTTTTCTATGACTCCCCCTCAATTGGCTATCAATTATTTAAGATATAAAGTATTCAACCAAAAATTGATCTCGATTTCATACTCGACTAAGCAGTCAAATAAGATAATGACGATACCAAGAGATCATAGAGAGAGAGAAATTGACTTTGATCACTTTAGAAGATGATTTAATTAACATAAATGATCATTTCAACAGTGAAATATTATGATGGCAAAAGCATAATAAATTTCTAAATGTGCGAAAAGATGCAATTAAAGTCAATTATGATCTATGCTCAATTAATGTCCTATGAACAAACATAGATAATGAACAAAACAAAAACAAATACAAAACCTATCCTAAGCAAAGATTTCAAAAAGAAGATTATTTCAAGGAAAGCATCCCAATTGCTTTTCGTAAATGAATAAAACGTTTTTGATCCAAAGGTTTTGTTAGAATGTCAGCTAATTGATCCTCAGTTGAAATATATGAAAGTTGAAGAGTATTTGATTCAACTAGCTCTCTAAGGAAATGATATCTAAGTTCAATATGTTTTGTTCTAGAGTGCAACACAGGGTTTTTAGAAATGTTAATAGCACTAGTGTTGTCACAAAGTATTGTTACTGAAGATGCTGAAATGCGGAAGTCGCTCAGTACGCTTTTCATCCAAATGAGTTGAGTTGAGCAACTTCCAGCTGAAATGTATTCCGCTTCGGCAGTCGAGAGTGCTATGCAGTTCTGCTTTTTACTGTGCCATGCAACAAGGCAATGGCCAAGATAGAAGCATGCACCACTCGTGCTTTTCCGATCATCCACTGATCCTGCCCAATCGGCATCTGAGTATCCAACAATATCCAAACTTGTTCCCATAGGATACCAAATTCCGAAATTAATTGATCCTTTGATATACCGGATGATCCTTTTCACCGCTTTCAGGTAAACCTCCTTTGGTGCTGATTGATATCTCGCGCAAATCCCAACACCAAAAGATATATCCGGGCGACTAGCCGTGAGGTAAAGTAGACTTCCAATCATACTTCGATACAGTTTCTCGTATACATTCTCACTATGTGATTCACTTCCAAGTCCCTTGTGGCTAGTTCCCATTGGAGTCGGAAAATCTTTACAATTTTCTAGATCAAATTTTTTTACCAACTCCATTGCATACTTGGATTGACTCAAGTGAATACCTTCATCATTTTGTTTAATTTGCAATCCAAGGAAATAAGTCAATTCGCCCATCATGGACATCTCAAATTCGCTTTCCATGGTCTCCGCGAATTTAGAAGCATCGTTATCTCTTGTTGCCCCAAATACAATGTCATCGACATAGATTTGTGCTACAATGAAATTGCTTTGATAATGCTTCACAAAGAGAGTCCTATCAGCTCCCCCTCGAGTATAGCCCTTCTCCAAAAGGTGCTTTGTTAACCTTTCGTACCATGCTCGCGGTGCTTGTTTCAGACCGTAAAGAGCCTTTTTCAAACGAAAAACATGGTTAGGTTGTTTATGATCTACAAAACCTTTCGGTTGAGCCACATAAACTTCCTCATTTAAAAACCCATTTAGAAATGCGCTCTTAACGTCCATTTGAAATAATTTGATTTTAAAATGACAAGCAATAGCGAATAGTATACGAATGGACTCGAGTCTAGCTACAGGGGCGAAGGTTTCATCAAAGTCTATACCTTCTACTTGAGAGTAGCCTTGAGCAACTAATCGTGCCTTGTTCCTGATGATAGTACCATCCTCATTTTTCTTGTTTTTGAAGATCCATTTGGTACCTATCACATTGTGTTGCTTTGGAGGCTTCGTTAATTCCCAGACTTTGTTTCGCTCAAATTGATGGAGCTCTTCCTGCATTGCTTTAATCCAGTAGTCATCCTGAAGAGCTTCATCTATGTTCTTTGGTTCGATTAAAGATACGTAGCAAGCGAATCCACAAACCAACTGCCTCCGAGTTCTGACTCCTTCTTGTGGATCTCCAATAATATTCGATTCCGGATGATCCTTGGAGATTCGTAACGTTTGTTGAAACGGAGTACTCGGAGATATATGAGATGATTCCTGCACTTCAGATAAACTAGAAGAACCATTAGATGCATCATTAATATTGGAAGTATTATTATGAGAAGATGCACTAGCAGGAGAATCATCATCTAGAGAGATATCGAGGGTAGATTTTCCAGTTTCAAAGTGAAAAGCTTCATCTACTTTAACATTTATAGATTCTACGATCGTCTTAGATTCAATGTTAAATACTCGATATGCTCTGCTATTCGTAGAATAACCCAGAAAGATCCCTTCATCACTTCGAGAGTCGAACTTTCCAAGATTTTCACGGTCACGTAAAATGTAACATCGACTCCCGAAAACACGAAAATATTTGATATTGGGTTTTCTACTAAACCACAGCTCATATGGTGTATTTAAGGTTCCTGGGCGCAAGTAAACTCTATTAATGACATAGACAGCGGTGTTCACAGCTTCAGCCCAAAAATGTAACGGTAAATTCCGGCTATGAAGCATCACACGCGCCATCTCTTGAACAACCCTGTTCTTGCGCTCAACAACACCATTCTGCTGAGGTATATAGGGTGCCGAGAATTCATGTTTAATTCCATTTGAAGTGCAAAAATCAATGAATTTTGAATTTATGAATTCTCCACCTCTATCACTTCTAACACGAATGATCTTTTCATTCTTTTCAATCATAATACGATGGCAAATCTCATGAAAAGAGTCAAACGTATCGGCTTTCTCTTTTAAAAATGCTACCCAAGAAAACCGAGAGAAATCATCAACCAATAAAAAAATGTACCATTTACCTCCCAAAGATGGTTGACGGGTCGGCCCCATTAGGTCCATGTGCAAAAGTTTCAAGGGCCGTTTTGTACCAACGTGGTTCAAGTTCTTGTGTGCAGTCCTAGACTGTTTTCCCTTTTGGCAACCACCACACACAATGTTTTGTTTAAATAAAAGCTTTGGAACCCCCTTGACCACGTCCTTGTTTGAAATTCTAGTAAGTTCCTTAAAATTTAAGTGACCTAGCCTTCATGCCAAAGAGTTTCATTATTCAAGGCAGCTAAGTTACAATTTTCAGAAAATTTATTAGGAACAACATAACAATTGTTTTCAGATCTAACCCCTTTTAAAAAGAAGACATGGTCCTTATCAGTTACAACGCATTCAACAGATGAAAAGTTAACTGAAAAACCATTGTCGCAAAGTTGACTTATGCTTATGAGGTTAGTCTTAAGGCCATCAACAAATAAGACGTTTTTCAAAATCGGGCCATCTGGAATAGCTACCGTCCCTTTTCCAACAATTTTGGAAGATCGACCGTCTCCGAAAACAACGTGTCCTCCGGAGATTTTCTCAAGATTTTGAAACTATTTTTGTCACCGGTCATGTGACGGGAACACCCGCTATCCAGATACCAAGACGAACTATCATATGCATGCAAGGAACATTGGAAACAAGACAAGGGAAAATTTCAACCTTTGCGCACCCAAACCCTTTTGGAGTGCGTCGGTAATGGTCGTGAAGTTATATGCCTAGGTGAAGGCGTCTTGTTATAGCGATTGTTGTTCCTTGATGAAATCGTCTTGCGCGATGAACTACCAAATCTCTTTTCATTTGAAAGTTTTGCTTTGATTTTCGGGGAGGAGCCGTTTTGGTAGTTGTTGCAAGAGGTCTTTGAGATGAGCGTTCGACTCCCGTCTTGCAAATATCTTCTAATGTGCCCTGAAACACCACAACGAAAACATACCTTAGATCTTGACGATCCCAAAGAGGATGAAGTAGGTTTGTTGTCGTTGTTTGTCTTTGAATTCCGGTGTCGGAGGAGGAGATACCGACTGAGGCACAAAAACTGTCTCACTCGAACTTGGACTGTTTCCAGTTTGAGTGTATCCGAGGCCGAACCTATTTGATTGACCAAGACCAAGAAGTCTATCCAACTTACTCCTTCCTGAAGAGAATCGCTGTAAGTCATTCTTGAGTTGGAAAATGGTCTTTGTCATTTCCAGGTTATCCTGTCGAGCCTCGTTGTAGAGCTTTGAAAAGTGATTCGCGTTATCCACCAGATTTGTATGTTCCTTCTCAAGTTGCTCATTGGACTCTTGAAGGGAAACATTTTCTTTTATCAGTTTATCCCTTTCCACTTCAAGATCGTCGAGAGAGAAGTTACCCTTTTTACTTCTTCTTCGAGATCCTGCAATCTCCCTCTCAACCCTTTGTTTTGCTTAGCCGGTTTCTTTAAATCCCGTAAAGATCTGTGATAGGCTAGAGCAAATTCTTCACCTTCCGAATCATCCAGTTCGTTGTCCGTTGCATTCTTTTCAACAGTGGAGTTGGACAACGACTAAGATGTATTGCCATAAAGCACATGAAGGGATGAAGATACGGACGCGTGGAATGCGGTGGAGCTCTTTTTCTTCATCACTCGAAGACGACTCATTTGACGTTGAGTTGTCATCCCAAGTGACGACTTGCATCGCCTTCTTCTTTGCCGGATACTTGTTAGGACACTCCGTTGCAATGTGGCCGTAGCCTCGACATTTGAAGCATTGTAGTTGTCCTTCTGAACTTTTCTTATCCTTTGAGAAGTTCTCTTGCTTTCTTGACTTGTAACCTGAAGTACCCTTGCCTTTGTTCGACTTTCCGAAGGATGGAGATTTGCTTGAATTACCCCTTCGAAAGTTGCGGCGAAACTTCCTTGTCAAGAGAGCGAGCTGCTTCTCAAATTCCTCCATAGAAAGGTTCTCGTCATCGTCTGAGGAGGACGTATCCGCGTCTTCTTCCTTAGTTGTTTTCAACGCATAACCTGAATACTTAGAAGTGGATGCCTTTCCAGAAGAATTGTTAGTAGTAAATGTCATTTCATAAGTTTGCAATGAACCAACTAATTCTTCTACACGTATTTCGTCCGGGTGTTTAATAGTTTCAATGGCAGTAACCCTTTGGGCGAATCGTTCAGGAAGAGTTCTTAAGATCTTTTCTTACAATCTTAAATTCTGGAATCTTCTCTCCCAGATTAGCACATGAGTTTACGATGTCTTGCAATCGTGTATAGTAGTCCGTGAAAGATTCATTTTCTGCCATTAAGATAGAGTCAAACTTGCTCGTAAGCATTTGCAGTTTCTGAATCTTCACGAGGTTAGTTCCCTCATGTGTAACCTGAAGAACATCCCAGATTTCTTTCGCAGTCTCACATGCCGAGACGCAGGAGAGAATTCAGTTTGAGATAAGGCATTAAAACTAGCATTAATTCCCTTGCCATTGTAAGAAGATGAATCTAACTCTTCCTTGGTCCATTTCGACCTAGGTTTTAAGGTGCGAACATCACCATTAAATTCAGTTGGATTAGACCATCCTAATTCAATCGATTGCCACACCCGTTCGTCGATGGAAATTAAAAAGGCTTTCATCCGTACTTTCCAGTACGCATAATTTGTTCCATCGAAGACGGGGGTCGGTTGATGTTTCCACCTTCGACCATTGTTTACAACCCTATTCCCTTCTCTGATACCACTGTTGGGTTATATGTAATACGGATCTAAACTAGGGGAAAAAACACCTAGAGGGGGGTGAATAGGTGTAACGCATAATAAACACTCAAAAATCGTTGCGATAAAACCCAATGCGGAAATAAAAATAATACGCAAGATTTTTACGTGGAAAACTCCATCACCGGAGTAAAAAAACCACGGGACCGATAACACGGCAGAAATCCACTAGAATTAAACACGTACAAGGTGATTTACCGTACACACTTACGACTCAACCTTTTCCATACGCTCCTAGAGGATCTTCTCCGCTCGCTCCGCGACGCTTCTCGAATCCCACGATCTGCGCCCAACGCCGAATCCACGGCGTCCAACGTCGAATCCACGCGTCCCGACCGAATCCACGGTCTTCACCCAATAGCACCCTTCGAATCCACGAACGTGCCTCGCTCCGAATCCACGAGAGCGGTTGAACCTTGAATCCACAAGGACACGCGAATCCACGCGCCGATTTTTGGGGTAAATCGTTGTTTTGGGTGGTGATGATCCGCCGATACTTAGATCAAAGATAGATCGGAAATACCATCTAAGTATTCATTAGTTTGATTCAACTCGAGATGTGAGTATGAAAACCTAGAATCAAACTAATCAATATAGATGAAGAAACATAGAGTATTCTCTAATGATTTCCTTTCTTCTCTATATGTGGATCTATAGCCGTATAAAATGATATATGAAATGACGGCTATTCGACTATGTGGATTAACCCTAGAAAAAGAGTCATAGGGTCTATTTATAGGTTAGAAACCCTAGGAAGGAGATAAGAATCAAAAAACCTAACATTTCTGGAAATTTTACGGACGGCGATCCGGATCGGACTAGCTGTGATCCGGATCGTCGTAACGAGTCAGCCAGTTCAGAAAACGAAGGTTCGGGATCCGGATCGAAGTGCCTGATCCGGATCGTTCATACAGTTACCAAACATCAACGTTCGGGATCCGGATTGCGAAGCATGATCCGGATCGTTCAGGAAAATGGTAAACTCACTGTTCGGGATCCGGATCAAGAGACTACGATCCGGATTGTACTGGTTGTATGAACGAACCACCTTCGGGATCCGGATCGAACAACCTGATCCGGATCCTGAACATGTCCCAGTCCAGTTTTTGAGTTTTTATGCAATGAAAGATTCTTCCAAGTGTTCTACACTACAAGAAGTATTCGGATCACACAAAATCTTTAGGTTAAACATACCTGATCCTTTTGAATTCTTCTTTCTTGAGATTGAGTTAAATGATCCAACTTTCTTCACCTTCAATCTTCAAGACTTGAGACTTTCACGAAACTACGCCAACTCAAATTCCGTAACAGATGACAAAAGAAAAAAGGGACAATCTTGAAAGACGTCTCATCAAGGAAAAACTTTTCACCATGCCAAATTCCTCCAAAAATCAAAAGGTTTGTTGGGTATGCAAAGGTGGAAAAACCATCTTGTTTTAAATCGTTCTTCGATAAATCTTTGTGTAGTTTATTTATACTACTTTCTTTTCTTCTTTTTCTTTTGCCGACCCGTCAACCATCTTTGGGAGGTAAATGGTACATTTTTTTATTGGTTGATGATTTTCTCGGTTTTCTTGGGTAGCATTTTAAAAAGAAAGCTGATACGTTTGACTCTTTTCATGAGATTTGCCATCGTATTATGATTGAAAAGAATGAAAAGATCATTCGTGTTAGAAGTGATAGAGGTGGAGAATTCATAAATTCAAAATTCATTGATTTTTGCACTTCAAATGGCATTAAACATGAATTTCGGCACCCTATACACCTCAGCAGAATGGTGTTGTGAGCGCAAGAACAGGGTTGTTCAAGAGATGGCGCGTGTGATGCTTCATAGCCGGAATTTACCGCTACATTTTTGGGCTGAAGCTGTGAACACCGCTGTCTATGTCATTATAGAGTTTACTTGCGCCCAGGAAACTTAAATACACCATATGAGCTGTGTGGTTTAGTAGAAAAACCCAATATCAAATATTTTCGTGGTCTTCGGGAGTCGATGTTACATTTTACGTGACCGTGAAAATCTTGGAAAGTTTCGACTCTCGAAGTGATGAAAGGGATCTTTCTGGTTATTCTAGCGAATAGCAGAGCAATATCGAGTATTTAACATTGAATCTAAGCCGATCGTAGAATCTATAAATTGTTAAGTAATGAAGCTTTTTCACTTTGAAACTGGAAAATCTACCCTCGATATCTCTCTAGATGATGATTCTCCTGCTAGTGCCTCTTCTCATAATAATACTTCCAATGATTAATGATGCATCTAATGGTTCTTCTAGTTATCTGATGTGCAGAATCATCTCATATATCTCCGGTACATCCGTTTTCAACAAAACGTTACGAATCTCCAAGGATCATCCGGAATCGAATATTATTGGAGATCCACAAGAAGGAGTCATAACCTCGGAGGCAGTTGTTTGTGGATTTCGCTTTGCTACGTTATCTTTAATCGAAACCAAAGAACATAGATGAAGCTCTTCAGGATGACTACTGGATTAAAGCAATGCAGGAAGAGTCCATCAATTTGAGCGAAACAAAGCTCTGGGAATTAACGAAGCCTCCAAAGCAACACAATGTGATAGGGTACCAAATGGATCTTCAAAAACAAGAAAAATGAGGATGGTACTATCATCAGGAACAAGGCACGATTAGTTGCTCAAGGCTACTCTCAAGTAGAAGGTATAGACTTGATGAAACCTTCGCCCCTGTAGCTAGACTCGAGTCCATTCGTATACTATTCGCTATTACTTGTCATTTTAAAATAAATTATTTCAAATGGACGTTAAGAGCGCATTCTAAATGGTTTGTAAATGAGGAAGTTTATGTGGCTCAACCGAAAGGTTTTGTTAGATCATAAACAACATAACCCATGTTTTTCGTTTGAAAAAGGCTCTTTACGGTCTGAAACAAGCACCGCGAGCATGGTACGAAAGGTTAACAAAGCACCCTTTTGGAGAAGGGGCTATACTCGAGGGGGAGCTGATAGGACTCTCTTTGTGAAGCATTATCAAAGCAATTTCATTGTAGCACAAATCTATGTCGATGACATTGTATTTGGCGCAACAAGAGATAACGATGCTTCTAAATTCGCGGAGACCATGGAAAGCGAATTTGAGATGTCCATGATGGGCGAATTGACTTATTTCCTTGGATTGCAAATTAAACAAATGATGAAGGTTATTCACTTGAGTCAATCCAAGTATGCAATGGAGTTGGTCAAAAAGTTTGATCTAGAAAATTGTAAAGATTTTCCGACTCCAATGGGAAACTAGCCACAAGGGACTTGGAAGTGAATCACATAGTGAGAATGTAGACGAGAAACTGTATCGAAGTATGATTGAAGTCTACTTTACCTCACGGCTAGTCGCCGGATATATCTTTTGGTGTTGGGATTTGCGCGGATATCAATCAGCACCAAAGGAGGTTCACCTGAAAGCGGTGAAAAGGATCATCCGGTATATCAAAGGATCAATTAATTTCGGAATTTGGTATCCTATGGGAACAAGTTTGGATATTGTTGGATACTCAGATGCCGATTGGGCAGGATCAGTGGATGATCGGAAAAAGCACGAGTGGTGCATGCTTCTATCTTGGCCATTGCCTTGTTGCATGGCACAGTAAAAAGCAGAACTGCATAGCACTCTCGACTGCCGAAGCGGAATACATTTCAGCTGGAAGTTGCTCAACTCAACTCATTTGGATGAAAAGCGTATTGAGCGACTTCCGCATTTCAGCATCTTCGGTAACAATACTTTGTGACAACACTAGTTGCTATTAACATTTCTAAAAACCCTGTGTTGCACTCTAGAACAAAACATATTGAACTTAGATATCATTTGTCTTAGAGAGCTAGTTGAATCAAATACTCTTCAACTTTCATATATTTCAACTGAGGATCAATTAGCTGACATTCTAACAAAACCTTTGGATCAAAAACGTTTATTCATTTACGAAAAGCAATTGGGATGCTTTCCTTGAAATAATCTTCTTTTTGAAATCTTTGCTTAGGATAGGTTTTGTATTTGTTTTTGTTTTGTTCATTATCTATGTTTGTACATAGGACATTAAGTGAGCATAGATCATAATTGACTTTAATTGCATCTTTTCGCACATTTAGAAATTTATTATGCTTTTGCCATCATAATATTTCACTGTTGCAATGATCATTTATGTTAATTAAATCATCTTCTAAAGTGATCAAAGTCAATTTCTCTCTCTCTATGATCTCTTGGTATAGTCATTATCTTATTTGACTGCTTAGTCGAGTATGAAATCGAGATCAATATTTGGTTGAATACTTTATATCTTAAATAATTGATAGCCAATTGAGGGGGAGTCATAGAAAAGGTAAAATGCTCAAAAGATGTGGAAAGAGTTACATCCCAATGAGGAGTGTGAAAACTACCACCACATGGAGGAAAGAGCTACCACCTCGGTCGTCCGAGTATTGTGTGCAGCTACCACTGTATACCAAGCATGGTTGTTCAAATTTTTGATTAAGTAAAATGCATGTTGAAATACTTGACTCTGTCAAATTTCAAGGTTGGTATAAGGTGGGTTTTTAAAGAAAGATGCTCAAAGAGCCACTCTCTTCAACAGATTGTCTAGATACATTATCTATTATATTTGGGATTTCAAACATCTATTGATCTTTGTATTTCATTTTCTTTACTGAATTGATGATTGATAAAGGCCTTACTCATAAGATCAAGTTAGATGTAATTGAAGGTGTTCAACTTTAAGGGATTTAATTTTTGTAATTTCGTTTCATTTTTGGATATTATTGATAGATTTGGCATAATCTAATTCTTGTTGTATGAAACGATGATTTTTGTTAAAGTTGAGACACTTTGCGCTTACAATCTTTTTCTGTTTTCTTGAATTTCTCTGAATTTTCTAAAGAAAAGTTGGGGCCGATCCGGATCGGGCTAGATGATCCGGCTCCGAACGCAGGAATTCTTCTGCGGGCTGACGATCCGGATTGTATCTGCCGATCCGGATCCCGAACGCAGTTTCTCACGCGGGTAGCCGATCGGATCGCAGTTATGAAACTGATCCGGATCGCGGCTAGGTTTTATAAGAACGAAAGGGGTTTTTGATTTCTTTACTCCAATCTTTTGTTCCACAGTTTCCAGAGCCTCTCTCTCTAGATTTCATCCTTCCTGGAAGCTTTCAAACTCAAGTTCTTCAATCCAAGTAAGTTTTATTGATCAAAAATCTCGGTTTTTTCACCATTTTTCTCTTTTCCTCCTCAAACGTGATGAATTTCTTGGATCAACTTTGTTGTGGATGGTTTTTGATCAAATTTCTTTTGAATAAGAACTCTGGGTAGATTAGTTTTGATTATATGCTAGGTATTCTTATGATTAACGGATTTTTAGGCTTCGATTTCTAAAATTTCGGTTTTAGGGCATATAATAAGGATTTTCGAAAATCATGCAATTGATCTAGTTTTAAAAGTCCTTTTGCAAAACTAATTTGATTCTTAGCTTCTCTACATGATTATGATTGTTTGGGTACAATTTTTTCAATCTTTGAAAATTAACAATTTTTCATGTGATTCTTGAGTTGGTTTTCACAGGACACCTTCTTAACTAAAGCACTAGAAATCAATGGCATCTCCTTGGTGTTACCCTGTTGCTGGTCCAATGGTGCACAAGAGACATCTGTAAAAAAAGAAACCGGATGTTTTCAACAGGAGATAAGACAACCGAAGGCAGGAGGACAGCTCGGAATCGATACGGAAGCATGGGATGAATCTTCAAAGAGTTCAACAGAAGAGTGATGAGGGGAAACAGGAAATCTGTCAAGGCAAAAGGGCTTAGAAATCTGCATCAAAAACTAGCAATATACACGACGAAGAATGTCCTAAGAAGTGAAAAGTTATCATAGTGGGCGTCTACTAGAGCTCGCTCACTCTTGGGGTTCTACAACTGAATTCATGGGTTAAGCCGGCACCTTGGCTCACCATCTGACTTGTGGACAGCATCCATCACACTCGAAAAGACGTGGGTTACAGAAGCTGCTGTATTGGAATCGCTTCGCCGGAACAACAAAGACTCTCTATGCACAAGAGAGATATCGAAAGGAACTCAGCAAACTTTCCTATGAACACAAGAGATCAAAGAAGAAGTGTTCAACTATTTCGACAATGTTAAAGGGCTTTTGAGCAAGCTGAGTGTACCCAGTCAGAACTCTCCGACTGAACTTACACTTCCTTTTCTCTTTGTGCAGGATTTTGGACTTTAGGATTTAGTTTTTACTTACTTTAGCGTAGTTCTCAGGTTTTCGTTTATTGGAACTTTTCACTCTCCTAACATTCGTATTGTAACTACATTTTGGCTTTGTTTTGTGACAAAAAGGGCGGAGAGAGTTAGAAGAGAACTTTGAACAATGAATGACTGAAATATCAAGGTAATTATGCTCTCTACAAGAATGATGATGTGAATGACCATCAAGGTAATGAATGAGATGGAATGAACTCAAGGTAAGGGAACTTGAACAATGATTGTGTAAATTTGCTGTATGAAGATTTTGGTAAGTAATCTTCAACTTCAA
>CM055064.1:47150448-47188162 GCA_029204045.2 Tillandsia leiboldiana | reverse complement strand
CTCAGACTCGTCTCCACTCAAAGCATCTGCCACGGACATTGGCCTTGCCGGGATGGTAAAGGAGACTCAGATCGTAATCCTTCACAACTCCAAACCACCGGCGTTGCCTCAAAAATTCAGCCTCTTTGGAGTGAACAGATACTTCAAGCTCTGTAGATCAGGTATATAGCTTGCAATGATCTCTCATACAAAATAATGCCGCCACAGCTCAGGCACACACAACCGCGCCAACTCCAGATCATGAGTAGGGTAATTTGTCTCATAGTCCTTCATGCAGAGAAGCATAGGCAATTACCTACCATGCGGCACTCAACACACACCCAGACCACTATGTGAGGCATCACTGTTAGATCACAAATCCTTCCCCATACTGGGAGGGCAAAGGATTGGAGCGGTCATCAACTCGCTTCAGCTCCTCAAAACAGTCTGGCCAGTCTCGCTCCAAACAAACTTAACCCCTTTTTGGTCAGACGAGTGAGGGGAGAGGAAAGCTTCGCAAAGCCTTCCACAAAGCGCCGATAGTAGACCGCCAATCCAAGAAAGCTCGCACCTCGGTGATGGTCGTCGGCTCGGGCCAATCTCTAATAGCATCACCTTGGCGGATCCACCGCCACTCCAGCAGTGAAACCATGGGACCCAGAAAGGCAACCTCCGGAGCTAAACTCGCACTTTTTGAACTTAGCATACAGCTTTTCTCTCGCAGACGCTGTAGCACGTCCTAAGTGCTCCTCGTGCTCCAGATCACTCCGGGAGTAGACTCAGAATATCATCGATGAACACCACCACACAACCGATCCAAAAAACGGCTGAAAAATCCGGTTCATCAAGTCCATGAATGCGGCAGGGGCATAGTCAACCAAAAAGGCATCACGGTAAAATCATAATGCCCGTTACGCGATCTGAAAGCAGCTTGGAGATGTCCTCGGCCCTCACACTAAGTTGGTGGTAACAGGACTGCATGATCAATCGTCGGAGAGAAACACAGATGCTCCCTGTAACTGACGAACACAATCATCTATCCGGGGGAGGGGATACTTGTTCGGATGGTCACTTGTTCAATTCCTATAATTCAGCACATCGGAGTGACCCATCCTTCTTCTTAACAAAACAAACAAGGCGTCCCAAAGGAAGAAACACTGGGTGGATGAAGCCCCTATCCAAAAGATCCTGAAGCTGGGACTTTCAATCCCTAACTAGGCTGGCGGGCCATCCTCATTGGGTGCCTTGAGATTGGTGCAGTTCCAGGGGGGGGGGGGGGGGGACCACATCAATCACGAACTCAATCTCCCTCTCCGGCGGCATCGCCGTAGCTCTGGGGGAAACACATATGGGAACTCTCGGACAATAGGGATATCCTGAGTCCAGTGCCGCCGTAGGCACCTCCACAACCGCTGGGCCAAAAAAGGCAGTACATCCTCTGCTCAACATTCCTCCTAGCCCTCGCGAGGAAAATGGTCGCTGCGAATAGCGTGCTCTGGCAGCCTCTGAAGATGAACTCCTCCTGTCCTAGCTCGCGAAGAGTCACGTCCTTCTCTGCGTCGCTAGTGGCGGAGTCGTGAAGCCCATCCATCCCCAACACCAAGTCAAAAGTCAACTTGGTGAGGCTTGCTGCAAGAAAGCAACAAGTCTGCAGGCAATATCCAAGGCCCCAACTGTACGGGCATGCCACACAATGAGTCCTCGACATGCAAATATGAGCGGGAATCCGCACCTCCTAATGCATGTGATAAGGACTCTAAACTCTAAACCATGCAGGGAGTGCAACTGCTCGACTAATGAAAGAATGAGAGCTCCAGTGTCGAATAAAGTACGAGTCCGAATCCACAAAGAGTAGAAGAATACCTGCCACCACCAGGTCTGCTCTGGGAATCCGCCAACTGGGCGGCATACACCCACCCGCTCGGTGCTGGAGGTCGGGACATTGTAGGATAGGAGGTGGACGGCCTGCTCCCTGGAGCATAAGGCCGATGAGCTGATGGCCGGCTGCTGCTGAGGGGGATATGGAGCCGATGCAGGAAGAAGGTGCCGTAGGGCGTAGTAATGGGGCAGGTAGCTCGCACATGCCCTGCTGTCCACATCGGATAGCATCGTCCCCATCTCTGGTCACTGTATCTGACGGGTGCTGCCCCTGCCAGAAAAACACCTATCTGATGGCCGGATATGCCTCGATGGCTGCTGCTGCTGCCTCGAGACTGCTGCTGAGATCTCTGCTGCCTGGGCTGCGATCTCTGCTGCTGGTGCTAGCTGCTGATGCTGCTGCGGTCTCTGGGGTCCACCAGGCCCTCTCCTCTCAGATCGCCTACGGCCAAAAGACTGGGACTGCGGCGGCCGTGGCGGTCTCCATGAGCTGGCCTGTCCCCCGTCCTCTGGGCTGGTCGCTTCCTGTCGGAACTCTGCGCGACCGCGGCCCTCTGTCTGGCCACCACCTGATCACCTCTCTCCACCCACTGTGCATGCTCTGCGGCTGCCTCCAGAGTCTGAAATCTCTGAGCATGCACCAGTGTGTAAATCTCTGGACGGAGGCCTCCCTCGAACAACTCAACCTGGTGTGGACCGTCACGAGCGACGAAGGGCACACAGTTCAGCAATTCCATGAACTCCTGAAAATAGAGATGGGCCGATCGATCGCCCTGCTGCAGATTCTTCAAGTCGTCCTCCAACTTCTTCTTCACACTGGTAGAAAAATAGGTGTCCAACACCATCCGTTTGAAACTCCTCCCAAGGCAACTGCCGAGTAATCCGGAACTCCAGTGGCTCTACCCGCGGCCACCAAAAATCAGCATCTCCGTCCAAACAGTGCACCGCCATGTGCACTCGGTACCTCGGGTCGATGAAGAAGTCCCGAAAAAGCTTCTCCATCGCAGAAAAGCCATCCTCCCAACAGCCCGGGGCTGAGCATCCCGCCCCGAGAATCTAGGTGGTCCCCGCTTAACAAACGTAGAGAGTTTGTCAGCAAAATCCCGTTCCTCCTCCGCAGTCAAAGGCTGAATAGCTCCAGGAGCCCCGCTACTCGAAGATGGTGCCGACAGCACAAAAGGTGCAACAAGAGGCACAGGGGCCTCAGGAACAGCTGGGGGTGGTGCCTCCCTCTGAGCAAGCAGCTGCTCAATCCTCTGCTCCTGGCGGCGCTGACCCTCCGCCAATTGGGCCACCAAGGCCCTCAACTCAGTAAGCTCGGGGGGTGTAGGCTGCTCTGGCTCAACAGGGGGTGAAGGGACACCCCGAGTGGGAATCCGACGTCGAGGAGGAATCCTGCCACAAGAAACCAATCATCAGCAACCAAACCCCACACGACCCAATCTGGCGAAAGTCAAAAGACATCCTCCTATTTCTGTCACCTTATGTTGTCTGCAGCCAACATAATGGTCCAACAGAAATAGGCTATGTCGATCTCTCTTCACTCACAGGAAGAGTCAACTATAAAATCACCGACTTTCGCAAAATGTTACGCCACTCACGCCCTATCATCCTAGGGTCTGTCCAAAAGCCTAGGGTTTCCTAAGTCCCAACTGATCTATCCCTAAGCTCTGATACCAACTTAATCTGTCACGCCCCGGGTGTAAACCAGAACCCGGGCCCGTCTACAGATCCGCCGTGCATGCGGTATTTCCCACATACACGAAGCGTCGGTAACCTGCTCAGATAAGAAATAATAATAAAAGAGCATAATAATCAGAGCTAAACTAAAACTACTGTATCTCAGACAAAAGCTGGAAGTAAAAGAGTACAACAGTGGAATAAAATACAGATGTCTCTCCCAGCTCACCACTAAATACAAACAGCTGGCAAAAGCCAGACCCAAAAAGAAATAAACAAAAGCTGTCTGAGAAGACCAGGTACCCACAAGCTCCAGCTACGTGCTACAACCCTCGGGTGGCTCTCTATCTAGTCTGCAATCCGCTTACCTCGATCAGTTGCTGACGGCCCAGCAACTCCCGCAGAGGACTCTGCAAAACAAAGGGGAAGAAAGAAACAAGAAAAGACAATGGGGGTAAGTACTACTATAAACAGTAGCCTCCCCTAGTGGGTAAAGCCTCAGCTCAAATATGCCCACCGGGTAATCAGAGGCAAAAGGGGAAGAAGAGAAAGGGGGGTGAAGCTATGAATGACAACTGATGAAGTGCTACCCCTAATATGCCTCTACATGATAAACCAATAAGTATGGAAAAGTATGCATCAGTATCAAGAAGCCTGTCAAAACGACCCAATCTAACGCCAGTGGACACTGGCACTGCCTGCTAATCTCATCTGTGGGGATACTGACCGACTACTGCCTGATACGGTCATGTCCCCAACGTAAGTAACAGATCGGCCTCGGCCCGTCCGATCAAGCTCTAAAGTAATAACAGACCGGCCTCGATCCGTCCGGTCGCACACTCCGGAGTGGCACTCGAGGGGAGCGACCCACACGAGTAAGGAAATCACTGTAACAAGCATCTCTGTAACCACTATCTCATAATAGCAGGACTGGATCATGACTATGATCAAAGTGGAAAACTCCATCCACTAAAGAAAGCCCGATCCCCAAAACTCCCAATCTGATGCAACAGTAACAACCCGGTCAACAACCCAAGATCCGTGGTCGCCGCAACACCCTGTCAAAAGCCCAACCTGTCCCAAATCCCCAATACCTGGCTACACTGTCCAACACACGCTCGAACCTGAGCGACTATGCCGCAAGTCTATCGATAATAGGAGAAGAAAAGAATAAATGCATGGTTTCTCCTAAGTCAAGTCCCAAAAGATAGTGTAGCAGTAAAAGATGTCAATATTTAAGTGACCCGTTTAATCATGCATTGTCTCAATATGTTGTCCATTTTCCAAGAGTAATCAGTTCAGAGTGACATAAGCTAAAGTGACAGTCTCATAAGAATATTTAGCAATTTTATAATCCTCAACTATTATTTTAACCCTAAACATGCAGTCCAATAATTTTCACATGGATCAAATAAAAATTTATCAAAGATCAATCAACCAATAATTAATTCCCTAGAGCATGCAAGGTTACTAATAATACTTTGGGCCTCAAAAATGAGGGAACACTCTGATGTTCCTAGTGGGCATACCAAAGGAGAGGAGTACAACAACCACCCACCTGAAGTGCTAACTGTCCGGATCCGTACAGCAAGAAAATACCAAAACTCCAAATCCTTGCTCCCACAATTTTAGCACACCCGAAATATTCCTGGTACAATACAAAGCTCACTAATTACACTTAGGCTCCCAATTATTGCTCTTATAACCACATACAACCTCGGATTCAAAACTGTTAAATTATCACCTACAGAAAGTACCCAGGAAATTCCAAGAAAAATATCACAGCGATCCTCGCGTCGATAGCTTCGCAACGGTACCTTGCAAGCCCAAATCTGAGTTAGGTAAGTCAAGATATAAATTCGGCAAGAGGCACACACATACAAAAATCTGTGCTGAAAACTGTGCACTGTTCACTGAGAAAACAGTGATTTTCACCTTGAAATAATCCTCTGGAAAATCCAAGAAAAATACATGCGCGTTCCTTGCGATCTGTAGATGAAAAAGTTGTAAAAGCTCATTTCCGTCTGATGCTCGTGCGCGAAGATACGGCCAAAATACCCCGCTGCTATCAAGGAAATCCATACAGAAAAAGGGGTCACTGTTTGCCTCGGGATCCGTGCCAACACCTCGAAACGGGAAAGCGCGACCAAAACGAAAGATGAAGTCCTACCTCTTAGGAGTCTGCCGGCACAAGAATCACAGCAAAATGATCTCGAGGTAGCCCAGTGGAGCTAAAACACTATCGCTGCGCCAAAGAAGAACCCAGGAATTCAACGTCGCGCCGCGCCATAAAATGGGGAACCTTGGGATTCGAGCCTCCTAAAATCTTGAAACTTGGCAGGAAGATCAAGGGTGAAGAGGTGAACAACTTTGCTTGAGGGGGCTCGGGCAGAAAGTGAAAGGGTTGAGAGAAAGAAAGCAAAGAAGGGGGCTCAGGTTGGTATAAATAGAGCTGGAGAAATAATTGCAAAAATACCGAATGAGTCCAGGTTTCGGGCGCCGAAATTTTTTGGGCGGCAACAGTAATGGGCCCGGCCCATTACTGTTCAAGCCCGAAACGCCGTGGGCCGGCCACGTAGCCCACCGCACCGAGACCCTGGGCCCCGCTGCACCCGGCGCACCTGCGCCAGCCAGTGGCGTCGCGCCACGTGGCCCCGGCAACCCGTGCACCGCGCACGTCGCCCCGTGCACCGCGCACGTCGCGGCTGACCCGGGCCGTACGGCCACCTGCCCTGCCGTACGGCCACCTGCCCCGGTCACCGACTCCACCAATCGCGTGGACCGGGAGCACAACACCGGACCAATCACCTCACGCCACGTGTCCACCCAGTCTACTGTGCACCCGGACCAAATTCCGTGGACCGCGTCTGCAGCGCCGGCCAACCGGAAAGCGCCACGTTGCCCGCCCCCGGCGCACGACCTCCGCGGTGGACCGCGCTCCTGCCCGCGCCCTCAGCCGCCTGCCCGCGCCCTCAGCCGCCTGCCCGCGGCCGCTAAACGCCTGCCCGAGGCTGCGCCGCCGCCCGCCGCCGCTGCCCGCCGCCGCCGGCGATCGCCGGAGACACTGTTCCGGCGTGAACAGTAACCGCAGCCCAAAAACATCAAGTAAAAAGCCCATCTTGACCGTTTTCGCACGCTGATTCCAAAAACGACGTCCATTTTGCCAAAATCCACCTCCAAAATTTGCCGGAGGCTCCCGCAAACACCAAAAACTGCCAAAACTTCCGGGAGCCCGCTTTTGGGCATCCGGACTCAGAATTAAGCAAACAAAAAGCCATTCTCAAGCGTTTTTCCGCGCTGAATCCAAATCCACCCTCTGTTTGGCCAAATTCCTTTTTCTAAAATTCGGCAAAAGCAGCCGAAGGCCAAAACAGCCAACCAAAGCTCACCGGGTCCATCTGTGGCATCCCTTTGATGCACCATGGGCCAGATACACCATCAACAGGTGTTTGCATAGTGGATTCATGGGAAAAAGCTGTAAGGAGTTTAGGGGCCCTACAACATGAACGATCCGGATCGAGCATTTTCAATCCGGATCCCGAACCCTGTTTTTCTGGAATTGCCTGACTCGTTACGACGATCCGGATCACAGTTAATCCGATCCGGATCGCCGTCGTAAAAATTTCCAGAAACGGACAGTTTTTTATCCTTATCTCCTTCTAATAGTTTCTAACCTATAAATAGACCCTATGATTCATTTTTCTAGGGTAAGCCAGATAAGCCGTTAATCCCAAAAAGCCGTCATCTTTTATACGGCCTAAGATCCACATATAGAGAAGAAAGGAAATCATTAGATATTACCCTATGTTTCTTCATCTATATTGATTAGTTTGATTCTAGGTTTTCATACTCACATCTTGAGTTGAATCAAACTAATGAATACTTAGATGGTATTTCCTATCTATCTTTGATCTAAGTATTCGGCGGATCATCACCACCCAAAAACAACGATTTCCCCAAAATCGGCGCGTGGACTCGCGTGGCCTTGTGGATTCAAGGTGCAACCGCTCTCGTGGATTCGGAGCGAGGTACGTTCGTGGATTCGAAGCGTGCTACTGGGTGAAGACCGTGGATTCGGTCAGACGTCGTGGACTCGACGTTGGACGCCGTGGATTCGGCGTTGGACGCAGATCGTGGATTCGAGACGCGTTGTGGAGCGAGCGGAGAAGATCAACTAGGAGTGTATGGAAAAGGTTGAGTCGTCTGTGAGTACGGTATATCACCTTGTACGTGGTTAATTCTAGTGGATTTCACCGTGTTATCGGTCCCGTGGTTTTTTACTCCGGTTTGGAGTTTTCCACGTAAAAATCTTGCGTGTTCATTTATATTTCCGCATTGGGTTTTTAATTGTGCAATGATTTTTTGAGTATTTATTGTTTACACCTATTCACCCCCCTCTAGGTGTTTTTTCCCTTATTTAGATCCATTATTACATATAAACCCAATAGTTCTTTTGTCCAAACTTCGCACTGAGCTCAATTTTAATATCCGTTTCGCGCGAAACCACTTCTAAAGATCCGACGGAGTCAACCGATCACCCACGTGATCCATTTAAGTCCGAAGTCCGCCACTTGTGTCCAATTGGTGCACAAACACCTCCGGCACACCACGTAGGCCTCCAGAAGCCACCCAACGCACTGCAACAGCTATGCGGAGATCCAAGTCATCACAAGAGGTATCGACATATCTTATTTCTGTTGGACAGTTATGTTGGCTGCAGACAACATAAAGTTACAGAAATGGGGGGATGTTTTTGACTTTCGCTAGATTGGGTCGTGTGGGGATGTGTTTCTGATTTGTGGTTTCTTGTGGCAGGATGTCACCCCGGCATCGTTTTTTCGCCGAGGGTACCCCCACTCCCCCTGAGGAGCCTGGACAGGCGGTATCCGCCGAGCTGGGGGAACTGCGGGCCTTAGTGACCCATTTGGTGGCGAGGAGCTTTCATCAGGACCAGCTCTTGGAGCAGCTGTTGGTGCAGGGCGGTGATTCGGCAGTCGGAGTAAGGGCCAGGACTTCAGACCACCGTTTTGAGAGGAAACGCTCAGCCCCGGATGTTGATTGATAGGCTAGTTCTCGGAGACGGTTACGACAGTCGAGGCAGCCTCTACAGGCTGTCAGGTGCAACTTTTGCAGGGGCCAGCATTCCGCCGGTACTTGTGAGCTGAGGCGGGGTCGTTGTTTTAGATGTGGACAGCCTGGTCACATCCGAGCTACATGCCCCATTCCGACCTTTGTAGCACCTTCTTCGGCGTGGGCCCCTATCGCATCCCAGTAGAGATCGTGGTCACGACAGCAGAGGCGACAACAGCAGCAGCAGCCGTCGAGGCAGTCCCAGTTTTCTGACATATGCATTTTCTGTGGAGGTCAACACCTTGCCAATACTTGTGATCAACGGCAGGGACGCTGCTATCCTTGTGGCCAGTCTGGACATTTGCGGGCTACATGCCCCATTCCGACATGTGCAGCACCGACTTTGGCATCTATTCCTACTACTTCCCAGCTACGACCGGGAACTTCACCGACGGATCTCCAGGTAGACCGATCTTCGCCACCCCGCTCATCTGGTGAGAGACAGCCGTTGTCGAGCGGCCAGGATTGCTTAGCACAGACGGAGGATTCTGCTATTGCTGACCGAGTTGTGGCAGGTATGTAGTAATCTAGAAATTTTAAAGACTTTAAATTACTTTTGAATTTTTAAGATATTAATTTTGGCAAAATTAATGACATAGGGGATCAATAGTGGCCCAGAAATATCGATTTTGATCGGGGCTTGATCTCGAAAATCTGAGATCGCCATTGCGATCGTCTCGTCGAAACATGAAAATTTCATATTCATTTGTTGACGATCTGACGGGCGGATCTTCCAGAAATCAGCGAAGAAAAAGCGGGTCCCACAACTTAAGTTGTGAATAGTAACCCATATTTTTAATTCCCTTTTGACCACTAACGGCCGTTTCGCCATCTAGAAACCCAATATAGGGGTATGAGTAGTCAAACCTAACTAATTTCGACGTTCTAAGCACAATGGCACTGACGGTTTCCGCATTTGGCGATCCGGGTGCATCGAGGTGCGTGCGTCGTTTTGCGACCTACAGAACTTTGTGGCCCGAGATTTTATTCGAGCACCGTTTCAAGCAAACAAATATGCTACTTGACAGGTCTCGACGAGCCGGACGTCGTGGCGAAGTCTGTTTCGCAATTCGACGAGCGGATTGTCTCGAAATGCGTGAAAAGCACCGAAAAAGGGTGTATTTTTGAAGAAATCATATTATTTTATGTACCAAATTTAATGAGGCTTCTTGGTAAGGGTTCTGGATGCAATTGTGACCTACAGCAGGGACTTAAAGGCTTTAGGTTAATTGTGTAAGGGGTTTTGTGCAAATGTGCAATTAACACATGCACACACGTGTTGGAGTATTCCCGAACCCCTGCCTCTTCCTCTTCGGTAACTGAAGCATCCACCAGCCTCTTCAGCTCGCAACCGACGTGACCCCTCAGCTGCTGTAACCTCCGGCCGCTCGGGTCACCGGAGTTAAGGTGAGAAAGCTATGAATAGGGTCTTCTCTTGAGTTCATGAAGCAGAGTTCAACCAAGAGCTTTAGGTTTAGCTAACCTTCTTCTGAGAGCTCCACTGTGAGGCCGCAACCAAGCTCTGGTGAACCCGACCCCAGCCGTCGCCGAGCGCCGCCGCAGCCACCTTCCTCTTTCTTCCTTACTCCGACGAAGTAGAAGGTTGGAACCAAGTTGCTTCAAGGTTGGAGTTAGAAGGCCTGTGGAGTTCCTGCTGTTAGGAGGATCCTTGCTGAAGCTTGCCGTGGCCGCGCGTGCAAGTGGGACCAAGATTCCGGCTACTTCCTTCTTCCCCGAGCTCGACTAAGGTAAGAGACCCAAACCATTGGTTGTTAGCCCCCTAGACCATGTGCAGTAAACTTCCTAAGCCCTACGCATCATCCCTGCAGATTCCTGAGCCCCCATGCAAAGCGGTTGGCCGGCGGCCACAAAGGGTCGCCGGAAACCTAACTTAGCTCCGCCTCGGGAGAACTCCGTAACCATTTGACCAAAATGGCTCAAATTTGGTGTGCGTATACCGTAGGACTTGCAGATCATTTCTGCAAAATTTTAAAGAATATGGTTAGGTATTTAAAAAGATAATTGATGCCCTAGATTTTTGGTTTTTAAGCAATTGGCCGAGCTTGCTGCTCCGGCTCCGGCGGGCTTCCCCGACGCGGGCCACCTACCCAGAACTCTTCCTGGGTGTGAGAGGAGTGCACCCATGTATTTGCATGGCACCCATGCAGCAAGAATAGAGCGCGGCCAAGATGGGTTCGAAATGGGATCTAATCGCGGCCGCCGGCGTTCCGGCCATCTCCGGCCGGGGAGGCTTGGTCGGGAAGCTTCCTATGACTCTTTAGAGCATTTCCATTCAAGTTGGAAGTCTCCAAATTGCCCCATTAAAAATCCGCCATTAATGGAGTTGAAGCTCCAAACCGAGCTTGTGGCCGCCGCGTCGCCGCCGTGTCCTGTCGCCGGGCACGGGTCCAGGTGGGTTAGTTGTAAGTTTTAGCATCTACTTGGTCAAGTTGTTTGGTCCCAGATGCCCTGGTTGAATGATCACAAATTTCGATGCCTTAACTTCATCTTCAACCTCGGACTCCGGCCAATCCATCCATGCATCTTGGCCCAAACTTACAGAGAATGTAGATAAATCTATTTAGAGCATTTCCTTCCAAGAATGGAAGCTTTTGGTTCAGTATTTGCAGAGAATGAGCTCGGGAATGGTTGTATATGCTTGTATACAAATGGTGCACACCAACTGTTTGCTTAAATGTCTCAAAGAAGAAAAGTTTTGAATTGGACTTTTGTGTAAATATGAAAGTTTCTTACAAATGTCCCCTGAGCTTAATGCTCACTTTAGACCAAGATGGTTCTGTGTGGACAAGTGTTTGGAGCAATGTGAACTTGTTTGAGTGCATGGCTTTGGTTCTGGTTGAACCAGCAGACCTGGGCTACAATTAGGGTGAGCCCTAGCATCTTGACACTATTTAGAGACACTTTCATATACAAAGTTTAATTAAAAGAGGTTTAGATTAAAAGTTGTAGTTAAAACAACCTTTTAATGAAATGTTGGCCCAAAACCATGTCCCGGGCTGTTTGCGAAGCCACGACAGTGAGTTCCTGACTAATTTGGGGTCACTGAACGCGATGCTCGCGTTAAAAACTGATTTTGAAGTGCCGGAGAAACAAAAATGCATTAAGGCTATGTTAGTAAAGAATTTTATGGCCCGAAGTTTGCCTTGGGATGCGTGCTGCCACAAATGTGTGAGCACGGTGTTCAGCATGACATAAGTAACCTGCTGGAAGTTACGGTTCGTTAAAATGAGTTTCCAGTAGAAAGAACGAGCGAAAACAGTGCTAAAAAGGGTTAAGTTGACTTGAAATAAGTTAGAGTTAAAGATAGAGTTGATCCCTGATCAATATGTTTGATTCAGGTCTGTCCAGTTTGCATCTGGTTCTGAGCGTACAGTCGATTCAGTCTTGTCGCCTGCGATTTGACAGGTGGGTTTATCTTCGGTCCGGGCTTTATCATTTCGGCCCTCTGTGTACGGTATTGGTTGAACCCCTGTTTTTGGTAGCTTAAATATTACATTGAGCCTGCCTTCCTTTCGGTTCAGTTTATACTACTTCATGCTTGAGTTATAACTTTTATCAGTTATCTGTTACTTTACATAGTGCTTCCAGTATTCATATCATTATTCTGGACATTGCCATGCCTGATTGGTCATTTGCTAGGTTATATACCTGATTATCAGTACTTCCTGATTATATCTGATCCATGATATTTAGTTGCTGCTTATTCTTGCATATGAGTTGAGACTCAGTTGATTCTGATATTGCATCCTTGATTGGATTGTGTTGAGCTTGCTTTTCTGTTGATCAAATATTACACTGCTGAACACATAATTTTAATCAACTAATGTTTTACTGAACGACGTAGGGTCGCCTGAGTCTGTTCTTGTTTGATAGGACAAAGGCATTGCTCTTCGATGTTTGGGCCTAAAAACCTGTTTTCAGAATAGTTTTCCGCAAAGATATGTGTTTAGTTTTGTATGTTTGGTTGGTCTGCATGATTGAGTTGAGATTTGCTGTTGATCTTATATTGAGTTGAGATTTGCTGTTGATCTTATGTTGAGTTGAGATTTAATTGATTAGTTGCTGATTATTCCTGCATGAGAGTTGAGATTCAGTTGATTTTGTTATTGCATCCCAGTGGGGATTTCCCGGCTTATTGCCGATTACCCGGTCAGTGGACCGTGAGTTTGAGCATTTGCATTTGATCGCCCGCACCGTTGTACTTCACGAACATGGCCGGGGTCGCTCCCCGTGGAAATGTTCTTTACCGGTAAAGTGGTTAGCAGTGGCAACCCGTGACCCTTTGTGAAGGGAATGTCAATCCGCTGGTGCCAGCTGGGCAAATTCGCCTGAGGTTTGTGGAACCAATATGGTGGCTTGTGATTGGATAATTTGATATATCCTCTATTTGATGCATATGTTGCTTTTAGACTGCTTTGGTCTTATCTCATGATTCCTGATTCTGTTGTCAGCATATTCATTGTTTGATGCCTGTCTATACAGTTATTCAGCATGCTTGGTTCATTATATTCCTGTCATGATTATACATATTCATGTTGATTATTCATTCGCTTCATAATCATGCTTACCTAATGTGATTATTACTATCCTCTAGTATTGTATACCAGTAGGTACGATCTGCTATTTCTCGGCTCGTCGTGCCCACTGGGATACACTCCGGTGTGTCTCACACCCTCGGGTGACTGTTTTTCAGGTCAAGCGGGTGTTGGGATGTCGGGACGAATTGGCGAGGTATCGATATAGAGGTTGACCCTGGACAGCCGAAAAGTTTATGTAATAGATGTTTGAGAAAAGGAATTTGTAATTCAGTTGTATATTGTAAAGATAGTTGTAAGGTTATTTTGTAATATTTGTTTAGAGTTATACGTAGTTAGTAACTCTGGTATTGTTGTAGTATAGCTTAGCCGTGCATATATAGGAAAGGTCCAATTCCAAAGGGGATTGGGACTCTTCTATATATGTGGCGGTCTGTCATTGCCTTGGATGATTTGCAACTCTGATTTAAAAAAAAAAAAAAAAATTTATACACTATTTTTTTGAACTCGGGGCGTGACAGATTAGATGGTATAAGAGCATAGGAATACGATGCCTAGGTTTGGCTAGGAACGAACCCTAGGATGACTTGTGTCAACGAGAGAGCGATGGGTAGTGTTCTAAGTCTTGTAGTTGAAACAGAAGTTGTGGGTCGGTCAAACTAAGATCCATCCTTGGTATTGCAGTTATGGCTCGCACTAGATATGGTGGTGTTGATGGGCAAGGTTCAGGCAGAGACCAAGATGTCGGCCAACCTCCCAGGGAGCCAGACGGCTCCGATAGATTTCAGCAAATGCAGGACCAGATTACTGCACTGACCGCTGTGGTTCAGCAGCTTGTACAGCAGCAGGCTGCTGTTCAGGCTACACCTGCCCCGCCACCCGTTCAGCCACCAGAGCCAGTGCCAGAGGAGCCAGTAATACCTCCTGCTGCCTCAGTGCCACCTGAAGCGACAGCCCCGGCGACTGCCACCACTTCTGGGACTGCTGCTGCTACTGTTAACAACCCACCGGTTGCTGCTGTCGGGACTTTTTCTCGGCCGACGACGCCTGCCGCTACAGAGGATGCGGTTCAGGCTGAAAAGGCCCGAGCAAAGGCGGTCCTAATGGAGTTTAAGAAATTCCAGCCACCTACTTTTGATGGCGCCACTGATGATGATTGGGCTGTCGAAAAGTGGGTGCTGCGCATGGAAAAGCTTTTCATAGATGTGTATACGGAAGATCATGACCGTGTACACTTAGCTGCACACTGCTTCGAAAGTGAGGCGGATCAGTGGTGGTCTGAAGTTTTGAGAGATCAGTACGGGGGAATTGAACCCCAGTGGCAAGTCTTCAAGGATGCATTATACGACCGCTATCTGAATGATGTAACGAAGCAGGGTTTAGAGCGGCAGTTGGAGACTATGCGTCAGGAAGACCGCACTGTGCGGGATTATGAACGGGAGTTCTCCCGTGTGTGTGCTTTGGTTCCGCATGCAGTGCGGGATGTGCAACGCAAGGTCCGGCTCTTCTCCCAAGGGCTGCGAACTGAGATTAGGCGACTTCTCTCTTCTTTGGACATCCGGGTGTATCGGGCCTGTGTCAACAGTGCCCTTTCTGTGGAAGCTGACATAGTAGCCTCTCGTGCTGAACGACAGGCTTCAGAGAAAGGGAAGGGGAAGAAGCGCCCTTTTTCAGGAAATGGGGGGGGGGTCTTCTGGATCTAGTTGGAGGCCCCCAAGATATCCAAGAGGCCAGAACCAAGCAGCAGGTTCTCAGGGAAATAACCATCAGCAAAGAGCGAGGACTTGTATCTTCTGCGGGGCTGATCATCCATCCACTTTATGTGATCGGCACCATGGGAAATGCTTCCAATGTGGTCAGCCTGGGCATATCTCTGTCAATTGCCCACAGAGATCTGCACCAGCCCCACCAGTGTTGTCTATACCACCCCTTGCTTCCAGACCTCCTGCGTCCACCCAAAGTGTGGCTACTCCTGGTCATCGTCCACCATCACGCCAACCTGAAGGATCACGCCAGGTGTCTGGTGGTCGAGTTTATGCATTGACCCAGCAAGAAGAGCCATCAGGAGAAGGCCCGTCTGGAGTTTGAAGTAATTGAAAGAAAAAGAAAGATTGTAATAAACAGTGTTTTGTTTTGTTTAAAACTTTAGTAGTTGGTTAAGTTTAAGTTTCGAGGACGAAACTTTTTAGAAGTTGTGGGTAATGTAGTAATCTAGAAATTTTAAAGACTTTAAATTACTTTTGAATTTTTAAGATATTAATTTTGGCAAAATTAATGACATAGGGGATCAATAGTGGCCCAGAAATATCGATTTTGATCGGGGCTTGATCTCGAAAATCTGAGATCGCCATTGCGATCGTCTCGTCGAAACATGAAAATTTCATATTCATTTGTCGACGATCTGACGGGCGGATCTTCCAGAAATCAGCGAAGAAAAAGCGGGTCCCACAACTTAAGTTGTGAATAGTAACCCCTATTTTTAATTCCCTTTTGACCACTAACGGCCGTTTCGCCATCTAGAAACCCAATATAGGGGTATGAGTAGTCAAACCTAACTAATTTCGACGTTCTGAGCACAATGGCACTGACGGTTTCCGCGTTTGGCGATCCGGGTGCATCGAGGTGCGTGCGTCGTTTTGCGACCTACAGAACTTTGTGGCCCGAGATTTTATTCGAGCACCGTTTCAAGCAAACAAATATGCTACTTGACAGGTCTCGACGAGCCGGATGTCGTGGCGAAGTCTGTTTCGCAATTCGACGAGCGGATTGTCTCGAAATGCGTGAAAAGCACCGAAAAAGGGTGTATTTTTGAAGAAATCATATTATTTTATGTACCAAATTTAATGAGGCTTCTTGGTAAGGGTTCTGGATGCAATTGTGACCTACAGCAGGGACTTAAAGGCTTTAGGTTGTGTAAGGGGTTTTGTGCAAATGTGCAATTAACACATGCACACACGTGTTGGAGTATTCCCGAACCCCTGCCTCTTCCTCTTCGGTAACTGAAGCATCCACCAGCCTCTTCAGCTCGCAACCGACGTGACCCCTCAGCTACTGTAACCTCCGGCCGCTCGGGTCACCGGAGTTAAGGTGAGAAAGCTATGAATAGGGTCTTCTCTTGAGTTCATGAAGCAGAGTTCAACCAAGAGCTTTAGGTTTAGCTAACCTTCTTCTGAGAGCTCCACTGTGAGGCCGCAACCAAGCTCTGGTGAACCCGACCCCAGCCGTCGCCGAGCGCCGCCGCAGCCACCTTCCTCTTTCTTCCTTACTCCGACGAAGTAGAAGGTTGGAACCAAGTTGCTTCAAGGTTGGAGTTAGAAGGCCTGTGGAGTTCCTGCTGTTAGGAGGATCCTTGCTGAAGCTTGCCGTGGCCGCGCGTGCAAGTGGGACCAAGATTCCGGCTACTTCCTTCTTCCCCGAGCTCGGCTAAGGTAAGAGACCCAAACCATTGGTTGTTAGCCCCCTAGACCATGTGCAGTAAACTTTCTAAGCCCTACGCATCATCCCTGCAGATTCCTGAGCCCCCATGCAAAGCGGTTGGCCGGCGGCCACAAAGGGTCGCCGGAAACCTAACTTAGCTCCGCCTCGGGAGAACTCCGTAACCATTTGACCAAAATGGCTCAAATTTGGTGTGCGTATACCGTAGGACTTGCAGATAATTTCTGCAAAATTTTAAAGAATATGGTTAGGTATTTAAAAAGATAATTGATGCCCTAGATTTTCGGTTTTTAAGCAATTGGCCGAGCTTGCTGCTCCGGCTCCGGCGGGCTTCCCCGACGCTGGCCACCTACCCAGAACTCTTCCTGGGTGTGAGAGGAGTGCACCCATGTATTTGCATGGCACCCATGCAGCAAGAATAGAGCGCGGCCAAGATGGGTTCGAAATGGGATCTAATCGCGGCCGCCGGCGTTCCGGCCATCTCCGGCCGGGGAGGCTTGGTCGGGAAGCTTCCTATGACTCTTTAGAGCATTTCCATTCAAGTTGGAAGTCTCCAAATTGCCCCATTAAAAATCCGCCATTAATGGAGTTGAAGCTCCAAACCGAGCTTGTGGCCGCCGCGTCGCCGCCGTGTCCTGTCGCCGGGCACGGGTCCAGGTGGGTTAGTTGTAAGTTTTAGCATCTACTTGGTCAAGTTGTTTGGTCCCAGATGCCCTGGTTGAATGATCACAAATTTCGATGCCTTAACTTCATCTTCAACCTCGGACTCCGGCCAATCCATCCATGCATCTTGGCCCAAACTTACAGAGAATGTAGATAAATCTATTTAGAGCATTTCCTTCCAAGAATGGAAGCTTTTGGTTCAGTATTTGCAGAGAATGAGCTCGGGAATGGTTGTATATGCTTGTATACAAATGGTGCACACCAACTGTTTGCTTAAATGTCTCAAAGAAGAAAAGTTTTGAATTGGACTTTTGTGTAAATATGAAAGTTGCTTACAAATGTCCCCTGAGCTTAATGCTCACTTTAGACCAAGATGGTTCTGTGTGGACAAGTGTTTGGAGCAATGTGAACTTGTTTGAGTGCATGGCTTTGGTTCTGGTTGAACCAGCAGACCTGGGCTACAATTAGGGTGAGCCCTAGCATTTTGACACTATTTAGAGACACTTTAATATACAAAGTTTAATTAAAAGAGGTTTAGATTAAAAGTTGTAGTTAAAACAACCTTTTAATGAAATGTTGGCCCAAAACCATGTCCCGGGCTGTTTGCGAAGCCGCGACAGTGAGTTCCTGACTAATTTGGGGTCACTGAACGCGATGCTCGCGTTAAAAACTGATTTTGAAGTGCCGGAGAAACAAAAATGCATTAAGGCTATGTTAGTAAAGAATTTTATGGCCCGAAGTTTGCCTCGGGTTGCGTGCTGCCACAAATGTGTGAGCACGGTGTTCAGCATGACATAAGTAACCTGCTGGAAGTTACGGTTCGTTAAAATGAGTTTCCAGTAGAAAGAACGAGCGAAAACAGTGCTAAAAAGGGTTAAGTTGACTTGAAATAAGTTAGAGTTAAAGATAGAGTTGATCCCTGATCAATATGTTTGATTCAGGTCTGTCCAGTTTGCATCTGGTTCTGAGCGTACAGTCGATTCAGTCTTGTCGCCTGCGATTTGACAGGTGGGTTTATCTTCGGTCCGGGCTTTATCATTTCGGCCCTCTGTGTACGGTATTGGTTGAACCCCTGTTTTTGGTAGCTTAAATATTACTTTGAGCCTGCCTTCCTTTCGGTTCAGTTTATACTACTTCATGCCTGAGTTATAACTTTTATCAGTTATCTGTTACTTTACATAGTGCTTCCAGTATTCATATCATTATTCTGGACATTGCCATGCCTGATTGGTCATTTGCTAGGTTATATACCTGATTATCAGTACTTCCTAATTATATCTGATCCATGATATTTAGTTGCTGCTTATTCTTGCATATGAGTTGAGACTCAGTTGATTATGATATTGCATCCTTGATTGGATTGTGTTGAGCTTGCTTTTCTGTTGATCAAATATTACACTGCTGAACACATAATTTTAATCAACTAATGTTTTACTGAACGACGTAGGGTCGCCTGAGTCTATTCTTGTTTGATAGGACAAAGGCATTGCTCTTCGAAGTTTGGGCCTAAAAAACCTGTTTTCAGAATAGTTTTCCGCAAAGATATGTGTTTAGTTTTGTATGTTTGGTTGGTCTCCATGATTGAGTTGAGATTTGCTGTTGATCTTATATTGAGTTGAGATTTGCTGTTGATCTTATGTTGAGTTGAGATTTAATTGATTAGTTGCTGATTATTCCTGCATGAGAGTTGAGATTCAGTTGATTTTGTTATTGCATCCCAGTGGGGATTTCCCGGCTTATTGCCGATTACCCGGTCAGTGGACCGTGAGTTTGAGCATTTGCATTTGATCGCCCGCACCGTTGTACTTCACGAACATGGCCGGGGTCGCTCCCCGTGGAAATGTTCTTTACCGGTAAAGTGGTTAGCAGTGGCAACCCGTGACCCTTTGTGAAGGGAATGTCAATCCGCTGGTGCCAGCTGGGCAAATTCGCCTGAGGTTTGTGGAACCAATATGGTGGCTTGTGATTGGATAATTTGATATATCCTCTATTTGATGCATATGTTGCTTTCAGACTGCTTTGGTCTTATCTCATGATTCCTGATTCTATTGTCAGCATATTCATTGTTTGATGCCTGTCTATACAGTTATTCAGCATGCTTGGTTCATTATATTCCTGTCATGATTATACATATTCCTGTTGATTATTCATTCGCTTCATAATCATGCTTACCTAATGTGATTATTACTATCCTCTAGTATTGTATACCAGTAGGTACGATCTGCTATTTCTCGGCTCGTCGTGCCCACTGGGATACACTCCGGTGTGTCTCACACCCTCGGGTGACTGTTTTTCAGGTCAAGTGGGTGTTGGGATGTCGGGACGAATTGGCGAGGTATCGATATAGAGGTTGACCCTGGACAGCCGAAAAGTTTATGTAATAGATGTTTGAGAAAAGGAATTTGTAATTCAGTTGTATATTGTAAAGATAGTTGTAAGGTTATTTTGTAATATTTGTTTAGAGTTATACGTAGTTAGTAACTCTGGTATTGTTGTAGTATAGCTTAGCCGTGCATATATAGGAAAGGTCCAATTCCAAAGGGGATTGGGACTCTTCTATATATGTGGCGGTCTGTCATTGCCTTGGATGATTTGCAACTCTGATTTAAAAAAAAAAAAAAAAATTTTATACACTGTTTTTTTGAACTCGGGGCGTGACAAGGTATGATTTATTTCTGGCGGTAGGATCCGTATCTTATTGTTATCGGAGCTTTTCATTTCTCTTTTTGGTAGAATGTACATCATTGCATGGGTTAGAGGTAGGATGGTTACCACGTGCACGAGAGGTTTAGATTTCCGATTATACGTCGCACGTGGAGGAGTGTTGATGGTTTTGAGACGGTTGTGGGATTTTAATGTGGTCCTCGGGATGGACGGTCTGGCTCGGTATTTCGTGATGTTAGATTGTGCCGCGAAGACGGTCACCCTTTGAGAGCCAGGCCAAGAGATGTTGTGTATCGGGAATGTCCGAGTGTTTTCCTTGCCTTATGGGTTCGACTTCCCGACCGAGGTAGATGATCCGCTGTGGATGTGCAGCCTTTTTGGCTAGTGTAGTTGAGGAGCCTACGGCGGTGCCGGGACTCAGGGATATCCTTATTGTTCGTGAGCTCCCGGACATTATTGTTCCACCAGAGTTGATTAGTATACCGCCGGATAGGGAAATTGAGTTTTTGGATTGACGTAGTTCCAGGAACTGCGCCAATCTTTAGGGCTCCTTATATTATTGGAATGGCACCGGCTGAGCTACGAGAATTGAAGGGTAACTTCAGGATTTTGACGTGGTGCTAGGTATAGATTGATTGTCATCGGACCTTGCCATTTTGACTGCCGGGAGAGGACGATGATTCTCCGCGAGTCAGAACTGGAGGAGTTATGTTCAGAGGTTGCATTGTCTTTCTGGCTACTATCGTGGAGGTGCCTACGGTGGCACTGGGACTCAAGGATATCCCCATTGTCCGCGAGTTTCCAGATGTGTTTCCCCTTGAGTTGAAGACTATGCTGCCAGAGAGGGAGATAGAGTTTGTGATTGACGTGGTCCCGGGAACCACGCCAATCTTGAAGGCACCTTATCGGATGGCGCCTGCCGAGTTGAGAGAGCTGAAGGCGCGACTGCAGGATCTGATGGACTAGGGTTTTGTTAGACCCAGCGTGTCGCCGTGGGGAGCGCCTGAGTTGTTTGTGGTGAAGATGAATGATTCACTTCGACTGTGCATGGATTATTGGGAGGTGATTAAGTGACCATACGAACCATGTATACATTACCGCGGATCGACGACTTGTTTGTTCAGCTGCTGGGAGCTTCGGTGTTTTCGAAGATTGATCTTCAGTTCGGTTACCACCAGCTGAGGGTGAGGGCTGAGGATTACTCCAAAACGACATTCAAATCTCGGTACGGGCATTATGAGTTCACAGTCATGCCATTTGGATTGACGAATGCCCCTGCCGCATTTATGGATTTGGTGAACTGGATATTTCAGCCGTTTTTGGACCGGTTCGTTGCAGTATTTATTGATGATTCTGATTTACTCCCGGAGTGATGTGGAGCATAAGAAGCACTTAAGGACAGTGCTATAGCTTATGTGAGAGAAAAAACTGTATCCCAAGCCTATGAAGTGCGGATTTTGGCTCCGGGAGGTCGCCTTTTTGGGGCACGTAGTTTCAGCTACGGGTGTGGCAGGGGATCCGACCAAGGTGGATGCTATTCGAGATTGGCCGAGGCCGACGACTATCACCGAGGTGCAGAGTTTCTTGGTTTGGCCGGCTTTTATCGTCAAGTTGTGGAAGACTTTACGAAGCTTTCCACTCCCCTCGCACATCTGACCAGGATAGGGGTTAAGTTTATTGGAGTGAGACTTGTTCGAGCTGTTTTGAGGAAATGAAACTGAGATTGATGACAGCTCCGATCCTTGCTCTCCCGGTCTTGGGAGAGGGATTTGTGATCTACAGCGATGCCTTCACAGTGGTCTGGGGTGTGTACTGATGCAGCATGGTAGGGTAATTGTCTATGCTTCACAGCAATTGAAGGACTATGAGAAAAATTACCCTACTCATGATCTTGAGTTAGCAGCGGTTGTATTTGCTTTGAAACTGTGGCGGCATTATTTGTATGGAGAGCACTGCGAGATTTACACTGATTATAAAGGATGGAAGTTTCTGTTCAATCAGAATGAGTTGAACTGGAGGCAACGCCGATGGCTAGAGTTGTTAAAGGATTATGATGTGAGTATCCTTTGTCATCCCGGCAAGGCCAATGTTGTGGCAGATGCTTGGAGTAGGAGGACGAGTCTGAGTATGATGATCTCGTAGCAGGCACCGTGGGTTGAGCAGATGAGACGGATACAGATTGAGGTTGTATCCCATGGGGTCTCTACTAGACTTATGTCTTTGGTCGTGCAGCCACTCTGTTGGACGGATTCGAGAAAAACAGAGTGAGGACCCCCACTTGATGAGGATCCGAGGGCAGGTTCAGACGGAGTTGATAGGGGATTTTTTTTCAGTTGTTTTCTTCGGGAGTACTGCGGTACAGGGACCGAGCTTGTGTGCCTATGGATTCAGAGATTCGAGAGCGGGTCTTGAGGGAGGCCCATTATACACCTTATACCATTCATCCTGGTGGGACTAAGATGTATAAGGACCTCAAGGCACATTTTTGGTATGAAGCGAGAGACATTGGGAGGATCGTGGCACTGCTTAACTTGTCAACAAGTAAAGGCGGAGCATCGTGTACCTGCTGGCAAGTTACAAAGTCTTCCGATCCCAGAATGGAAATGGGATCATATCACTTTGGATTTTGTCGCTGGATTGCCGAGAGCACCGACTGGGACTGATGCGACCTGGATAGTCGTGGATAGACTCACCAAGTCCGCTCTCTTTCTACCGGTGCAGGTGACTTGACCTTTGGGAGCGACTGGTACAGTTGTACTTAGCTGAGGTGGTGAGATTGCACGGTGTACCCGTCTCCCTTGTATCAGATAGAGACTGGGGTTGGTCTCACTTTTCTGGAGGAGTTTACAGACAGCCTTGGGGACGCAGCTTCGATTTAGCACAGCATTCCACCCACAAACCGATTGACAGTCTGAGCGCACCATACAGACCCTTGAGGATATGCTGAGAGCGTGCGTCCTGGATTTTGGAGGAGGGTGGTACCGACACTTGGGATTGGTTGAGTTTGCGTACAATAATAGCTACCAAGCGAGCATTCAGATGTCTCCGTTTGAAGCGTTGTATGAACACAAGTGTCGGACACCCCTATATCAGAGTGACGTGGGTGAGAGGAAGACTGTGGGTCCTGATCTACTGGCAGAGGCAGAGGAAAAGGTTAGATTGATTCGACGACACCTTGAGACCGCCCTGAGTCGACGAAGGAGTTATGCTGATACCCGACGGCGAGACATAGAGTTTCAGGTTTGTGATCATGTCTTTTTGAAAGTATCACCTTCGTCCGGGGTCCGGAGATTTGGAGTTCGGAGAAAGCTTAGTCCTCGGTTTATTGGACCCTTTTTGGTACTGGAGAGAGTTGGCCTGGTTACTTTTCGTGTTACTCTTCCTCCACGCCTGGCTGGAGTTCTCGTTGTGTTTCACGTTTCTGCTCTGACGATGTATATCTTTGATCCGGCACATGTGACTGACTTCACCCCACTGGAGTTGAGGAGGACCTTGGGTATGAGGAGCGTGAGGCCACTAAGGAGCTGGAGGAGTTGTTGCGGGATACCTATCCTTCTTGTTCGAGGATTCGAGCTGAGATACATTTATCTTGCTTCTTAGTTTCGAGGACGAAACTTTCTTTTAGTGGGGGAGGATGTGAGGACCCGAATTTCCACAAGGGGATTACTGTTGGGTCAACGGAGCTTCTGCAGTGTGTTTAGCAGTTTTCGGAGGCCTCGCTGTGTGTTGGAGGTGTTTGCGCGTGAATCGGACCTCAGGAATGAATCTAACGTGAAAATTGGATTAAGAATACCCTTCCGGATGCCTTTGACAAATTTTAGAAGCGAAATTTGGCAAAACGGACGACGGATTTGGATTCAGCGTGCGAAAACGATGAAAATGGGCTATTTACTTGATTTTTGCGCCAATGGTTACTGTTCACGCCGGAACAGTAACTCCGGCGACCGGCGAGAGGCGGAGCACGGCGGCGCAGCGGCGGAGCGCGGCCGCGGGCAGGCACCCTATTACGGAATTTGAGTTGGCGTAGTTTCGTGAAAGTTTCAAGTCCTGAAGATTGAAGGTGAAGAAAGTTGGATCATTTAACTCAATCTCAAGAAAGAAGAATTCAAAAGGATCAGGTATGTTTAACTAAAGAATTTGTGTGATCCGAATACTTCTTGTAGTGTAGAAACACTTGGAAGAATCTTTCATTGCATAAAAATTAAAAACTGGACTTGGGACATGTTCAGGATCCGGATCAGGCTGTTCGATCCGGATCCCGAAGGTGGTTCGTTCATACATCGTCGCAATCCGGATCGTAGTCTCTTGATCCGGATCCCGAACGTTGAGTTTACCATCTACCTTGAACGATCCGGATCTTGCTTCGCAATCCGGATCCCGAACGTTGATGTTTGGTGAACTGTATGAACGATCCGGATCGTAGTCACATGATCCGGATCCCGAACCTTCATTTTTCTGGAATTGGCTGTTTCGTTATGACGATCCGGATCTCAGTTATCACGATCCGGATCGCCGTCCGTAAAATTCCAGAAATGGCAGGTTTTTGATTCTTATCTCCTTCCTAGGGTTTCTAACCTATAAATAGACCCTATGTCTTTCTTTCTAGGGTCAATCCACATAGCCGTCATTTTCATATATCATCTTATACGGCTATAGATCCACATATAGAGAAGAAAGGAAATCATTAGAGAATACTCTATGTTTCTTCATCTATATTGATTAGTTTGATTCTAGGTTTTCATACTCACATCTTGAGTTGAATCAAACTAATGAATACTTAGATGGTATTTCCGATCTATCTTTGATCTAAGTATTCGGCGGATCATCACCACCCAAAAAAAAACAACGATTACCCCAAAATCGGCGCGTGGATTCGCGTGTCCTTGTGGATTCAAGGTTCATTCGCTCTCGTGGATTCGGAGCGAGGCACGTTCGTGGATTCGAAGGGTGCTATTGGGTGAAGACCGTGGATTCGGTCGGACGTCGTGGATTCGACGTTGGACGCCGTGGATTCGGCGTTGGGCGCAGATCGTGGATTCGAGAAGCGTCTGGAGCGAGCGGAGAAGATCCTCTAGGAGCGTATGGAAAAGGTTGAGTCGTAAGTGTGTACTGTAAATCACCTTGTACGTGTTTTAATTCTAGTGGATTTCTGCCGTGTTATCGGTCCCGTGGTTTTTTACTCCGGTGATGGAGTTTTCCACGTAAAAATCTTGCGAGTTATTTTCATTTCCGCATTGGGTTTTTTATCGCAACGATTTTTGAGTGTTTATACGTTTACACCTATTCACCCCCCTCTAGGTGTTTCTTCCCCTATTTAGATCCGTATTATATACGACCCAACAAGTGGTATCAGAGAGGGAATAGGGTTGTGAACAATGGTTGAAGGTGGAAACATCAATCGACCCCCTTTCTTTGATGGAACAAATTATGCGTACTGGAAAGTACGGATGAAAGCCTTTTTATCTTCCATCGACGAAAGGGTGTGGCATTCAATTGAATCAGGATGGACTAATCCAACTGAACTTATCTCTGATGTTCACACCTTAAAACCTAGGTCGAAATGGACCAAGGAAGAGTTTGAGTTATCTTCTTACAATGGCAAGGGAATTAATGCTATTTTTAATGCCTTATCTCAAACTGAATTCTCTCGCGTCTCGGCATGTGAGACTGCGAAAGAAATCTGGGATGTTCTCCAGGTTACACATGAGGGAACTAACCTCGTGAAGATTCAGAAACTGCAGATGCTTACGAGCAAGTTTGACTCTATCTTGATGGCAGAAAATGAATCTTTCACGGACTACTATACACGATTGCAAGACATCGTAAACTCATGTGCTAATCTGGGAGAGAAGATTCCAGAATTTAAGATTGTAAGAAAAATCTTAAGAACTCTTCCTGAACGATTTCGCCCAAAGGTTACTGCCATTGAAACTATTAAACACCCGGACGAAATACGTGTAGAAGAATTAGTTGGTTCATTACAAACTTATGAAATGACTTTTAATACTAACAATTCTTCTGGAAAAGCATCCACTTCTAAGTCTTCAGGTTATGCGTTGAAAACAACTAAGGAAGAAGACGCGGATACATCCTCCTCGGACAATGACGAGAACCTTTCTATGGAGGAATTTGAGAAGCAGCTCGCTCTCTTGACAAGGAATTTTCGCCGCAACTTTCGAAGGGGTAATTCAAGCAAATCTCCATCCTTCGGAAAGTGGAACAAAGGCAAGGGTACTCCAAGTCACAAGTCAAGAAAGCAGGAGAACTTCTCAAAGGATAAGAAAAGTTCAGAAGGACAACTGCAATGCTTCAAATGTCGAGGCTACGGCCACATTGCAACGGAGTGTCCTAACAAGTATCCGGCAAAGAAGAAGGCGATGCAAGTCGTCACTTGGGATGACAACTCAACGTCAAATGAGTCGTCTTCAAGTGATGAAGAAAAGAGCTCCACGGCATTCCACGCGTCCACATCTTCACCATTCATGTGCTTTATGGCAAGTACGTCTGAATCATTGTCCAACTCCACTGTTGAAAAGAATGCAATGGACAATGAATCGGATGATTCGGAAGGTGAAGAGTTTGCTCTAGCCTATCACAGATCTTTACAGGATTTAAAGAAACCGGCTAAGCAAAACAAGGGGTTGAGAGGGAGATTGCAGGATCTCGAAGAAGAAGTAAAAAGGGTAACTTCTCTCTCGACCGATCTTGAAGTGGAAAGGGATAGTTTGATAAAAGCAAATGTTTCCCTTCAAGAGTCCAATGAGCAGCTCGAGAAGAACTATATAGATATGGTGAACAAAGCAAACTACTTCTTGAAGCTCTATGGCGAGGGCCGACAGGAAAGACGGGAAATGACAGAGACCATTCTCCAACTCAAGGATGACTTACAGCAATTCTCTTTAGGAAGGAGTAAGTTGGATAAACTCCTTGGTCTTGGTCAAACAAATCGGTTCGGCCTCGGGTACACTCAAACTGGAAACAGTCCAAGTTCGAGTGGGACAGTCTTTGTGCCTCAGTCGGTATCTCCTCCTCCGACACCGGAATTCAAGACAAACAACGACAACAAACCTACCTCATCCTCTTCGGAATCGTCAAGCTCAAAGGTATGTTTTCGTTGTAATTTTGCAGGGCACATCGAAAGAAATTGCGAGATTGGAGCTCAAAGAACAAATCAACCACATCTTGCAATTGCTACCAATAAGCTCACTTCCCGGAATTCAAGGAAGGATTTTTCAAAAGAAAAGAACATTGGTAGCACCTCAAACAAGACGATGACAAAAGAAAAAGATCAATCATACAAGACGTCGTCTTCAAGGAGAATCTCTCAACCTTTACCAACATACTCCAAAACTCAAAAGGTTTGGGTATGCAAAGGTGAAACCCCTCCTTGTCTTTAATCGTTCTACGATTAAATCTTGTATAGTTTATGTAGACTATTTTCTTTTCTTCTTTTTCTTTTGGCCAACTCGTCAACCATCCTTGCAAGGTAAATTGTATATTTTTTTCTTATTGGTTGATGTTTTCTCTCGGTTTTCTTGGGTAGCATTTTTGAGAGAGAAAGCTGATACGTTTGATTCTTTTCATGAGATTTGCCATCGTATTATGATTGAAAAGAATGAAAAGATCATTCGTGTTAGAAGTGATAGGGGTGGAGAATTCATAAATTCAAAATTCATTGACTTTTGTACTTCAAATGGCATTAAACATGAATTCTCGGCACCCTATACACCTCAGCAGAATGGTGTTGTTGAGCGCAAAAACAGGGTTGTTCAAGAGATGGCGCGTGTGATGCTTCATAGCCGGAAATTATCGCTACATTTTTGGGCTGAAGCTATGAACACCGCTGTCTATGTCATTAACAGAGTGTATTTGCGCCCAGGAACCTTGAATACACCATATGAGCTGTGGTTTAGTAGAAAACCGGATATCAAGTACTTTCGTATCTTCGGGAGTCGATGTTACATCTTACGTGACCGTGAAAATCTTGGAAAGTTCGACTCTCGAAGTAATGAAGGGATCTTTTTGGGTTATTCTACGAATAGCAGAGCATATCGAGTATTTAACATTGAATCTAAGACGATCGTAGAATCTATAAATGTTAAAGTAGATGAAGCTTCTCATTTTGAATCTGAAAAAACTACCCTCGATATCTCTCTAGATGATGATTCTCCTGCTAGTGCATCTTCTCATAATAATACTTCCAATATTAATGATGCATCTAATGGTTCTTCTAGTTTATCTGATGTGCAGGAATCATCTCGTGTACCTCCGAGTACTCCGTTTCAACAAACGCTACGAATCTCCAAGGATCATCCGGAATCGAACATCATTGGAGATCCACAAGAAGGAGTTAGAACTCGAAGGCAGTTGGTTTGCGGATTTGCTTGCTACGTATCTTTAATCGAACCAAAGACAATAGATGAAGCTCTTCAGGATGACTATTGGATTAAAGCAATGCAGGAAGAGCTTCATCAATTTGAGCGAAACAAAGTCTGGGAATTAACGAAGCCTCCAAAGCAACATAATGTGATAGGTACCAAATGGATCTTCAAGAACAAGAAAGATGAAGATGGTACTATCATCAGGAACAAGGCACGACTAGTTGCTCAAGGCTACTCTCAAGTAGAAGGTATAGACTTTGACGAAACTTTCGCCCCTGTAGCTAGACTCGAGTCCATTCGTATATTGTTTGCTATTGCTTGTCATTTTAAAATCAAATTATTTCAAATGGACGTCAAGAGCGCATTTCTAAATGGGTTTTTAAATGAGGAAGTTTATGTAGCTCAACCGAAAGGTTTTGTAGATCATAAACAACCTAACCATGTTTTTCGTTTGAAAAAGGCTCTTTACGGTCTGAAACAAGCACCGCGAGCATGGTACGAAAGGTTAACAAAGCACCTTTTGGAGAAGGGCTATACTCGAGGGGGAGCTGACAGGACTCTCTTTGTGAAGCATTATCAAAATAATTTCATTGTAGCACAAATCTATGTCGATGACATTGTATTTGGTGCAACAAAAGATAATGATGCTTCTAAATTCGCGGAGACCATGGAAAGCGAATTTGAGATGTCCATGTTGGGCGAACTGTCTTATTTTCTTGGATTGCAAATTAAACAAAATGATGAAGGTATTCACTTGAGTCAATCCAAGTATGCACTGGAGTTGGTCAAAAAGTTTGATCTAGAAAATTGTAAAGATTTTCCAACTCTAATGGGAACTAGCCACAAGGGACTTGGAAGTGAATCACATAGTGAGAATGTAGACGAGAAACTGTATAGAAGTATGATTGGAAGTCTACTTTACCTCACGGCTAGTCGCCCGGATATATCCTTTAGTGTTGGGATTTGCGCGAGATATCAATCAGCACCAAAGGAGGTTCACCTGAAAGCGGTGAAACGGATCATCCGGTACATCAAAGGATCAATTAATTTCGGAATTTGGTATCCTATGGGAACAAGTCTGGACATTGTTGGATACTCAGATGCCGATTGGGCAGGATCAGTGGATGATCGGAAAAGCACGAGTGGTGCATGCTTCTATCTTGGCCATTGCCTTGTTGCATGGCACAGTAAAAAGCAGAATTGCATAGCACTCTCGACTGCCGAAGCGGAATACATTTCAGCTGGAAGTTGCTCAACTCAACTCATTTGGATGAAAAGCGTATTGAGTGACTTCCGCATTTCAGCATCTTCGGTAACAATTCTTTGTGACAACACAAGTGCAATTAACATTTCTAAAAACCCTGTGTTGCACTCTAGAACAAAACATATTGAACTGAGATATCATTTTCTTAGAGAGCTAGTTGAATCAAATACTCTTCAACTTTCATATATTTCAACTGAAGATCAATTAGCTGACTTTTTAACAAAACCTTTGGATCAAAAACGTTTTATTCATTTGCGAAAAGCAATTGGTATGCTTTCTTTGAAATAAACTTCTTTTTGAAACCTTTGCTTAAAATAGGTTTTGTATTTGTTTTGTTCTATTCAATATCTATGTTTATACATAGGATAGTTGTGAGGACCTGGATCCCCACGACGAGATTACTGGATCATCTACAGCTCCCGGAGGCCTATGTGGCGTGTTGGTGGGATTTGTGCCCCAATTGGACATTAGTGTTGGGCTCAGTGTGTTATATGGATCACGTGGGTGATTAGCGGACTCCGTCGGAGTTCCAGAAGTGGTTTCGCGCGCCAAGGATATTTAAATTGGACTCAGTGCGAAGTTTGGACCAAGGATTACCTTTCCGGATGCCTTCGGCAAATTTTGGAGTTGGAATTTGGCGAAATGGACATCAAATTCGGATTCAGCGCGCGAAAACGGTTAAAACGGACTACCCACTTGTCATTTTTGAGCTTCGGGTACTGTTCACGCCGGAACAGTGTTTCCGGCGGCGGCGGCAGCGGCGGAGCGGCCGCGGGCAGCGCGGCGGACGGTGGCGCGGGCCGCCCGGTCCACGCGGCAGGCGTGCGCCGGGGGCGGGACGCGTGGCGGCTCGGGAGTGGGCCGGTCCGCGGGGCGCGGTCTACGGGGGAGTGCGGGGCGCACGGTGGACCGGGGGTGACACGTGGCATCACCCTAGAGGTGGGTTCACGGCGGATGGTCTACGCAGTTTTCGGGATGGCTCATGGTTTACGGTGCACCGGGCTTGGACACGTGGCAGGTTTGCATTGGTTCGGTCCACATGATTGCGTGCACCGGGTTCACTAGGCAGAGGCTTGACACGTGGCATTCTCCTATTGGTGGGGCTACTGTGCGCGGCAGGGTGGCAGGCGGCGGCGTCAGGCGGGCACGTGGGCGCGGCAGGCGGGCGTTGACCGGGTTGCGTGCCACGTGTCGTCGTCCGCGGGTGGCCACGTGGCGCGACGCGTGCGGCGGGTTCGGCTGTTGCCTGTTTGGCGGGCGACGTGGAGGCCCAGGAAGGTTTCGGGCTGCTACAGTGATCTTTCGGGCTGCTACAGTACGCGCCCGAAAGTTCCCAGCGCCCGGAAACGGGGACATGTTGGGTATTAAGTGATTTGTTTTTCCCAGCTTATATAGAGGCCGAGTTCTTTTGCAGAGAGCTTCTTCTCCGCGCGGAATTTCACTGTGCAACCTTCACAAGAAATCTTCCTCTCCCAGTGGCAATTCCATCTGCAGATTTCCAGATTTTTCAGCGGCACGCATCCCGAGGTTACCATTTTTACGGCGCGGCGCGACGCTCGTTCGTTTGTGTTCTTCTTCGTCGCATTTCGGTGCGAGGACTCCCCCGGCTTACTCCGACCTCCGAATGAGGCGATTCTTGCGCCGTTGGCTTCACGACTGGTAGGGCTATGTTTCCCACGTTTACTGGTTTTTCCCATTCCGAGTTTTTCATGGGTCTTTCGGATCATCTTGTAACCCCTTTTTCTGGGCGGAGTTTTGGGACAGCGGTGCGGTATTTTGGCGATATCTTCGCGCACAGGCATCGGATTGGGGCGATTCAAGAGGCGATTTGCATCTACACATCACGAGGAATATGCCCAAATTTTCTTGGAATTTTCTGAATATTTCTCGAAGGTGAAGATTATCTGTGAACAGTAATTGTTGCTACAGTTTTTGGAGTGTAGTTTGATTCGGGGTGGTTCCCTTGTCCGAATTGTTTCTCAGTGTAGGAAGCTCGGAATTGGACGTGCAGGTACTCGTTTCGAAGGTATCGACGCGAGGATTACTGTGGTATTTTTATTGGATTTTTCTGGGCACTTGCAGCAGGTGAAATATGCGCGGCTTTGGGACTGATTTTCAGATTGTGTATGTTTGGTTGATTTTGGAATAAAAGTGTAATGTTAAGCCTTATTGTTGTACTCAGGGGTGTTTTCAGCTGTTTGGAGCCAAGGCTTGCGCGAATTGTACCGAGGGTGTTTTGTTGGCAAATTTTGGACCGCGGGCCTCTACCCACTTCACCGACTTCAGGTTTGCCTTGGGTTAAGCGCTTCAGGTGGGTAAGCTTAATTTAGTAACTGTATAAGATTTTTATATCATGGTGAATGTAAGTGCACATGTGGGGTTATCATCCCTCTATGATTGATAACAGGCGTATTTGATGTACAACCGGTATGAGCGAGAGGTAAGCAAGGAATGGCTCACTTGGGTGAGAATGGTATACCATAGCAGGAATGTTTTAGCATGCTTTACTAATTTATGCTTTACCCACTTTTATTATTTCGGAGAACAAAGCATGCGTGCATGGACATGTAGTTAGGCCATCTTTTACCGCTGCACTACTTTTGGAACTTGACTTAGGAGAAACCATGTTATCCTTTTCTCCTTCTTTGTTAGTCAGGTGGTCTGTGTTGCTCAGGTTCGAGCAGGGGCTCTGGGTAGTGTAGTCGGGACTTGGTGTCTGGGACAGGTTGGATTAGTTGTGGGGCTTTGCGGCAACCGCGGATATTGGGCGGTTGACCGGACATTTATTTATGCACCAGATTGGGTATCCGATTTCTCTAGTGGATGGGTTTTCCCACTTTGATCAGAGTCATGATCCAGTCCTGCTGATTATGATACTTTTGTTACTGAGATACTTTACTCGTGTGGGTCGCTCCCCTCGAGTGCCACTCCGGACTGTGCGCGGCAGACAGACTTTGAGTCCTTGAGACTCCTTTGCTTCGGTGTTATGCGTAGGCTGGCATACCCGTCGCGGCAGGCAGAGCAGGCAGTACCAGTGTCTACTGGTGGCATTAGATTGGGCTTATTACAGGCTTTTGTTTTGTTTTGTTGCGCTCGTGTCAGGGGGACCGAGTGGAGTTTAGTGGCGGTGTTTGGACCAGTGCTAGTGTTGTTGGGAACCGTTCGGGGGTACTGTGGTCCCTAGGTCATTGTGGGTTGTTGACCGTTATAGGCAGGCATGGCAGGCATAGTAGACATAAGCGGGCATAGTAGGCATAGGCAGGCAGGGCAGGCATAGGCAGGCAGAGCAGGCATGGTAGGCATAGGCAGGCAGGGCAGGCATAGGCAGGCAGGGCAGGCATAGGCAGGCAGGGCAGGCATGGCAGGCATGGCAGGCAGGCAGGCATGGCGGGCATAGTAGGCATAGGCAGGCAGGGCAGGCATAGGCAGGCAGAGCAGGCATGGTAGGCAGGGCAGGCATAGGCAGGCAGGGCAGGCATGGCAGGCATGGCAGGCAGGCAGGCATGGCGGGCATAGTAGGCATAGGCAGGCAGGGCAGGCATAGGCAGGCAGAGCAGGCATGGTAGGCATAGGCAGGCAGGGCAGGCATAGGCAGGCAGGGCAGGCATGGCAGGCATGGCAGGCATGGCAGGCATAGGCAGGCATAGCAGGCATAAGCAGGCATAGGCAGGCATAGCAGGCATGGCAGGCATAGCAAGCTTAGTGGCTTGGTAGCTGTTGTGAAGGTCCAGCTTCTTTTTATACATCTTTACGGCTTTGGTTAGCTTTTTGTCTTTTGAGGACTTGGTGGGCAGACCGTCGGTCCTGGCGGTGATACCCACTAAGAACTCCCTCCTTTGGTGTAGTTCTCACACCCTCTGGGGGGTTTCCCCCTTTTTTTTCCTTCCTCTCCTTTGTTTTGCAGAGTCTTAGCGGGTGTTGCTGATTCTGCGGTTGTTGATCGAGGCGAGGGAGTCGCGTGCTAGATCCCTACCCATGTTTTGGAGAGTAGCGGTACCCCTTCAGAGGAGAGCTTCAGTAGATTAGTTATTTTATTTCCTCTTTTGAGAGACTGATGTAGTGAGGATATGATTTGTATTGAGAGCCTGTACACTGATGTATTTATTGGAGATACCTTCCGGTAGAGCTATGAGTTTTGTGTCTGAGGATGTCGTTCTTTTATCCGTTTGGGAGGTGGACATTATTGTATTATCTTCAGTTGTACAGTGGTTGTTTTTAGTTATACAGCAGTTTATCTTTTAGCTCTGATATCTCTTAGCTGTAGCACTTTTCTTGCAGGTAGGACGCTTCGCCTATGCGGAGTTTGGCATAGGTGGCGGATCTGTTGGCGAGCCCGGGTCGCAGTTTCGACCCCGGGGCGTGACAGATTAGAGTGGTATCAGAGCCTAGGTTGTAGGTCATGGTGGACTTAGAAACCCTAGGCTTATGGTTTGACCCTTGGTTGACTTTGTGAGAGTCGTGATTTTGCGAGAGTCCTGATTGAGTTTTATACCTCTCCCAAGGGACGGGAGGAGTGATTGGCATGTTTATTCTCCTAAGTAATTATGTTGGCTGCAGACGACATAATGCTGTGGAATGGGTGACATGCTTTAGACTTTCGCTGGATTGGGTCGAGTGTTGTTGTGTGCTGTTTTGTTGTTTCGTCGTGGCGAGCGGTGTCTCCCCGACGTTGGGTTTTGACCCGGGTGCATCCTGTCATGGCAGTTGAGCTTGAGCAGTTGGTTTTGGGCCGGATACACGGATCGAGGTCAGAGAACCCCGGACCCAGATGACAGGATTGTCTGAGGCTTATCAGCGGCTGTGGGAGCAGCTGGTCTTGGTGACACAGTTGTCGGAGCACTGAGTAGCCCCCTCTGTGCCAATGTTTAGTGTCGAGGCACCGAGGTAGGGTGGATGGTTGACAGCTGGTGAGCTGTGGGACATGATCGACCTATTGAGCCATTTTGGCAGATGAACCACCACGACTCGTAAGATTGAGTTTAGAGCCCTTGGAGGCAGAGTCGCGGCTGGTGGTGATGGAGTGCTTAATTGAGAGCCTCCCTGTGCTTGTGAGTGTATGCAGTTGTTTGAACTGCGCGCTCCTGATTTGAGGGACGAGGCGCATAGGATATATGAGACTGGGAGTGGATTGCGCCAGGACACCTTTCTGTTATTCAGTCCCTCCATTTTAGATTTAGACGCCTCGTTGGAGCAGGCACCGTGTACGGAGCGCGGCATTGCAGTTCCTTTGGACAGGGATCTGCCGCCAGGAGGTGAGTTCTGGATTTTGGCGCTTGGCGCCGGATGATGGAGGACAGATCGACGGCAGAGGCACTTCTGATTTCCTTTCCAGGATGACGGGTTCCTGAGATGCCAGAGATCGAGTGGACCCCGATGGTAGCATCAGTATTTTACCAGAGTGGCGCAGCGATAGCGTGGATTTGTTATCTGCGGAGGACCTTATTCGTCGCCTCATTGTGGTCAGAGACAGAGGTCGTGCTTCCTAGTGTTAGCCCTGATTTTCAGGCAGATTGAGCGACAACCACTTGCATTGAATGGATGAACCTGTGCCGCCCGGTTGGAGGGCGCCACGGTAGGGGATCGAGTTGTCGCAGGTGTGATTCCATCACAGCAGTCGGAGTTAGAGCATGTTGCATTCCTGCATGGACTAGAGGCAGATTTGTTACCACGTGCACTCGAGGTACAGGTTCCTGTTAAGTGCTGTGCGTGTGGAGAAGGTTTGTGGATCATGTCCAATGCAGCTGAGGCCGCGAGTTGTACCGGCAGGCTTATTGGTAATTGTGGCAGTTCGGTGTTTGACCATATGCTTGAGATTGTTGGGCACTATGCCACAGGATGTTCGACTGCGGCAAGAGAGGACTTTGATCTTCGGCAAGGCGGGCAATTGGAGGCAGGCTCGTTAGGGTTGTTAGAGCACTCTGGTTTTAGCGACAGGGTGAGAGATGCTTACGGCGGCACCGGGACTCAGGGATATCTCTGTTGCCCATGAGATTCCGGGTGTGTTTTCACCTTAGTTGTTGGTAATGCCGCCGGTTAGGGAGGTAGAGATTGCGTTTGACATGGTTCGGGGAACCGCGCACCCTTGATAGCACCTCATTGGATATCGCCTATAGAGCTGAGAGAGCTGATGGCGCGGTTGTAGGATCTGATGGATCGAGGGGTCTGCTTGACCTGATGCCACGCCGTTGGTACACGGTGGTGATGCCACGTCGTTGATGCACGACTGTGAGGGCCCTTTTATGGTTCGAGTGTAGACAGGTCCGGGTGGTACCTAGGACCTTTTGATGGAGTCATGCTCCGGCAGTTATAGTATGGTGTGAGTACCTACTTGGAATCAGATAGCCGAGGATCTTGCTTAGATGGCGTTCAGGACACGGTAGGGCATCACGAGCTCTTAGTGAGGCCAAGTGGATTGATTAATTGCCCTGCCACTTTTATGATTTGAGGGAATTGTGCTCCAGCTGTACTTGATTGGATTGGTAACAAGATCCTCCGGGGATATTTGGATTTACTCCCAGAGCGAAGTGGAGCGCGAGGAGCACTTGTGGATGTGCTACCATGCCCGTGTGGATGAAGTGGTATGCCACGTTATTGAGGTACAAGTTGTAGCTCCAGAAGCATACCTTCTTGGGTCACGTTGTTCGAGCCGTAGGAGCGGCGGTGGAAATCCGGCCAATATGGATATCACTCGGGTTTTGGCCGAGATCGACAGTTATTGTCAGGTAAGGAGCTTCTTGGACTGGGCAGTGCCAGGAGAGCTGGCTGGGGTTTGAGCTTGATGATTCCACAGCTGGCGCTGTGGTGGACTGTTGAGGCAGACGTGGGCGTTGTGGGTTGTGTCCCCTGAGGGTTCCTTTGGATGATAGACCGCGGCTGAGTAGTTCACTGGTTATGGTCAAGATTCGGGAGTGACCGAGTGAGGACCCCTCCTTGTTAGGGCTCATTCCTTACTTGGTTAATCGTGTGGGTGTGCTTCGGGTTGCCTTGGTTGAGTTGACACAGGTTTTGGTTTGGTGTGTGTTGCACTGGCGGTTATCTGGTTTCCCCCAACTTTGTTGGAACCCCGGTTTGTCTTTCATGTTTCAGCTCAGGAGTGTTTTGTTTTTGGGATTCTTCGCCCGCGATTGACTTGTCTATTGAGATATGTGATTGTTGGGGTACGAGGAACGCCCGTTGCGGATTCTGGCTCGAGAGATGAGGGAATCGCGCAATCGGGCCATGCCGTACTGGGTATTGTTGTTATTGGGGAGTGATCACGGGGAGTGTGTGGGTGTTGTGGGGAGCTGGAGGCGTGATTGACGGATACCTACCCGTGGTATTTGTGACTCCTGGTGGATTTTGAGCTAGTTTCGAGGACGAAACTTTTCTTAGTGGGGGAGGATGTGAGGACCTGGATCCCCACGACGAGATTACTGGATCATCTACAGCTCCCGGAGGCCTATGTGGCGTGTTGGTGGGATTTGTGCCCCAATTGGACATTAGTGTTGGGCTCAGTGTGTTATATGGATCACGTGGGTGATTAGCGGACTCCGTCGGAGTTCCAGAAGTGGTTTCGCGCGCCAAGGATATTTAAATTGGACTCAGTGCGAAGTTTGGACCAAGGATTACCTTTCCGGATGCCTTCGGCACATTTTTGGAGTTGGAATTTGGCGGAAATGGACATCAATTCGGATTCAGCGGCGGCGAAAACGGTTTAAAACGGACTACCCATTGTCATTTTGAGCTTCGGGTACTGTTCACGCCGGAACAGTGTTTCCGGCGGCAGGCGGCAGCGGCGGAGCGGGCGAGGGCAGCGCGGCGGGACGGTGGGCGGGGCGCGGGCCCCCGGTCCACGCGGCAGGCGTGCGCCGGGGGCGGGACGCGTGGCGGCTCGGGGAGTGGGCCGGTCCGCGCTGGCGCAGGGCTACGGGGGACGTGCGGGGCGCACGGGAAGGGGGGGTGACACGTGGCATCACCCTAGAGGTGGGTTCACGGCGGATGGTTACGCAGTTTTCGGGATGGCTCATGGTTTACGGTGCACCGGGCTTGGACACGTGGCAGGTTTGCATTGGTTCGGTCCACATGATTGCGTGCACCGGGTCACT
>CM055064.1:47094727-47150348 GCA_029204045.2 Tillandsia leiboldiana | reverse complement strand
GACAGAATTAGAGTGGTATCAGAGCCTAGGTTGTAGGTCATGGTGGACTTAGAACCTAGGCGTATGGTTTTACCTTGGTGACTTTGTGAGAGTCGTGATTTTGCGGAGAGTCCTGATTGAGTTTTATACCTCTCACAAGGGACGGGAGGAGTGATTGGATGTTTATTCTCCTAAGTAATTATGTTGGCTGCAGACGGACATAATGCTGTGGAATGGGTGACATGCTTTAGACTTTCGCTGGATTGGGTCGAGTGTTGTCTGGTGCTGTTTTGTTGTTGTCGTCGTGGCGAGCGGTGTCTCCCCGACGTTGGGTTTTGACCCGGGTGCCTCCTGTCATGGCAGTTGAGCTTGAGCAGTTGGTTTTGGGCCGGATACCGGATCGAGGCAGAGAACCCCGGCCCAGATGACAGGATTGTCTGAGGCTTATCAGCGGCTGTGGGAGAGCTGGTCTTGGTGAACAGTTGTCGGAGCACTGAGTAGCACCCTCTGTGCCAATGTTTTAGTGTCGAGGCACCGATGTAGGGTGGATGGTTGACAGCTGGTGAGCTGGGGACATGATCGACCTATGAGCCATTTTTGGCAGATGAACCACCACGACTCGTAAGATGAGTTTAGAGCCCTTGGAGGCAGAGTCGCGGCTGGTGGTGATGGAGTGCTTAATTGAGAGCCTCCCTGTGCTTGTGAGTGTATGCAGTTGTTGAACTGCGCGCTCCTGATTTGAGGGACGAGGCGCATAGGATATATGAGACTGGGAGTGGATTTGCGCCAGGACACCTTTCTGTTATTTCAGTCCCCTCCATTTTAGATTTAGACGCCTCGTTGGAGCAGGCACCGTGTACGGAGCGCGGCATTGCAGTTCATTTGGACAGGGATCTGCCGCCAGGAGGTGAGTTCTGGATTTTGGCGCTTTGGCGCCGGATGATGGAGGACAGATCGACCGGCAGAGGCACTTCTGATTTCCTTTCCAGGATGACGGGTTCCTGAGATGCCATGAGATCGAGTGGACCCCGATGGTAGCATCAGTATTTTACCAGAGTGGGCAGCGATAGCGTGGATTTGTTATCTGCGGAGGACACTTATTCGTCGCCTCATTGTGGTCAGAGACAGAGGTCGTGCTTCCTAGTGTTAGCCCTGATTTTCAGGCAGATTGAGCGACAACCACTTGCATTGACTGGATGAACCTGTGCCGCCCGGTTGGAGGGCGCCACGGTAGGGGATCGAGTTGTCGCAGGGTGTGATTCCATCACAGCAGTCGGAGTTAGAGCATGTTGCATTCCTGCATGGACTAGAGGCAGATTGTTACCACGTGCACTCGAGGTACAGGTTCCTGTTAAGTGCTGTGCGTGTGGAGAAGGTTTGTGGAATCATGTCCAATGCAGCTGAGGCCGCGAGTTGTACCGGCAGGCTTATTGGTAATTGTGGCAGTTCGGTGTTTGACCATATGCTTGAGATTGTTGGGCACTATGCCACAGGATGTTCGACTGCGGCAAGAGAGGACTTTGATCTTCGGCAAGGCGGGGCAATTGGAGGCAGGCTCGTTAGGGTTGTTAGAGCACTTGGTTTTAGCGACAGGGTGAGAGATGCTTACGGCGGCACGGGACTCAGGGATATCTCTGTTGCCCATGAGATTCCGGGTGTGTTTTCACCTTAGTTGTTGGTAATGCCGCCGGTTAGGGAGGTAGAGATTGCGTTTGACATGGTTCGGGGAACCGCGCCACCCTTGATAGCACCTCATTGGATATCGCCTATAGAGCTGAGAGAGCTGATGGCGCGGTTGTAGGATCTGATGGATCGAGGGGTCTGCTTGACCTGATGCCACGCCGTTGGTACACGGTTGGTGATGCCACGTCGTTGATGCACGACTGTGAGGGCCCTTTTATGGTTCGAGTGTAGACAGGTCGGGTGGTACCTAGGACCTTTTGATGGAGTCATGCTCCGGCAGTTATAGTATGGTGTGAGTACCTACTTGGAATCAGATAGCCGAGGATCTTGCTTAGATGGCGTTCAGGACACGGTAGGGCATCACGAGCTCTTAGTGAGGCCAAGTGGATTGATTAATGCCCTGCCACTTTTATGATTTGAGGGAATTGTGCTCCAGCTGTACTTGATTGGATTGGTAACAAGATCCTCCGGGGATATTTGGATTTACTCCCAGAGCGAAGTGGAGCGCGAGGAGCACTTGTGGATGTGCTACCATGCCCGTGTGGATGAAGTGGTATGCCACGTTATTGAGGTACAAGTTGTAGCTCCAGAAGCATACCTTCTTGGGTCACGTTGTTCGAGCCGTAGGAGCGGCGGTGGAAATCCGGCCAATATGGATATCACTCGGGTTTTGGCCGAGATCGACAGTTATTGTCAAGGTAAGGAGCTTCTTGGACTGGGCAAGTGCCAGGAGAGCTGGCTGGGGTTGAGCTTGATGATTCCACAGCTGGCGCTGTGTGGACTGTTGAGGCAGACGTGGCGTGTGGTTGTGTCCCTGAGGGTTCCTTTGGATGATAGACCGCGGCTGAGTAGTTCACTCGGATGGTCAAGATTCGGGAGTGACCGAGTGAGGACCCCTCCTTGTTAGGGCTCATTTCCTTATTGGTTAATCGTGTGGGTGTGCTTCGGGTTGCCTTGGTTGAGTTGACACAGGTTGTGGTTTGGTGTGTGTTGCACTGGCGGTTATCTGGTTTCCCCCAACTTTGTTGGAACCCCGGTTGTATTTCATGTTTCAGCTCAGGAGTGTTTTGTTTTTGGGATTCTTCGCCCGCGATTGACTTGTCTATTGAGATATGTGATTGTTGGGGTACGAGGAACGCCCGTTGCGGATTCTGGCTCGAGAGATGAGGGAATCGCGCAATCGGGCCATGCCGTACTGGGTATTGTTGTTATTGGGGAGTGATCACGGGGAGTGTGTGGTGTGTGGGGAGCTGGAGGCGTGATTGACGGATACCTACCCGTGGTATTTGTGACTCCTGGTGGATTTGAGCTAGTTTCGAGGACGAAACTTTTCTTAGTGGGGGAGGATGTGAGGACCTGGATCCCCACGACGAGATTACTGGATCATCTACAGCTCCCGGAGGCCTATGTGGCGTGTTGGTGGGATTTGTGCCCCAATTGGACATTAGTGTTGGGCTCAGTGTGTTATATGGATCACGTGGGTGATTAGCGGACTCCGTCGGAGTTCCAGAAGTGGTTTCGCGCGCCAAGGATATTTAAATTGGACTCAGTGCGAAGTTTGGACCAAGGATTACCTTTCCGGATGCCTTCGGCAAATTTTGGAGTTGGAATTTGGCGAAATGGACATCAAATTCGGATTCAGCGCGCGAAAACGGTTTTAAAACGGACTACCCACTTGTCATTTTTGAGCTTCGGGTACTGTTCACGCCGGAACAGTGTTTCCGGCGGCGGCGGCAGCGGCGGAGCGGCCGCGGGCAGCGCGGCGGACGGTGGCGCGGGCCGCCCGGTCCACGCGGCAGGCGTGCGCCGGGGGCGGGACGCGTGGCGGCTCGGGAGTGGGCCGGTCCGCGGGGCGCGGTCTACGGGGGAGTGCGGGGCGCACGGTGGACCGGGGGTGACACGTGGCATCACCCTAGAGGTGGGTTCACGGCGGATGGTCTACGCAGTTTTCGGGATGGCTCATGGTTTACGGTGCACCGGGCTTGGACACGTGGCAGGTTTGCATTGGTTCGGTCCACATGATTGCGTGCACCGGGTTCACTAGGCAGAGGCTTGACACGTGGCATTCTCCTATTGGTGGGGCTACTGTGCGCGGCAGGGTGGCAGGCGGCGGCGTCAGGCGGGCACGTGGGCGCGGCAGGCGGGCGTTGACCGGGTTGCGTGCCACGTGTCGTCGTCCGCGGGTGGCCACGTGGCGCGACGCGTGCGGCGGGTTCGGCTGTTGCCTGTTTGGCGGGCGACGTGGAGGCCCAGGAAGGTTTCGGGCTGCTACAGTGATCTTTCGGGCTGCTACAGTACGCGCCCGAAAGTTCCCAGCGCCCGGAAACGGGGACATGTTGGGTATTAAGTGATTTGTTTTTCCCAGCTTATATAGAGGCCGAGTTCTTTTGCAGAGAGCTTCTTCTCCGCGCGGAATTTCACTGTGCAACCTTCACAAGAAATCTTCCTCTCCCAGTGGCGATTCCATCTGCAGATTTCCAGATTTTTCAGCGGCACGCATCCCGAGGTTACCATTTTTACGGCGCGGCGCGACGCTCGTTCGTTTGTGTTCTTCTTCGTCGCATTTCGGTGCGAGGACTCCCCCGGCTTACTCCGACCTCCGAATGAGGCGATTCTTGCGCCGTTGGCTTCACGACTGGTAGGGCTATGTTTCCCACGTTTACTGGTTTTTCCCATTCCGAGTTTTTCATGGGTCTTTCGGATCATCTTGTAACCCCTTTTTCTGGGCGGAGTTTTGGGACAGCGGTGCGGTATTTTGGCGATATCTTCGCGCACAGGCATCGGATTGGGGCGATTCAAGAGGCGATTTGCATCTACACATCACGAGGAATATGCCCAAATTTTCTTGGAATTTTCTGAATATTTCTCGAAGGTGAAGATTATCTGTGAACAGCAATTGTTGCTACAGTTTTTCGAGTGTAGTTTGATTCGGGGTGGTTCCCTTGTCCGAATTGTTTCTCAGTGTAGGAAGCTCGGAATTGGACGTGCAGGTACTCGTTTCGAAGGTATCGACGCGAGGATTACTGTGGTATTTTTATTGGATTTTTCTGGGCACTTGCAGCAGGTGAAATATGCGCGGCTTTGGGACTGATTTTCAGATTGTGTATGTTTGGTTGATTTTGGAATAAAAGTGTAATGTTAAGCCTTATTGTTGTACTCAGGGGTGTTTTCAGCTGTTTGGAGCCAAGGCTTGCGTGAATTGTACCGAGGGTGTTTTGTTGGCAAATTTTGGACCGCGGGCCTCTACCCACTTCACCGACTTCAGGTTTGCCTTGGGTTAAGCGCTTCAGGTGGATAAGCTTAATTTAGTAACTGTATAAGATTTTTATATCATGGTGAATGTAAGTGCACATGTGGGGTTATCATCCCTCTATGATTGATAACAGGCGTATTTGATGTACAACCGGTATGAGCGAGAGGTAAGCAAGGAATGGCTCACTTGGGTGAGAATGGTATACCATAGCAGGAATGTTTTAGCATGCTTTACTAATTTATGCTTTACCCACTTTTATTATTTCGGAGAACAAAGCATGCGTGCATGGACATGTAGTTAGGCCATCTTTTACCGCTGCACTACTTTTGGAACTTGACTTAGGAGAAACCATGTTATCCTTTTCTCCTTCTTTGTTAGTCAGGTGGTCTGTGTTGCTCAGGTTCGAGCAGGGGCTCTGGGTAGTGTAGTCGGGACTTGGTGTCTGGGACAGGTTGGATTAGTTGTGGGGCTTTGCGGCAACCGCGGATATTGGGCGGTTGACCGGACATTTATTTATGCACCAGATTGGGTATCCGATTTCTCTAGTGGATGGGTTTTCCCACTTTGATCAGAGTCATGATCCAGTCCTGCTGATTATGATACTTTTGTTACTGAGATACTTTACTCGTGTGGGTCGCTCCCCTCGAGTGCCACTCCGGAGTGCGCGGCAGACAGACTTTGAGTCCTTGAGACTCCTTTGCTTCGGTGTTATGCGTAGGCTGGCATACCCGTCGCGGCAGGCAGAGCAGGCAGTACCAGTGTCTACTGGTGGCATTAGATTGGGCTTATTACAGGCTTTTGTTTTGTTTTGTTGCGCTCGTGTCAGGGGGACCGAGTGGAGTTTAGTGGCGGTGTTTGGACCAGTGCTAGTGTTGTTGGGAACCGTTCGGGGGTACTGTGGTCCCTAGGTCATTGTGGGTTGTTGACCGTTATAGGCAGGCATGGCAGGCATAGTAGACATAAGCGGGCATAGTAGGCATAGGCAGGTAGGGCAGGCATAGGCAGGCAGAGCAGGCATGGTAGGCATAGGCAGGCAGGGCAGGCATAGGCAGGCAGGGCAGGCATAGGCAGGCAGGGCAGGCATGGCAGGCATGGCAGGCAGGCAGGCATGGCGGGCATAGTAGGCATAGGCAGGCAGGGCAGGCATAGGCAGGCAGAGCAGGCATGGTAGGCATAGGCAGGCAGGGCAGGCATAGGCAGGCAGGGCAGGCATGGCAGGCATGGCAGGCAGGCAGGCATGGCGGGCATAGTAGGCATAGGCAGGCAGGGCAGGCATAGGCAGGCAGAGCAGGCATGGTAGGCATAGGCAGGCAGGGCAGGCATAGGCAGGCAGGGCAGGCATGGCAGGCATGGCAGGCATGGCAGGCATAGGCAGGCATAGCAGGCATAAGCAGGCATAGGCAGGCATAGCAGGCATGGCAGGCATAGCAAGCTTAGTGGCTTGGTAGCTGTTGTGAAGGTCCAGCTTCTTTTTATACATCTTTACGGCTTTGGTTAGCTTTTTGTCTTTTGAGGACTTGGTGGGCAGACCGTCGGTCCTGGCGGTGATACCCACTGAGAACTCCCTCCTTTGGTGTAGTTCTCACACCCTCTGGGGGGTTTCCCCCTTCTTTTTCCTTCCTCTCCTTTGTTTTGCAGAGTCTTAGCGGGTGTTGCTGATTCTGCGGTTGTTGATCGAGGCGAGGGAGTCGCGTGCTAGATCCCTACCCATGTTTTGGAGAGTAGCGGTACCCCTTCAGAGGAGAGCTTCAGTAGATTAGTTATTTTATTTCCTCTTTTGAGAGACTGATGTAGTGAGGATATGATTTGTATTGAGAGCCTGTACACTGATGTATTTATTGGAGATACCTTCCGGTAGAGCTATGAGTTTTGTGTCTGAGGATGTCGTTCTTTTATCCGTTTGGGAGGTGGACATTATTGTATTATCTTCAGTTGTACAGTGGTTGTTTTTAGTTATACAGCAGTTTTATCTTTTAGCTCTGATATCTCTTAGCTGTAGCACTTTTCTTGCAGGTAGGACGCTTCGCCTATGCGGAGTTTGGCATAGGTGGCGGATCTGTTGGCGAGCCCGGGTCGTAGTTTCGACCCCGGGGCGTGACAATAGTAATTGAGCATAGATCTTAATTGACTTTAATTGCATCTGTTCACACATTTAGAAATTTATTATGCTTTTGCCATCATAATATTTCTTTGTTGCAATGATCGTTTATGTTAATTAAATCATCTTCTAAAGTGATCAAAGTCAATTTCTCTCTCAATGATCTCTTGGTATAGTCATTATCTTATTTGACTGTTTAGTCGAGTATGAAATCGAGATCAATTTTTGGTTGAATACTTTATATCTTAAATAATTGATAGCCAATTGAGGGGGAGTCAAAGATAATGTAAAATGCTCAAAAGATGTGGAAAGAGTTACATCCCAATGAGGAGTGTGAAAACTACCACCACATGGAGGAAAGAGCTACCACCTCGGTCGTCCGAGTATTGTGTGCAGCTACCACATGTATACCAAGCATGGTTGTTCAAATTTTTGATTAAGTAAAATGCATGTTGAAATACTTGACTCTGTCAAATTTCAAGGTTGGTATAAGGTGGGATTTTAAAGAAAGATGCTCAAAGAGCCACTCTCTTCAACAGATTGTCTAGAAATATTATCTACCATATTTGGGATTTCAAACATCTATTGATCTTTGTATTTCATTTTCTTTACCGAATTGATTATTTGATAAAGGCATTACTCATAAGATCAAGTTAGATGTAATTGAAGGTGTTCAACTTTAAGGGATTTAATTCTTGTAAATTTTCGTTTCATTTTTGGATATTACTGATAGATTTGGCATAATCTAATTCTTGTTGTGTGAAACGATGCGTTTTGTTTAAAGTTGATACACCTTTGTGCTTACAATCTTTTTCTGGTTTTTCTTGAATTTCTCTGAAATTTTTCTGAAGAAAAAGTTGGGGCCGATCCGGATCGGGCAAGGTGATCCGGATCCCGAACGCAGGTTTTCTCCTGCGGGCTGACGATCCGGATTGGACCTGCCGATCCGGATCCCGAACGCAGTTTTTTCACTGCGGGTAGCCGATCCGGATCGCAAGCTCGGGAGGATCCGGATCGCGGCTAGGTTTTTATAAAGAACAAAAGGGTTTTGATTTCTTTTACTCAAATCTTTTGTTCAAAAGTTTCCAGAGCGCTTCTCTCTAGATTTCATCCTCCTTGGAAGCTTTCTAACTCAAGTTCTTCAGTTCCAAGTAAGTTTTATTGATCAAAATCTCGGTTTTTCACCGTTTTTCTCTTTTCCTCCTCAAACGTACGAAATTCTTGGATCGATTTTGTTTGTGGATGGTTTTTGATCAAATTTCTTTTGAAATAAGAACTCTGGGTTGTTTAGTTTTGATTATATGCTAGGTTTTCTCCTGATTAACGGATTTTTAGGCTTCGATTTCTAAAATTTCGGTTTTAGGGCATATAATAAGGATTTTCGAAATTCATGCAATTGATCTATTTTTAGAAGTCCTTTTGCAAAACTAACTTGATTCTTAGTCTCTCTACATGATTATGATTGTTTGGGTACAATTTTTTCAATTTTTGAAAACTAAGAATTTTTGTGTTCTTGAGTTGGTTTTCACAGGACACCTTCTTAACTCAAGCATTTTGTTCAATGACACTTAATTCAATGTGTTTCTCTTGGTTAATCCTTCTCCTGGTCTCAATGGTACACACTCGCCCTACAAATAAACTAAAGAGAGCCAAGAACCTCCAACAAAAAGGTGATTTTGTCGAGGTCAGTGACACAGAGGTAGATTGTCATGAGGTTGACTGGGCAGCATTGACGGATGATGATGACTCAATGTATGAACAAGAACCGTCTGATGATTCAAGGAGAAAGGCGTCTGTTAAATCAAAAGAAAAGGCAAATAAAGGACCAGGAAAAGCATCAATGGCAGCACCAATCATCTCCATGAAAAGAAAGAGAATAACTAGACGCTGTGGGCTACGACAGGACATTAATGTTGACACGCCGATAGCTCCTGACTCCCCACATCGCTTGGAAGAAGTATTCGTTAACACTGATCGTCTTCGAGCCTTTGCACATCGCGAATGCATTGGTGAAAGGCATGTTAACATTGAGGCTCTGCAAGGTCACTCCCCTGCCTTTGGCCTTCTGATTGAACAAGCAAACCTTATTCAAGTATGTCGTTTCCCAGAAACTCTTGGCTACTGTTTGCATCATGTGAGGACCTTCTACACTAATGCACGACATCTTCGAGAGGTTGAGAACGGTCCTATGGAGTTCTACACGAACATCCAAGGCACAAGGTTTAAGATTACTCCACAATTGATTGGCGAGGTTTTGGGAATGGAAGCCAGCAAGAAAGGAGTTCACTACTTGAAGGGGGTAAATTTGACAAACACATTATGGCAAAAAGTTATAGAGGGAATTTGTCTCGAGGGAACACAATCAACCGAAAAATCTGTTCGATCTAAAGAACTTCGTCTTGAATATCGCTTCTTAAACTTCATCACATGCTACAATATACTTCCAAATATGCAGACAAAGGTTGTGAGATGGGACCGGTTGCTGTTTTTGTATCTCATAGGACATCGATCAGAGGCAACGGCATTGAATATCAACATTCCATACATTATCTGGAATAGAATGGCGCGATATGTTGAGCATCCTCACCCCACTGAGAGAATTCCATTTCCCTTGATTATAATGAGGATTTTACAGAAATTTCAGGTTGACATTACTTCAACAACTTATCATCAATGTCTGAGCATGATAAATGAGTCTACTATTGTCAAATCCCTCCATAAGTTGCCGCATGTCACTCCAGTTCCTGCATCTGGAACAAAGCACAGTACAAGCACTGCCGCATCACCATCTCGACAAGCAACTGGCACAGATGATGAAGCATCAATAACATCGATTATCAAGGAACAACAGCGACTATCTGTTAAGCAAGAACAAATTTTGACGGAGCAACAATGAATTACCAAAGAGCTTGAGATTACAACGGCAGCTCACATTACCATAACGAAGAAGATCAATTCAATGGACAAGCGGATGCGAAAGATACTCTCTAAGATGGGTTGCACAAGCTCTGAAGACTCAGATTCTGACAACTGATTACTTTTGACTCATTTTCTTTTCCTTTCCTTTTGTGCAGGATTACGATTTTAGGATTTAGTTTTATACTTACGTTAGCTTAGTTCTCAGGTTTTACATTTTATTGGAACTTTTTACTCTCCTCACATTTCGTAGTCTTAACTACATTTTGGCTTTGTTTTGTGACAAAAAGGGGGAGAGAGTTAGAGAGAACTTTGAACAATGTTGACTGCATGAAACATCAAGGTAAGTGAACAATGTTTGATATGAAAACTGGATGAACATCAAGGTAAGTATTACTCCAACTTCCATTCTCAACTTGAGGTTTTTCAGCTGTATGAATGCATGCCTCGACTAACTATTTGCTAACTATTTGGGCATGTAATATAACTAACAAGTTGATGTTCACTAACAAGTTTGTGACACTTGGTTTTTGATTGCATAGAAGATATGTTGGTTCTTAACTCTGATCAATTACATATCTATATATATATAAGTTTGTCACAAACATGTTCATGACATTTGGTTTTTACGTGCAAAGAAGATATGTTGGTGTTTTTTAACTATGATCAGTTTACATATCTGAATATAAATGTCATGATAAGTATAAATGAGTTTAAACTTCATCTCTGTTTGTGGTTTTTGAATGATACAAAATTCTTGAGGTATCTAACGATTTCTTTTGTCAAGAATGATTTCTTTTTGCAGAGAGTACAGATGTCTAAGTCTAGAGTCTGTTTTAGGAGTTTAACTCATGTATTGTATTTTGGATCTCCATTGTAAATTTTTGTTGTATGGTGATAGCAACAAAAATATCTTTTTGAATTTTCTTTAGTGGATCTGTGTTTTGTCACGAAACCGCCAAAGGGGGAGATTGTTACGGAATTTGAGTTGGCGTAGTTTCGTGAAAGTTTCAAGTCCTGAAGATTGAAGGTGAAGAAAGTTGGATCATTTAACTCAATCTCAAGAAAGAAGAATTCAAAAGGATCAGGTATGTTTAACTAAAGAATTTGTGTGATCCGAATACTTCTTGTAGTGTAGAAACACTTGGAAGAATCTTTCATTGCATAAAAATCAAAAACTGGACTTGGGACATGTTCAGGATCCGGATCAGGCTGTTCGATCCGGATCCCGAAGGTGGTTCGTTCATACATCGTCGCAATCCGGATCGTAGTCTCTTGATCCGGATCCCGAACGTTGAGTTTACCATCTACCTTGAACGATCCGGATCTTGCTTCGCAATCCGGATCCCGAACGTTGATGTTTGGTGAACTGTATGAACGATCCGGATCGTAGTCACATGATCCGGATCCCGAACCTTCGTTTTTCTGGAATTGGCTGTTTCGTTATGACGATCCGGATCTCAGTTATCACGATCCGGATCGCCGTCCGTAAAATTCCAGAAATGGCAGGTTTTTGATTCTTATCTCCTTCCTAGGGTTTCTAACCTATAAATAGACCCTACGTCTTTCTTTCTAGGGTCAATCCACATAGCCGTCATTTTCATATATCATCTTATACGGCTATAGATCCACATATAGAGAAGAAAGGAAATCATTAGAGAATACTCTATGTTTCTTCATCTATATTGATTAGTTTGATTCTAGGTTTTCATACTCACATCTTGAGTTGAATCAAACTAATGAATACTTAGATGGTATTTCCGATCTATCTTTGATCTAAGTATTCGGCGGATCATCACCACCCAAAAAAAACAACGATTACCCCAAAATCGGCGCGTGGATTCGCGTGTCCTTGTGGATTCAAGGTTCATTCGCTCTCGTGGATTCGGAGCGAGGCACGTTCGTGGATTCGAAGGGTGCTTTTGGGTGAAGACCGTGGATTCGGTCGGACGTCGTGGATTCGACGTTGGACGCCGTGGATTCGGCGTTGGGCGCAGATCGTGGATTCGAGAAGCGTCTGGAGCGAGCGGAGAAGATCCTCTAGGAGCGTATGGAAAAGGTTGAGTCGTAAGTGTGTACGGTAAATCACCTTGTACGTGTTTTAATTCTAGTGGATTTCTGCCGTGTTATCGGTCCCGTGGTTTTTTACTCCGGTGATGGAGTTTTCCACGTAAAAATCTTGCGAGTTATTTTCATTTCCGCATTGGGTTTTTTATCGCAACGATTTTTGAGTGTTTATACGTTTACACCTATTCACCCCCCTCTAGGTGTTTCTTCCCCTATTTAGATCCGTATTATATACGACCCAACACACCCGGGCGTGCGGGCAGGCGCGCGAGCGTGCGGGCAGGCACGCGGTCCACGGGGCCGGCGTGCACCGGAGGATTGGACACGTGGCGGCTTCGGGTTCGGCGGGAGCATCAGTTTCGTGCACCGGGCGCAGCGAGTGTTGGTGGTGCCACGTGGCGCACTGTGATTGGTGGGTCAACGCACGCGCGACCGGGCGCCGGGCGCGGCGCACCGTGGACCCCGCGTGGCCACGTGGAGCACGCCCATTGGTGGGCGCATGGACCCGGGTGGCACGGCGTGAACCCCGGCCCACGGTTCCCGCCGTGGACCGCGGCGCCACGCGGCGCGCCGTGATAGGCGGGCGCACGTGCACCGGGCGCGCGGGGCACGGTTGGGCCGCGTGGCGGGACGAGGTTGTTTCGGGCGCGCACAGTAACGGGCCGGGCCTGTTACTGTAGCAACCCGATTTAATCGGGCACTCGAAACTAGGGACTTGTTGGGTATTTTTGAAATTATTGGGTTTTGGCTATAAATAGCCCCTTTGGCCTATGATTTGGAGCTTTTTCCAAGCTCATCTCTTTCTAAGCCCTGAAGCAAAGATCAACATCATCTTGTGCTCTATCTTCTGAGGAAGTTTCAGAATTTTTGGTGGCACACGCTTTGAGGTTTGCGGCATTTCGGCGCAGTGCGACTTTCCTTCACCTGTGATCCCTTTCGTCGCGTTTCGGTGCGCAGGCTCACTTGGCTTACTCCGACCATCGTTTTCGACGATTTTCACGGCAGCGCGTTCACGAGAGGTAAGGCTTCGATTTTTGTGTTGATCGTTTCTTTGTATTCGAGATTTTTGGCATGGTTCCCGAGGCACTGTTGACCCCCTGTTTGCTGTGGGTTGTTTTGGACAGCACCGGAGTATTTTGTCGATATCTTCGCACCCGGACATCGGATTGAGGCGTGCCAATACTCGAATTTTATCTAAGCATCGCGAGGAACATCATCGTATTTTTCTTGGAATTTTCTAAGTTTTCCCCGCAGGTGAAAATCCCTCTTTTTCAAAGCAAAGTTTTACAGATTTTTGTACTTGGGATTGTTGAAGTAGTCATCTTGTCGATTTTGTAACTTGACCTACGAAGCTCCGTTTGTAACGTGCAGGTACTCGTTTCGAAGGGCTCGACGAGACGATCGGAGTGGTATTTTTGTTGGATTTTTCTGAGTCCCTTTTACTGGTGGAAATTAAGCATCTTCTTCACTGATTTTTAAGGGACTGTGAATGATTGTGGAAATGTTGTTTAAGTGGACATCGGTTGGTTTGTTTGCAGGGTTATCGCATTTTCCCGTATTGTGGGGTGATTGTTGTAGATTGAGGATTTTGGCAGCGAGGGATCATGTTTACAGTTGTGCACGCTTCTCGAGGTGGGTGGTTGTTGTATCCCTCTCTTTTGGTATGCTCACTAGGAATATCAGAATAACCCGATGTTAGAAAATGTTGAACAAATATTGATAACCTTGCATGCAAAAAGGGACCACATAATTGATAGCCTATCCATGTGATTGAGACAATGGTATTGGAACTTAATCATTATGCCATAATCACTCCTGTTAAAGTATTTATTTATCTGGAACAGCATGATCAGTTGTATGTTAGTACTTAGTGATTATGCAAAAAGGGATCATTACTTTGAGACATTGGTATTGGAGTTCATTGATATATCATGTTATCCATGTGAATAGATTAGTATATTGGGACTTCATGATTATGATATGTGAGCGCATTGGTGGGCGCTTTTACTTCTATTTAGATGAGGACATTTGCATGCTTGTATGGATATCTAGATAGGCCACTATTTACTGCTACACTATCTTTGGGATTTGACTTGGGAGAAACCATGTTGTCACTTCTTCTCCTTTCATTGTGATACTTGGGGTATTGCTCGGGTTGAGCAGCGTTGTAGGATAGTGTAGCCAGGTTTGTTGAGTGGGATCGTCATACTAGATTGGGGTTTTGGGTTATTGCGGCTACCGCGGACATTGGGCGGTTGACCGGATGTTTATTTATGCATCAGATTGGAGATAGAATTCCTCTAGTGGATGGAGTTTCCCACTTATTGATTGTTATCACTTGGATTGAGGGTTCGGGTTATCTTTAGTAGAGGGTTTTTCCCCACATTGATCATTGTTATGATCCAGTCCTGCTATATCAGATTACTTTCGGCTACTTACTTTACTCGTGTGGGTCGCTCCCCTCGAGTACCACTCCGGAGTGTGCGTCAGACAGGTTTTGAGTCCTTGAGACTCCTTTGCTTCGGTGTTATGCGTAGGCTGGCATACCTGTTGCGGCAGGCAGAGCAGGCAGTACCAGTGTCTACTGGTGGTCGGATTGGGTTATTTAGGCTGATTTTTTGATACTGATGCATACTTTTAGCTATTCTTTTAGCTTGACATTTAGAGGCATATTAGCGGTAGCTTTTCTTTAGCTGTTATATTTTAGCTTACCACCTTTCTCCTTTTCTTTTTGCCTCTGGTAGACCTAGTGGGCATGTCAGAGTTGAGGCTTAACCCACTAGGGGAGGCTACTGTTTCTATAGTAGTTCTCACCCCCATCGTCTTTTCTTTGTTTCTCCCTTTATTTTACAGAGTCTTCTGCGGGAGTTGCTGGGTCGTCAGCAACTGATCGAGGTAAGAGGATGGCGGACTAGATAGAGAGTCCACCCGACAGTAGCTAGCTGGACTTTTGTTGTACCCCTATCTTCTCAGAAAGTTTTTATTGTACTCTCTTTTGGGTCTGGCTTTAGCCAGCTGGATGTATATTTGTGGTGAGCTAGGAGAGTACTTGTATTTATTTACAGTCGTTCTTTACTTTATTTCCAGCTTTGGTCTGAGATGTTGTAGTTTTTAGTTCAGCTCTGATTTTATGCTCTTTTATTATTATCTCTTATATCTGAGCAGGTTACCGATGCTTCATGTACGCGGAAAATACCGTGTGCACAGCGAATCTGTAGACGGGTCCGGGTTCTGGTTTACACCCGGGGCGTGACACTTGAATAGTCTGATCCGGATCCTGAACATCCAACTTGTCCAGTTTTTGATTTTTAAGCAATGAAAACTTATCCAAGTGTTTCTAAACTACACAAATGTATTCGGATCACCAAAATTATTTAGTTAAACGTACCTGATCATTCCGAATCCATTTTCCTTGAGATTGATGTATATGATCCATAATTCTTCAACTTCAATCTTCAAGACTCAAAACACTGAGTGTCAACTTGAGCTCTTGTTGAATCTTCTCTGAGTCTTCGATTGCTGATTGATAATTTGATCACTTCAAGACTTTGACTCAACTCACGAAATATGCGAACACAAAAAGCCGTAACAATCTCCCCCTTTGGCAATTTCGTAACAAAACCCAAATATACATAAAATGCTCAAGACACTCATCTTAAACCAAAAAAAACGAAACTCAATGTCATCACCAAAACATTGACTTTCTTTGCGTGAAAGATCCAATAAATAAAAATACATTTTAACCAGTCGTAGAACAAACTCTATGACTTAGGACTTGGAGTCTTAAAGTGATGTAAATCCTGCAAAACAAAACTCCAAACAAAATCAAACGTTAGTTGTTAGAAATTAAATGTAAATCCTACATTTGATTCGTCCTTTTGTTTTTTTTTTGTTTTTTGGCTCTTTTCCTCATCTTTTTCTATCTCTCATCGCCGTCTCCCCCTATCTCGATGATCTCATCTCCGTCATTTCTCTTCTCCCCTTTTTTGTCACAAATTGTCAAACAGTGAACATACTAGACAAAAGGGAATCACTAACAGCATTAGTTCATAGAGAAGGAGAGATAAAACCTCAGTTCCGGTATATAACAAAAACGCAGATTGCGTACCGGTACTCGAAGAGCAAAAATCACAAAAATTCTTGAAACAAATTCAAAATTTGAAATCTTTCAAATACCGATTTGCGTGCAATCAAGAAAATCAATTTAAGTGCTTGAAAATTGTGAGATCACACAGATGTCATTCAATCCAATTAATTTTACAAAAATTAAAAAGATTTACTCCGAAATCATGAAAAACAAAGATAAAACATTATAAACTATTTTTCATCTTATATACATCAAACACAAGTCATCAAAAGTAATCTAGAGATCCAAACTCTATCAAGATGTAACGGATTTACAAAGATGACTTACAGAGATTTTCAAATGACATCAATTTGATTACTACCCTTTCAAATTTGAGATAAGCACTAAAATACCTAAGGGTGGCTCTTTGAGCATCTTTCAACTATCCCACCTTATACCAACCAGAAGATTGTTCAAAATATAAGAACTTTGAAAATGAATCTCCAAATGCTTCAACTAAAGATTTTCTCATAAAATACTATCAAGCATCCATAACATGTGGTAGCTTCACACACAAACTGGACGACCGGGGTGGCAGCTCTTTCCAACATGTGGTGGTAGTTTTCACACTCCTTTCGGATGTAACTCTTTTCACATCTTTTTCATTCGTTTATTTACCCTTGTAAGAATGCAATCTCTTACGTGAAAGAATTAAATTCCAAATTTTAATCTATTGGTTGTCTCATGTTTATCACAATGAATTCACACAACCGAGATAGGTTAAGCATCTTAAGATCACACAAGATTACTAAATTTTGATGAACATAACTATCAAAAACTCCTATAATGGAATATCTTCAAAGATTATGATTATGGAGTAAAGTTGATAATTAATTGTGAAACTAATTAGGAGTGAATGAAAGTAAAACCCTTTTGATATTCAATGCACTCGTTCGATAAAACCCTTTTGTTCGAAAACAAAACATATAAACGAAAAGCATTGAAATCATGTAATGCAAAGATTAAGAAAAATATGAAGAGAAAACCAATCAAAGCATTACATACAGTCATAAGCTATTTAGAACTTAAGACAAGGAAAGATATCACCTTTCCGAATCCAAAATTGTCGGATTTTAGGTTGTCTTGATTCATTGTGGCCGTGAGTTGATAGCTTTGACTGTTGGTCCACCTTAGGTCTTTGCGTCGCAATGATCCACTTGTATGATTGATGTTGTGGCTCGGACCTTTGATGGTGAATTGAGGGAACTCCATTGAATTGATGTGTCTTTTGATTCCGTTGAGTTCGCTCCGTAGATGAAGTTGCCGAAGAATTCTTCTTTCTCTTTTTCGGGCACGTCTTCATCAAGTGTCCTTCAAGTCCACATTGGTGACAAGTTCTTCCTTTCAATTTAGTTGTGGAACTTGAAGCCTTCACAGTTTGGTTCTTTTTGAATCCCAAACCAACTTTGCTTGTTTGACCTAATCCGGACATACCGTCAAGTTTCTTGGAATCGGTTGAAAGCTTTTGTATGTCGGATTTGAGTTGATGAACTTTCTTGGTCAAAGCTTGGTTGGTGATAGAAATTTCCTCAAACTGCTTTTCAAGAAAACCAATCTTGTTAATATGTAATTTAACGATTATTTCCGATTGGTTTATCTTTTCTTGGAGGATTTTATTATTATCCAATAAAAGTTCTCGTTCCTCCTCGAGATCATGAAGTTTGATCTTTAAAGCACGGTTCTCGTCCTGAACCTCTAGTCATTGCTTCCTCAACTTCTTAATATGCTTGGCCATCTTCTTCGATTCTGTAAGAAGTTATTGATATGCCTCAACGAGTTCTTCTTCGTCCGACTCCCCCTCAATTGATGACTCTCCATCGGATGTTGATGTTTCATGCAAAATCAAAGGAATAGAGTCAGTGATTAAAGATGACAAACAAAAATTAGAAGAGAAAATTTGAGAAGCATGAAAGGCAACAACTTTATCCTTTTCCTCTTTACTTGAGGTCGATTCATCGGAAGTAGAATCGTCCCAAGTTTTCGCTTGCAAAGCCTTCTTTTTATATGATTTCCTAAAAGGACAATCCGTTGAAATATGGTCGTAGACTTTGCATCTATAGCATTGGATTTCCCCTTCGAATTCATCTTTTTCTTTTTCTTTAGAAAGTTTTGCAAAGCTTTTGAGTTTAGTGGATTTAGAACCCGATGATCCTTTAGATGGTTTCGAGGATGAAGATCCATCGGTTCGATTCTTCCAAAACTTCCGACGAATTTCTTTGTGATCCGCGCCAATTGTTCTTCAAAATCGGCAAAAGAGATTTCATCGTCGGAACTTGAGTTGCTATCTTCTTCCTTTGTTGATTTGAATGCAATACCTGTAAGCTTAGAAGAAGACTTGGAAGAAATTTGATTAGTTGGAAAAGTCATCTCATAAGTTTGTAAAGCACCTACTAATTCCTCTACTCTTATATCATCCGGATGACTAACGGTTTCAATGGCGGCAACTTTTGCCCTAAACCGCTCCGGAAGAGTCCGAAGTATCTTTCTTACAACTTTCAACTCCGGGATCTTTTCTCCAAAATTAGCACATGTATTGATTATATCTTGAAATCTAGTGTAATAATCAGTAAACAATTCATGCTCATCCATATGAATAGAGTCAAATTGACTTGTAAGCATCTGGAGCTTTTGATTTTTTACTAGATTAGTACCCTCATGTGTAATTTTGAGAATATCCCAAATCTCCTTTGCAGTTTCACACGCGAAAATTCATGTGAACTCAGTCGAGGAAAGAGAATTAAATAAAGCGTTCATACCTTTCCTATTGTAAGAAGATTTTTCGATTTCCTCTTTGGACCATCTAGAGCGAGGTTTTGGGGTAGTAGAATTTCCTACTTACCTCAATAGGATGCACCCAACCGTATTCCACGGTTTGCCATACCCGCTCATCAATTGCGATGAGAAAAGCTCTCATCCGCACTTTCCAATACGCATAATTGGTCCCATCAAAAAGAGGAGGTCTATAAATATTACCACTTTCACCTGTCATGATAGATAAACCTAAAACCCGCTCCAATACCAATTGTAGGTTTTTAAAGGATCCATGTCACGCCCCGGGGTCGAAACTGCGACCCGGGCTCGCCAACAGATCCGCCACCTATGCCAACCTGCATAAGCGAAGCGTCCTACCTGCAAGGAAAGTACTACAGCTAAACAGATATTAGAGCTATAAATAAAAAATTGCTGTATGACTAAAATCAATTGCTGTACAACTGGAAATAATACAACAAAGTCCGTCTCCCAAAAATAATAATCATATAATATCCTCATATACAAGCTGTGAACCCAACCGGGAGGTATCTCCAATAAATACACCAGTGTACAGTCTCTCAATACATAACATATCCTCACTACATCAGTCTCTCAAAAGAGGAAAATAAAACAACTAATCTACTGAAGATCTCCTCTGAAGGGGTACCGCTACTCTCCAACGACGGGTAGGGATCTAGCACGCGACTCCCTTGCCTCGGTCAGTAACCGCAGAATCGACAACACCCGCTAAGACTCTGCAAAAAAAGGAGAGAAAAGAAGGGGAGGGGGAAAACCCCCAACGGGTGTGAGAACTACACCTAAAAAGGGAGTCCTCAGTGGTACCGCCACCAGGCCCGACGATTTGCCCACTAAGTCCACTAGAGGCATAAGATAACCAAAGGAGTAAAGACTGAAATAGGAAAGCTGGAGACTCTCAACAGCTACCATGCCTCTATCTAAATGCTCAAAAGGGGAGAACCAAATAATGGTATGCAACCACTAGCACATGAAGTGCACAATCGACCCAATCGAGCTGACTGCCACATCTGCTCCAGTCAAACCTGCGCCCACCTACAACCACCTCCCGCTGACGGATGGGAATTACGTAGGGCGTCCAAACGAACTAACTCGCTCTCGAGTAGTGGCTCATGCAGGCTATAGTCAAAATCCACGCTCTCTCTCAGAACGGATAGACTCAAGATCACCAAGCCTCTCGCACAACGGTCAACATCTCACAACGACCTCGGGACCACCGTCAATTCCCCCAACGGTTCCCAACAACACTGGCACTCGTCTAAACATAGCTACTGGACTCCACTCGGTCCCCCTGACACGAGTTCTACAATAAGGCAAATATCTGTAATAAACCCAATCTAGTGCCACCAGTAAAACTGGCATTGCCTGCTCAGCGGAATCTGCACACAAGGCTCGAAACCGCAGGATCGGCCCACACGGTTCGCATCCCAAAAATAAGTATCAGACCGGCACACAAGGCTGGGTCCGAAAAGCCTACCTCCGGAGTGGCACTCGAGGGGAGCGACCCACACGAGTAAAGTATCTCAGTAACAAGTATCTCTGTATAGCAGGACTTTGATCACAAATCTGATCAAAGTGGGAAACTCAACCACCAAAGAAAGACCCGACCTCAATCGGATGCAACTAAACGATAAGTGGGAAACTCCATCCACTAGAGAAAACTGATACCCAATCTGGTGCATAGATAAGCATCCGGTCAACCGCCCAATATCTGCGGTTGCCGCAAAGCCCCACAACTAATCCAACCTGTCCCAGACACGAAGTCCCGACTACACTACCCAGACCCCTGCTCGAACCCGAGCAACACTGACCACCTGACTAACAAAGAAGGAGAAAGGAAAAGCATGGTTTCTCCTAAGTCAAGTTCCAATAAGTAGTGTAGCAATAAAAGGGGGTCTAACTATATGTCCATACAAGCATGCATTTGTCCTCAAGAAAGATACAACAAAGTAATCCACATGCCTACACCTGACCATAATCCTCGATCATAATAACTCCTCAGAGTACAAATCCGCACATAGCTACTAAATCCTGCCTCAATGCATAAACCAACCACATAAAAGGCTATGTGCTAACATGGCATGTTACATAATCAAAAAGGGTAACATTATCCTAGGTAAGCTTACACTATTCGTCAACATAAACATCCAAATCATGCAAGTCCTCAGTATACACCCTAAATACTATTCTTGCAATTATTTAAACAATTATCATTATTAAGCTTACCTACCTTACAAACATAAACCATGTACCCCAAACATGCATGCATCCTAACATATAGAATTAGAGAACCGTCCACCGGTTCTGGAAACAAAGCACCCACCTGAAGTGCTTTCCGCAGGCAAAGCCGAAGTCGGTGAAGTGTGTAGACGCTCACAGTCCAAAATCCGCCAAAACAGCACCCTCGGTACAAGACGCGAAAGCCTCGGCTTCAAACAGCTGAAAACACCCGGAATCCACTATCTTCATTTCCTCCAGTTCCAACCGGTTCAGAAACACTCGCGATCCCTCCCGGGGACAACAAAAGGTCCAAGGTTACACTTTATTCCCCAAAATATCCAAGTATATACAACATCAGAAAACAGCCCCGAAGATGTGTAGTTTTCACCTGCAGAGCGGATTCTGAAAAATCCAACAAAATTACTATCGCGTTCCTCACGTCGATACCTTCGAAACGAGTACCTGCACGTCAAATTCCGAGCCCCGTAGGCCAAGTTACAAATTCCACAATATACAGGGCGCGCACAAACACCACACATCTGTATTTCCATGCACAGATAAAGGGAGAAAAATATACCTTCGACCAAGCCTTATAAAAATCCAATAAAAATACTGTGACAATCCTCGCATCGAGTAGATGAAAAGAGTCCAAAAGCTCGTCTCCATCCGATGCCCGGTTGTGGAGATAAAAATCCGGCAAGGTGTTGCTATCCAGAAATTCCATCAGAAAGTGGGGTCCCAGTAAGCATGGAAAAACTCCTCGAAAAGCGCAAAACTAGGGGAAACAAAATATACCAAGATCGTAGCTCTATCCGTCGCGGATACAACGGCGAAGAAATCGCTCGAAAAGGTGGTCGGAGTAGGCCGGGGTAGCTCGCGCACCGAAACGCGACGTAGGGGAACACCAATGAACGAGCGTTGCACCGCGCCGTAAAAATAGAAACCTCGGGAACCGTGCCACATAAAATCTTCAAACTCTGCAGATGGATGCAGCACACGAAGGGGAACAACTTTGTAGAAGACGCCGAGGTGAGAAGAGGCTCCGAAATGCAGAAAAGAGGAAGAAGAAGCCGCTCGGATTGCTTAAATAGGCTCCTGAAACAATTCGAGAAATGCCGGATTTGTCCCAGTTTTCGGGCGCCCGAAATGATTCGTGCTGCTACAGTGTTGGGCCCGGCCCAACACTGTTCACGCCCGAATCGCCCAGAGGCTTCCACATCGCCCACAAAACAGCAGACAGCCGTGCGGAGCCATCCCCCGCACGACACGTGGCCCAACGGGGAGCCGAAACGTGGCGGCACTCCCGGTCAAACGCGCGCCTGGCGCGCCCACGTGCGCGCGCCAGCGCCGCCTGCGCACCCTGCCAGGCATGCGCCCCGAGGCGAGCCGCACCAGCTCGGTGCACCGAGCGCGCTACACCGCACCAACCACACGCCGCCACGTGTCACCCTCCGGTCCACCGTACACCGCGCTTTTCCTCGTGGACCGCACCTGCTGCGCCGGCCAACCGGGAGCCGCCATGTGGCCCGCGCCCGGGTGCACGCTCCCGCTGTGGACCGAGCGGCTGCGCCTCAGCCGGCCGCCGCGCTCCGCCGCCCGCCGCTACCGCCGGCGCCTCTCTGGCCGCCGGAACAGTACACCCACACCTTGAAATCCGTGCTTTCGCGTCCGGGCCCCGAAAAAAGCAAGTGAATAGTCCATTTTCATCGTTTTCGCGCGCTGAATCCAAATCCGGTGTCCGATTTGCCAAAATCCAACTCTAAAAATTGTCGAAGGCATCCGGAAAGATGTTCTTTTGTCCAAACTTCGTGCTGTGCCCAATTTTAATATCCATTGCGCTCAAAACCACTTGTAAGCATTCGGCGGGGTCAACTGACTACTCTCGTGATCCATTAAACGCTCTGAGTTCATCACTAGTGTCCAATTGGTGTACAAACACCACCGACGCGCCACATAGGCCTCCAGAAGCTGTAGATGCAACAGTGCTCCATAAGTGGGAATTTCGGGTCTTCACAATCCACAAGGATCTAAATAGGTATTATCAAACAACTAGAGGGGGGGTGAATAGGTGTAATAACAAAAATCTCAATCTCAGTGCAAAATAAAAACCAATGCGAAAAATAAAAATAGCACACCGAGATTTACGTGGAAACTCTAATCCAGGAGAAAAACCACGGGACCAACACGCAATAACAATCCACTAAGAATAGAAGAATAACAAGGTGATTACCGACTCCACGGACTCCAACCCCTCCTTCAACTTCTTCGGATCTTGCGCTCACCGACTGCACGTCCACTGCACACGTTCGAATCCACGAACGCCACTCGAATCCACGAGCACACGTTTCGAATCCACGAAACGCCTTCAACACACCGAATCCACGATGCTACATCGAATCCGCGACGCAAACTCAGCCGATACAGAATATAGGCTTCGATGGTGATCCTTTGCTTAGATTATCATTGAAGAACCATGGATGGAATCTCTAAGCAAAGACTAGATCTATTCAACAAAAAGTATGTCTTAGAAGAACCGTCGAATTGACCTAAAAGAGGCTAAATGAAGAATGATAAAAACCTAGCCTCTAGGGTTGCTCTCGAGTGTTTCTGAATTGGTCGATAGTTTTTGAGAAACCCTAAGTGTCTATTTATAGGTTAGAAATCTTTGGAAAGAGATAAGAATCAAAAACTGGCTTAACAGAATTTTTCCCGCACGACGGTCCCGACTGGATTTGGCTGATCCGGACTGTCGTCTTTTTTCAGCAATTTTCCTGAAAAAACAGTTCGGGGTCCGGACTGAAATTTCCTGATCCGGACTGTTCATGCGATTTCAGCAAACACATAGTTCGGGGTTCGGACTGAAACAGGGGAGGTCCGGACTGGAATTCCGCATGAACTAAACTATGTTCGGGGTCTGGACTGGAATAGTCTGATCCGAATCCTGAACATCCAACTTGTCCAGTTTTTGATTTTTAAGTAATGAAAACTTATCCAAGTGTTTCTAAACTACACAAATGTATTCGGATCACCAAAATTATTTAGTTAAACGTACCTGATCATTCCGAATCCATTTTCCTTGAGATTGATGTATATGATCCATAATTCTTCAACTTCAATCTTCAAGACTCAAAACACTGAGTGTCAACTTGAGCTCTTGTTGAATCTTCTCTGAGTCTTCGATTGCTGATTGACAATTTGATCACTTCAAGACTCTGACTCAACTCACGAAATATGCCAACACAAAAAGCCGTAACATTAAAATTGCAACCTTACCGACAACACTCCGTGGCAGAGAGGCGCAACCTGAAGCTCTCATCTCGCTACTACGGGCCCTTCGAGATCCTAGAGAAGATTGGGAAGGTAGCATACCGGCTTGCACTATCCGAAGGCTCCAGGGTGCACCCGGTCTTCCATGTATCCCTGCTCAAGTGGAGGCCCCTAGAAGGGCAACCGGCCTCAGCCGCAGCACCACCGGTGGGGGAGGATGGGCAGCTCCCAGCAGAGCCGAGAAGGATTCTCGACCGTCGCGCGGTGCGGCGAGGGAACAAGGCGGTGTCACAAGTTCTAGTGAGTTGGAGCAATCTCCCTGAAGATCATGTGACTTGGGAGGACTACTGGTCCCTTCGAGCACAGTTCCCGAGCTTCGATCCTTGAGGACAAGGATCGTTTGGAAGGGAAGTGGGGTGTTGCGAAGAGAAGCGGAGAAGGGGGACAACAGAGGAGCTAGGGCGAGCGATCGGAGGAGATGAAGATAGAAAAGGGGGAGGAAATCTAAGTATAGGCATAACGGGTCGGGTTGTCGGGGGATCCGCCGCCCGTTTGGGAAAGAGGCCGGGCCACCAGGTGCTGGTCAAGCCCTCCATGGTGGCCGAGCTGACCGGCCCAATCGGGAATTGCAGCCCATGACCTATTAGTTAAGAATTTACTTTTACATGCCACTACTATTCAATAATTGCACAAAGATCTTCATGTAATAGACCTATATATAGTTTAGAGAGTAAGATGTAAGACATAAAGAATTAGCAATACAATTAACTTCTTCCTCACTCTTCCTTCCTCCTCTTATCTTCTTCTTCCTTCTATCTTCTCTCCACCTTACCTCTCCCCTCCTCTATACTCTTCCTCCCTCATTCCCAATTCCCTTTAATTACCCTATCACAGCTTCACCACGATCAAGCCAGCTTTAGCCACAATTGTGGAGCCATCATTTCTCTCGTCGGAGGCTCTGTTTCCATCATCGCCCCGATTCAAGATCAGGGTTACTACATTGAGAAAAACAATAAGGACACTTCTCCCACATCATTAAATTCTCACCAAACTGAAAATGTTTCAGAAAGTTCTATCGTAATAAAAGGCCTTCGTGCTCTTAAACTGTTGCAAGAAATGAATGACCGTTGAGTTAGGAGCTGAAGTTTTTTTCGTCGTTAAGTATTTTCTATTTTTCAAGTATAGAGAGTCAGGAATGATGTTAAACAATATATCGGATATTATAACTCCTTTGTCTTTAAACTGATATTGTTATTACTTTGTTTTTAAGCTCTTGTGGATCAAAAGTTAATTAGCATTTTAAATTTTTGTTAAAAGAATAATTTTGTTTACTTAAATGTATTATTTGTTACTTTGTATATATTTTGTTTTATTATTTATTGTTGTTGATAACTTTACTCATTATTGGTGGCTAGTTTACTCGCACAGTTGGTGGCGACAAAAAGTTGCAACTTTATTTTTAGTTAAGGTGGCCGCCGTAGTGGTTGCCACTTAAAGCATATATTTGGTGATGAAAATGTATTGCCACTTTATCTCCAAGTTGCCACTTTATCTTCAGCTAAGATGGCGACCGTGGTGGTTGCCACTTAAAGTATATATTTGGTGGCGAAAATGTACTATCACCTTATCTCCATAAAGGGTGGCGACTTATAATAGCCACTAAAAATCATATTTGATGGCAAAAAAATATCGCCACGTTATCTTTAATAAAGTGGCGACTTTTCATTCTCCGCAATAATTTTATTTAATGGCAAGGCTTTTGGTGGCAGCTTGTGGCGACTTTAAAAATCACCACGCTTTAGAAAGGTGACAACTTTTTATATATACAGTGGCGACATTACTCGCCACCGATATACAATATTCTTGTAGTGATGTGACATCCTAAGATTTAGAATAGTCTCATATATGGGGAATAGTAGGATCAAACTTCTTAACTCGAGTATAACATAACATTTTAAACGGGGATTGTATGGATTAAAAATAATTAAATTAATTATTTTTTAAAAGAAAGAGATGAAAGAAAGAGAATAAATACAGAAATGAAGGAAGAAAATAAAATAAATAGAGATTAATTGGTATTTGCCCTAAATGACCAACAGTAAAAAAGGAAAGGAAATAATAGTATATTATTGTCTTGTTTTAAAATATTTTTTTGAATCGTTTATCCAAACCAAGAGGTCCTACAAACACTGTAGATTGAGCCATGGGATTAAAAAAAAAAAAATTAGAGAAAAAGAGAGAGAGAGAAAACAGAAAAAAAAAAGCAAAGAAAAAAAAAGGTAGCGACAACGGTGCATGAGGAGGTCTCATGGCCTCTTCTCTCTTCTTCAATGATGGTGAAAACGATGTATTATCCCGCTACCATAAGGACGGCGGGTGAGTTGGTGTATGTGTGCAGACAGTATACTGGCGATCTTTTTGTCAATTTGATCACACGACCGTCTTCGTGATAGGCTCGATTGATTTGATCTGACATTGGATCGTTACAATATCGTGCGCGCATTCTGTCACGCCTAGGGGTCAAAAAGCAGACTAATTTTATTTTTTTTTATAAATCAGAGTTAAAAAGCATTTTTCTCAGGATGTGAGCAGATCCGCCACGTGTATAAGATTCTCCCGCCCATAGAGACAGAATCTCCCCTATACACGTACGTCTACGGCAAAGCAAAGTGCTCGATCAAATCAGAAATACTGAAAAAGGCAATCAAGCATGTGTATTAGAGCAACTAAACATAACTAATATAAATCTGCACAATCTATCTAATCATGTATAAAAATAGGGACTGCTCTATCAATCTCGTCGATCGGTCCTCATGATGTTGTCCCCTATCCTACGTCCCGAAGTATCTAAAAAAGGTATAATAATAATCAGGGTGTGAGACGCAACTGAATATATTCCAGTGGGTACAACGAGCCGGAGACCAGCAAGTTGTACCTATTGGTATACTATAATCGATGGTAAGAAGGCAGATAATAATAACAGGTAAAACAAGTATGATTAACAGGCATATAGCAGGTATATAGCAGGTAAAATCAGTAGGTAAGAAATGAGCAAGTATCATCCACGTAAATGAAATGCGAACTAAAATACGGATCATAATACATGGAATATGAAACAATACTGTGTTAATCCATGAGTGTACGCACGCTCTCAACATATCCTTTGAGGATTTGATTAGTATTCTCTGATTGCCCATCGTTTTAAGGATGATATGCTGTGCTAAAATCAAGGCGTGTCCCAAGAGTCCGGTGAAAACTCTTCCAAAACTGTGAAATGAATCATGGATCCCGATCCGACATGAAAGAGATGGGTACTCCATATAGGCGCATAATCTCATCAATGTATAGTTGCGCCAACTTGTCTCTCGACCATGTGGTGGGGATCGACAAGAAATGTTCCATCTTGGTCAATCGATCCACAACCACCCATATCGCGTCGTGTCTTGCTTGTGATCTAGGCAAGCCCACGATGAAGTCCATCGCGATATTCTCCTCCTTCCAAATAGGTATCGGTAGGCTTTGAAGTTTACCCACCGAAAGTCGTTGCTCAGCTTTTACTTGTTGGCACACTAGGAACTGAGTCACAAAGCGCCCAACATCTTTCTTCATGCTTGGCCACCAGAAATGTGTCCTCAGATCTTTATACATTTTGGTGCCGCCAGGGGGAATCGTATACGGAGATCGGTGAGCTTTTTGGAGTATCTCCCTTCGCATTTCCTTGTCATTCGATACACACAACAGACCCTGAAACTTCAAGACTCCCTCTGAGTCTACACTGAAGTCCACCGCGCGCCGCCCTCGATGTCCAACCGCACCTTTCAGAGTTTCTCAATAGCAGCTTGCTTTCCTTGATTTTTTCCAACAAGGTGGGTTGCACTCGAAGTGCCATAAGTGTCGTGGGAGCTCCGGTAGCCACCACATCCAATCCAAACCGTCACATTTCTGCTTGCAACGAGTAGTGGTCAGTAATCTAATTTTCTGCTCAATGCATCGACCACCACATTTTCTTTTTCCCGGTGGTATATGATACTGACATCGTAATCCTTTAGTAGCTCAAGCCACCAACGTTGCCTCAGATTCAATTTCTTTTGAGTAAATAGGTACTTGATATTTTTGTGATCCGTGTAGATCTCACAATACTCGCCATATAAGTTGTCACGCCCCGGGTGTAAACCAGAACCCGGGCTCGTCCACAGACCCGCCGTGCACACGGTATTTCCCGTGTACACGAAGCGCTGGTAACCTGCTCAGATATAAAGAAATAATGCTAGAGCATAAAACAAAGCTAAACTAAAACTAGTACATCTCAGACAAATGCTGGAAATAAAAGTACAATAAACTCTCAAGAATATACATATGTCTCTCCCAGCTCACGAAGTGAATACAACCAGCTGGCCGCAGCCAGACCCAAAATAAAAGAAAATACAACCGTCTGAGTGTACAGGGGATACAACAAAACTACAAAACTCGAGCTCGGGGTAGCAGCTATCTAGTCGGCGATCCTCTTACCTCGATCCTGGGAGGAAGGCCCCGCAACTCCGGCAGATGACTCTGCAAAACAAAGGGGACAAGAAAAGGGAAAAACAGTGGGGGTCAGTACTACTATAAAGACAGTAGCCTCCCCTAGTGGGTAAACCTCAACACAAAACTCCTACCTGCCCACTAGGTCTACCAGAGGCTAAAAGAATAAATGCGGTAACTATGAGTATGACTCCTGATAAAAGCTACCACTAATATGCCTCTACCTGCCCAGCTAAAGATAGCTAAATGTATGCATCAGAATATCGAAGCCTGCCACATCGGGTATGCCAGCCTACGCATAACACCGGTGTGGGATAGGAGTCTCAATGTCTGCCAAATCGAGTATGCCAGCCTACGCATAACACCGATATGGGACAGGAGTCTCAAGGTCTGCTAAATCGGGTATGCCAGCCTACGCATAGCACCGATATGGGGTAGGGTTCTCAATGTCTGCCAAATCGGGTATGCCAGCCTATGCATAACACCGATATGGGACAGGAGTCCCAGGGTCTCAAGTCGGCAAATCGCGCACTCCGCTCTATAAGGAAAAGTACCGTCTCCCAAAGGAAGCCCAAAACCCTCTCCCCGAAACCCAAGTATCTGACTACACTAACCCAGCCCCTGCTCTAACCCGAGCATAATATCCCCTATGTCTAAGTGACTGAAGAAAGAATGCAACATGGTTTCTCCTAAGTCAATTCCAGCATGATAGTGTAGCAGAAAAAGGTGGCCTATCTAGGTGACCATTCAAGCATGCAAAAGTCATTACCTTGATGAACCATTTTAAGTATTCTAACCACATACCTCAGCCTTTCATTTAACCAATCAACAAGATAGGGATTTAGCATAAATTCCAAGTAATTCTACTACATGTTTAAAGCATGGACTCACCATTAATTAACTTGTATTTTTCTAACAATGCGATTATCAATGAAGAAATCAGGATTTCATACAAGCATGCTAGGTCCATCTCACAGATTTACTAACAGCATAATCAAGAGCATTCTAATAGGCCTAGTGATAAATCCCAAATAAGAGGTTTACAACATCACCCACCTCGAGCGCTAATCCCAATTCCCAAAAGCGGAACCCAAGCTCAGTCCAAAACTCCCCACCAATCTGTACAAAATACCCCAAAGGAAAACACATAAGCTGTACATTCACAATTCCCAGAATCTGTCCCTTAATACCACAGTCCAGAATTCACCAATTTTTACCTGCGAAAAATGCCCAGAAAAATCCAAGGAAAATACTGTCGCGATCCTCGCGACGAGCCCGTCGAAACGAGTACCTGCACGCCCAAATCGGAGTTTCCTACGCTGAGATAATAATCCGACAAGGGAAACATCCCAATCCAAACTGTACCAAATTTCTGTAACAAAGAACCACAGAAAAAGGAGATTCTCACCCTCGGCCAAAAACCAGAAAAATCTGAGAAAAATCCAGGAGACTCCTTGCGAAGTGTAGATGAAAATTTCCTCTTGAATCGCCTCGATCGGACGTCCGAGCGAAAAGATACGGCAAGAACACTGCGGTGCTGTCCAAAAATCCGCGACGAAAAATGGGTCAAATGGGTGCTCAGAAAACTCCAAGATCAGCACGGAAATCGAGGAACCTCAAAACACAGGAGTTGAAGTCCTACCTGTCGTGAGTCCAACGGCGCAAGAATCGGCGAAATCCGATGTCGGGGTGAGTCGGAGGAGTCCAAACACTGAGAAGGGGCGAAGAAGATCGCCGGGAAACAAGCGTCGCGCCGCGCCGTAAAATGGTGAACCTCGGGAAGAGTGCCTCGAAAAATCCTCAAAGTTTTCCAAAGGGTAGTGCACTGAGGGAGGAGAAACTTCTCTGAAGAAAGCTCAGCGAAAATAGGGTCCAAAAAGCCTACAGGACGAATGGGGGGAGCTATTTATAGGCCCAGCCCACTATGCTGTCGGGCCGGGTTTTCGGGCGCAACTTTCGGGCGCGCTGCGCCCGGAAACCCGGTCGCACGCTCCCTGTCCGACGCGCCCGAAACTCCCAGGAGCGGCCACGTCACCCCCAAACAGGGGACAGCAAATCCCCGCGGTCGCCGAGTGCCGCGTGTCCCCTCGCGGTCAGCGGGGGTAGGTACGGCCGCCCAACCACGAGGCGACACGTGTCGCACTCGAGTGCGGCCGACCGCCCCGCCTGGCGCCACTGTGCACGCACAGTACCGAGGCGCCCCCCCCCGCGCACCGTGGACCGCGCCCACGTGGGCCAACGAATCCGAAGCCGCCACGTGTCCTGCGCCCGGTCCACCGCAACCCCGCAACCCGGTGAGCCATGCCGCGTGCGCCGGCCTATCAGGGCACGCCACGTGTCACCCGCCCGCGGCCCATGCACCGCCGTGCTACCCCGTGGACCGAGCTGCGTGAGCCGGCCAATAATAGGCCGCCACGTGGCTCAGGCCGGTCCACGAGGCTCCCCCATGCACCGAAAAAACCCCGAAAACTTCCGGAAGCCCGCTTTTGGTCATCCGGACTCCAAATTTAACAAGCAAATAGCCGTTTTCAAGCGTTTTTCCGCGCTGAATCCAAATCCAACCTCAGATTGGCCCAAAACCTTTTCTAAAATTCGGCAAATGCAGCCGAAGGCCAAATCAGCTATCCAAGTCTCACAAAGTCCATCTGTGGCACCCCTTTGATGCACCATGGGCTAGACACCCCAACACTAGGTGTTCTACACAATGGATTCATCGGAAAGTTGCATGGGAAAAACCAGAACACTACATCCTCCCCCACAAGAAAAAGTTTTGTCCTCGAAACAAAAGTCATACCTCAAGTAGGTGCCTCGAACAGGTGGGGGTAAGCAGCCATCATCGCTGACTCCAACTCCCAGGTAGCCTCGCGGTCCTCATGACTGCTCCAGAGGATCTTCACATAAGGGATGGCCCGACTGCGCAACTCCCTAACCTCCCGGTCCAAGATCCTCAACGGCCGCTCAACATAGCTCAGATCCTCGGTGACCTCCAGTGGGGTGAAATCGATGATATGAGATGGGTCATGAACATACTTCCTCAAAGTCGATACATGAAAAACGTCGTGAACACCTGAAAGCCTGGGAGGAAGTGCAAGCCTGTAGGCAACTGGCCCTATGCGCTCTAATACCTCGAAAGGTCCAATGTAGCGAGGGCTCAGTTTCCCCCGAATCCCAAACCTTCGGATCCCCTTTGAAGGCGAGACCTTCAGAAAGACATGATCCCCAACCGCGAACTCCAGGTCTCGCCTCCGCACATCTGCATAGCTCCTCTGTCTGCTCTGTGCTGTCTGAAGGTGCTGCCTGACTACCTTGACCTTAGCCTCCACTTCTCTAAGCAACTCTGGCCCCAAGGTCCGCCTCTCACCCACATCGCTCCAATAAAGAGGGGAACGACACTTGCGTCCATACAATGCTTCAAATGGAGCCATTCGGATGCTCGCTTGAAAGCTATTGTTGTACGCAAACTCTGCCAATGATAAGTGTCGTACCCAACCCCCTCCAAAGTCCAGCGTGCAAGCCCGGAGCATGTCCTCAAGAATCTGTATAGTACGCTCTGACTGTCCGTCTGTCTGCGGGTGAAATGCTGTGCTGAAACTGAGCTGTGTCCCCAAAGTAGCCTGTAGGCTCCTCCAGAAGCGCGAAACAAACCTCGGATCTCGGTCAGATACAATGGAGACGGGCACCCCATGCAGCCTCACTACCTCGTCTAAGTACATCTATGCCAGCCGATCGAGGGACCAAGTCACTTGCACCGGTAAAAAGTGTGCGGATTTGGTGAGTCTATCCACGACTACCCAGATAGCATCCGCTCCCGTCTGTGCTCTCGGCAAACCAGTGACAAAATCCATGGTAACATGCTCCCATTTCCATTCAGGGATTGGGAGACTCTGCAACTTGCCAGCAGGTACACGATGTTCAGCCTTACTTGCTGACAAGTTAGACAGTGCGCTACAAATCTCCCAATGTCTCTTTTCATCCCGTTCCACCAAAACTGTGCCTTAAGGTCCCTATACATCTTAGTCCCACCAGGATGGATGGTATAAGGTGTATAGTGGGCCTCCCTCAAGATCTGCTCTCGGATCTCCGCATCCAAAGGCACACAGGCTCGGTCCCTGTACCGCAGTACTCCCGAAGCATCAACCGAAAAGTCCCCTGCCAAACCAGTCTGCATCTGCTCTCGAATCCTCATCAGGTGGGGGTCCTCACTCTGTCTCTCCCGAATCCTGTCCAACAGAGTGGGCTGCACGACTAGAGACATAAGTCTAGCAGAGACCCCAGGGGACACCACCTCGAGCTCTAACCGCCTCATCTGCTCCAGTAATGGCGCCTGATCGGTGATCAACGAAGATAGACTCTGCACTGCTCTCCTGCTCAGGGCATCAGCAACCACGTTGGCCTTGCCAGGATGGTATAATATGTCTACATCATAGTCTTTCAACAATTCCAACCATCTGCGCTGCCTCAAGTTGAGCTCCTTCTGTGTGAACAGGTATTTCAAGCTCTTGTGGTCGGTGTAAATCTCGCAGTGCTCCCCATACAGGTAGTGGCGCCACAACTTTAGTGCAAAAATCACTGCAGCTAGCTCCAAATCATGGGTAGGGTAATTCTTTTCATAATCCTTCAGTTGCCGAGAGGCATAAGCAATTACCTTTCCCTCCTGCATCAGCACGCAACCAAGTCCACTGTGCGATGCATCACTGTAAATCACATATCCCTTCCCCATAACAGGTAGGGAAAGGATAGGAGCCGACATCAATCTGATCTTTAATTCCTCGAAGCTCCTCTGGCAGTCCTCACTCCAGATAAACTTAATCCCTTTTCGCGTCAAACGAGTGAGGGGTGTGGAAAAGTTTCGCAAAACCTTCCACAAACCGACGGTAATATCCTGCTAAGCCCATGAAACTGCGGACCTCAGATACCGTCGTCGGTCGGGGCCAATCCCGGACTGCCTCGATCTTCGCCGGTCTACTGCCACTCCGGCGGCTGAAATCACATGGCCCAAAAAGGCAACCTCCCGAAGCCAGAAATCACACTTAGATAACTTGGCGTACAACTTTCTCTCTCTCAGAAGTTGTAGCACAATCCTCAGGTGCTCCTCGTGCTCCAAATCGCTTCGGGAATAAACTAGGATGTCATCAATAAAAACAACGACGAACCGATCCAGGTATGGTCGAAAAATCCTGTTCATTAAATCCATAAAAGCAGCAGGGGCATTTGTCAATCCAAAAGGCATGACGGTGAACTCATAATGCCCGTACCGCGACCTGAATGCCGTCTTTGGGATATCCTCGGCCTTCACCTTCAATTGGTGGTAACCAGACTGTAATCAATCTTAGAAAAGACACAAGACCCTTGCAGCTGGTCAAATAAGTCATCAATGCGCGGCAAAGGGTACTTGTTCTTGATGGTCACTTTATTCAACTCCCGATAATCAACACATAGTCGAAGTGATCCATCCTTCTTCTTCACAAATAGCACCGGCGCTCCCCAAGGCGATACGCTTGGTCTGACAAAACCTTTGTCCATTAAATCCTGGAGTTGCGCCTTTAGCTCTCGCAGCTCAGCCGGTGCCATTCGGTAAGGAGCCTTAGAGATTGGCGCAGTTCCTGGAACTACGTCAATCAAAAAACTCAACCTCCCTATCCGGCGGCATATGAATCAGATCTGGAGGAAACACATCCGGGAACTCGTGGACAATAGGGATATCCGGGAGTCCCGGTGCCGCCACAGGCTCCTTAACCACCGACGCCAAAAAGGCCACGCATCCACTGCGCATCATCTGCCTCGCCCGAGAAGTCGAAACCACAGAGGCAAAGAAAGCACTCTGGCACCCCCTGTAAACAAACACCTCCTGGCCTGGCTCGCTAAAAGTAACAGTCTTCGCGGCGCAATCAATCGTCGCGAAATAGCGAGCTAGCCAATCCATCCCCAGCACAATGTCATAATCTCGCAGCTGACTAAGGACCATCAGGTCCGCTGGCAAAATCCAAGACTCAAGCTGTACCGGGCAAGACCAACAACACTCCTCTACAATCAAAATATGATCGGGAATCCGTACCTCTAATGCATGCGGTAACCGACGTAACTCTAATCCATGCGATGATGCAAATGCTCTACTAATAAAAGAATGTGATGCACCGGTATCAAATAAAGTGCGAGCTCTAATGCCGAAAAGTAAAATGATACCTGCCACCACGAGGTCGGCCGCCGCAGAGTCCCCTACCTGGGCGGCGTAGACTCGCCCGCTCTGAGCTGGTGGTCGGTAGTCTGTAGGGTGGGAGGAGGGGGCCCTGCTCGCTGGAGCATAAGGCCGCTGCTGGGGCACCGAAGGAGCTGATGCTGAGGAAGGAGCCTGCGGTGTAGAGAGAGGGCAAGTAGCTCGAATATGGCCGGACTGTCCACACGATAACAGCGGCCATACCTCTGGTCCATAAGTATCCGCCGCGTGCTGTCCCCTACAAAAGACGCACCTGACCGCAGACTGGGGCTGCCTCGACTGCTACTTGCTGCTGCCCTTGCCGCTGTGACCCCTGCTGTCGCGACTGCGACCTCTGCTGCTGCGAGTGCTGCTGCTGTCGCTGGGGCTGCTGCTGTGGGGGCCTCTGGGATCCCCCAGGCCCTCGCCGATCCGAACGCCCACGGCCCGTAGACTGTGGCGGTGGCGGTCGGGCGGCCTCCATGAACTGGCCTGTCCCCCTCGTCTGGCGCTGGCCGCTTTCTCTCAGAACTCTGAGCGACCGTGGCTCCGCGCCTAGCGACCACATGATCTCCCCTCTCGACCCACTGTGCATGATCCACTGCCTCTGATAAAGTCTGAAGCCTCTGGGCGTGTACCAGGTATAGATCTCGGGGCGTAAACCTGTCTCAAACAGCTCCACCTGGTGCAAGCCCGTCCTGGCAACATAGGGTACGCAGTTAAGCAACTGCGTAAACTCCTGGAAGTAATCCCATACTGAACGATCACCCTGCTGCAGGTTCTTCAAGTCATCTTCTATCTTCTTCTTCACGCTCGTGGAGAAGAAGTGTCAAGGATCATCCTCCTGAACTCCGCCAGGGTAGCTGTCGGGTGATCTGAAACTCTAAGGGCTCAACCCGACGCCACCAAAGCATCAGCATCCCCTCCAAACAATGTACGCCATGTGTACTCTGAATCTCGAATCAATAAAGAAATCTCTGAACAACTTCTCCATTGATGCCAACCACGATCCTATCTCTGCTGATGAGTACTTCCGCCCCGAGAACCTAGGTGGTCCTCGCTTACAGAACTGTGCGAGTTGTCAGCAAACTCCTGCTCCTCCGCTGGGGTCATGGCCTGATCACCCCCTGAGCCCCACTGCTAGACGACGGTGCCGGAGGAACAAGTGGAATAGCCGGCGGTACAACCGGTGGTACAGGGCCTCTACAGTAGTAGGGGGGTGTGCCGCAACCTGAGCCAGCAACTGCTCAAATCTCTGCTCCTGTCGCGGTGACTCGCCGCCAACTGGGCCACCATGACCCTCAGCTCACTGATCTCAGAAGGCCTGGACTGCTCCGGCTCCTCCGGGGGTGTAGGAGTACGCCCGAGTAGGGATCTGCCGCCTAGGAGGCATCCTGCCACACAAGAAACCACGGGTCAGAACCAACCCCACCACGACCCATCCAGCGAAAAGTCATGGACATCCCCCTATTCCTGTAACCTTATGTTGTCTACAGCCAACATAACAGTCCACCAGAAATAGGCTATGCCAATCCCTCTCCACTCACAGGAGAGTTTAATAACAAAATTGCCGACTTTCGCAAAATATCGCGTCACTCACAGCCCTGCCTTCCTAGGGTCTGCCAAAAAGCCTAGGGTTTCCTAAGTCCCAACTGACCTATCCCTAAGCTCTGATACCAAAAATAATCTGTCACGCCCCGGGTGTAAACCAGAACCCGTGCTCGTCCACAGACCCGCCGTGCACACGGTAGTTCCCGTGTACACGAAGCTCTGGTAACCTGCTCAGATATAAAGAAATAATGCTAGAGCATAAAACAGAGCTAAACTAAAACTAGTACATCTCAGACAAATGCTGGAAATAAAAGTACAATAAACTCTCAAGAATATACATATGTCTCTCCCAGCTCACGAAGTGAATACAACCAGCTGGCCGCAGCCAGACCCAAATAAAAGAAAATACAACCGTCTGAGTGTACAGGGGATACAACAAAACTACAAAACTCGAGCTCGGGGGTAGCACTATCTAGTCGGCGATCCTCTTACCTCGATCCTGGGAGGAAGGGCCCCGCAACTCCGGCAGATGACTCTGCAAAACAAAGGGGACAAGAAAAGGGAAAAACAGTGGGGGTCAGTACTACTATAAAGACAGTAGCCTCCCCTAGTGGGTAAACCTCACACAAAACTCCTACCTGCCCCCTAGGTCTACCAGAGGCTAAAAGCAATAAATGCGGTAACTATGAGTATGACTCCTGATAAAAGCTACCACTAATTATGCCTCTACCTGCCCAGCTAAAGATAGCTAAATGTATGCATCCGAATATCGAAGCCTGCCACATCGGGTATGCCACCTACGCATAACACCCGGTGTGGGATAGGAGTCCTCAATGGCTGCCAAATCGGGTATGCCAGCCTACGCATAACACCGATATGGGACAGGAGTCTCAAGGTCTGCTAAATCGGGTATGCCAGCCTACGCATAGCACCGATATGGGGTAGGGTTCTCAATGTCTGCCAAATCGGGTATGCCAGCCTACGCATAACACCGATATGGGACAGGAGTCCCAGGGTCTCAAGTCTGCAAATCGCGCACTCCTGCTCTATAAGGAAAAGTACCGTCTCCCAAAGGAAGCCCAAAACCCTCTCCCCGAAACCCAAGTATCTGACTACACTAACCAGCCCCTGCTCTAACCCGAGCATAATATCCCCTATGTCTAAGTGACTGAAGAAAGAATGCAACATGGTTTCTCCTAAGTCAATTCCAGCATGATAGTGTAGCAGAAAAAGGTGGCCTATCTAGGTGACCATTCAAGCATGCAAAAGTCATTACCTTGATGAACCATTTTAAGTACTCTAACCACATACCTCAGCCTTTCATTTAATCAATCAACAAGATAGGGATTTAGCATAAATTCCAAGTAATTCTACTACATGTTTAAAGCATGGACTCACCATTAATTAACTTGTAGTTTTCTAACAATGCGATTATCAACGAAGAAATCAGGATTCATACAAGCATGCTAGGTCCATCTCACAGATTTACTAACAGCATAATCAAGAGCATTCTAATAGGCCTAGTGATAAATCCCAAATAAGAGTTTACAACATCACCCACCTCGAGCGCTAATCCCAATTCCCAAAAGCGGAACCCAAGCTCAGTCCAAAACTCCCCACCAATCTGTACAAAATACCCCAAGGAAACACATAAGCTGTACATTCACAATTCCCAGAATCTGTCCCTTAATACCACAGTCCAGAATCACCAATTTTTACCTGCGAAAAATGCCCAGAAAAATCCAAGGAAAATACTGTCGCGATCCTCGCGACGAGCCCGTCGAAACGAGTACCTGCACGCCCAAATCGGAGTTTCCTACGCTGAGATAAAAATCCGACAAGGAAACATCCCAATCCAAACTGTACCAAATTTCTGTAACAAAGAACCACAGAAAAAGGAGATTCTCACCCTCGGCCAAAACCAGAAAAATCTGAGAAAAATCCAGGAGACTCCTTGCGAAGTGTAGATGAAATTGCCTCTTGAATCGCCTCGATCCGACGTCCGAGCGAAAAATATACGGCAAGAACACTGCGGTGCTGTCCAAAATCCGCGACGAAAAATGGGTCAAATGGGTGCTCAGAAAACTCCAAGATCAGCACGGAAATCGAGGAACCTCAAAACACAGGAGTTGAAGTCCTACCTGTCGTGAGTCCAACGGCGCAAGAATCGGCGAAATCCGATGTCGGGTGAGTCGGAGGAGTCCAAACACTGAGAAGGGGCGAAGAAGATCGCCGGAAACAAGCGTCGCGCCGCGCCGTAAAATGGTGAACCTCGGGAAGAGTGCCTCCAAAAATCCTCAAAGTTCTCCAAAGGGTAGTGCACTGAGGGAGGAGCTTCTCTGAAGAACTCAGCGAAAATAGGGTCCAAAAAGCCTACAGGACGAATGGGGGGAGCTATTTATAGGCCCAGCCCACTATGCTGTCGGGCCGGGTTTTCGGGCGCAACTTTCGGGCGCACTGCGCCCGAAACCCGATCGCACGCTCCCTGTCCGACGCGCCCGAAACTCCCAGGAGCGGCCACGTCACCCCCAAACAGCGGACAGCAAATCCCCGGTCGCCGAGTGCCGCGTGTCCCCTCGCGGTCAGCGGGGGTAGGTACGGCCGCCCACCGCGAGGCGACACGTGTCGCACTCGAGTGCGGCCGACCGCCCCGCCTGGCGCCACTGTGCACGCACAGTACCGAGGCGCCCCCCCGCGCACCGTGGACCGCGCCCACGTGGCCAACGAATCCGAAGCCGCCGTGTCCTGCGCCCGGTCCACCGCAACCCCGCAAACCCGGTGAGCCATGCCGCGTGCGCCGGCCTATCAGGGCACGCCACGTGTCACCCGCCGCGTCCCATGCACCGCCGCGCTACCCCGTGGACCGAGCTGCGTGAGCCGGCCAATAATAGGCCGCCACGTGGCTCAGGCCGGTCCACGAGGCTCCCCCATGCACCGAAAACCCCGAAAACTTCCGGAAGCCCGCTTTTGGTCATCCGGACTCCAAAATTTAACAAGCAAATAGCCGTTTTCAAGAGTTTTCCGCGCGCGCTGATCCAAATCCAACCTCTGATTGGCCCAAAACCTTTTCTAAAATTTGGCAAATGCAGCCGAAGGCCAAATCAGCTATCCAAGTCTCACAAAGTCCATCTGTGGCACCCCTTTGATGCACCATGGGCCAGACACCCCAACACTAGGTGTTCTACACAATGGATTCATCGGAAAGTTGCATGGGAAAAACCAGAACACTACATAAGTAATGCCGTCACAACTTCAATGCAAATATCACTTCGGCAAGCTAGAGGTCGTAGGTGGGGTAATTCTTTTCATAACACTTCAGCTTCGTGGGGCATAAGCTATAACCTTCCCCTCTTACATATTACACACCCCAAACCACTCCCCGATCATCACTATACACACAAGTCCTTCCCGCCGTGGGTAAGTGTCGCGGGAGCTCCGGAAGCCACCACTTCCAATCCAAACCGTCACATTTTTGCTTGCAACGAGTAGTGGTCAGTAATTGATTTTTTGCTCAATGCGTCGGCCACCACATTTGCTTTTTTTCTTGATGATATGATACTGACATCGTAATCCTTTAGTATCTCAAGCCACCGACGTTGCCTCAGATTCATTCCTTTTGAGTAAATAAATACTTGAGACTTTTGTGATCCGTGTAGATCTCACAATACTCGCCATATAAGTAATGTCGCCACAACATCAATGCAAATATCACTTCGGCAAGCTCAAGGTCGTGGGTGGGGTAATTCTTTTTATTACTCTTTAGCTGTTGAGGGGCATAAGCTATAACCTTCCCCTCTTGCATAAGTACACACCTCAACCACTCCCCAATGCATCACTATACATCATAAAGTCCTCCCCGCCATAGGTAATGTGAGGATTGGAGTCGATGTCAACATCCCTTCAGAAGTTGGAAGCACTTATTGTACTCATCACTCCAAATGAACTTAACTCCTTTCTTTGTGTGGCCGGTAAGTGAGGGGTAATTTTGGAGAACCATTTCATGAACCATCTATAATATCCTATAAGCCTGACAAAGTTTCGAACTTCGGTAACATTGGTTGGTCGAGGCTAATTTATAATTTCTTCAATCTTCTTGGGGTTCATTGACACTACTGTCTCAGAGATCACATGTTCTAAAATGCCACTTTTCGGAGACAAAATTTACATTTCTCTAGCTTCGCGAATAGCCTCCTCTCCCGAAAACTTACAATACTTGCCGAAGATGCTCCTTGTTCTCTATTCACTCCGGGAGTAGACCAAGATGTCGTCAATGAAGACCACGATAAATCGGTCCATGAATGGTTGGAAGACGTGAATCATTAAATCTATGAACGTCACCGGGGTATTGGTCAACCCAAACGGCATTACGGTAAACTCATAGTGACCGTAACGCGTCTTGAAAGCTATTTTATGCACATTCTCTAGCTTTATTTTCAACTGATGGTATCCCGATTGAAGATCAATCTTCGAAAATATTCAAAAACATTGCAACTGATCGAACAGGTCATTGATCCTTGATAATGGATATCGGTTCTTGATTGTCACTTTATTGAGCTCCCGATAATCCACACTCAACTGCAATGAACCGTTCTTCTTCCTCACGAACAGTACTGGAGCTCCCCTAGGTGATACACTAGGCCTTATAAAACTCTTGTCCAGCAAGTCCTGTAACTAAGTCTTGAGCTCTTTCAACTCTATTGGGGCCATTCTATATGACGCCTTCGAAACTGGAGCCGTCCCAGAAATCAAGTCTATGATGAACTCGATCTCCCGTCCTCCGGCATATTCGGCAACTCCGCGGAAATACATCTAGATACTCCCGCGCTACTGGAATATTCTTCATTGCCGGTTCCTCTTTTCGCTCCTCCACTATGGTAGCCAAATAGGCCACACATCCACCATTGATTAACTTCTTGGCTTGAGACGTGGAGACCGTCATAGCGAATAGTGAGCTTCTACATCCCTTGTAGATGAACTCATACTGTCATGGTTCCCGAAAGGTGATGACTCGACTCTCATAATCAATAGTGGCATAATATTTCGAGAGCCTGTCCATTCCTAACACCATGTCGAAGTCTACCAGTCGCCTTAAAACCAAGAAGTCCACTTGTATAAACCAATTGCCTATCCACACAGGACAGGTGGGGCTATACTTAGTGACCAAAAAAGAGTGCTCTGGCACTTGCCGTAATGCCTCAGACTTAAGTACCTCTAGCACGTATATCATGGCAAAAGACCTATTGATAAATGAATGTGATGCACCTGTGTCGAATAAAGCCTTGTATCAGACATCATTAATTGAAGTTATACCTGCCAAGACATCGTTCACGGCCGGCTCTTCCTCGACCACTTGAGTGGCAAAAATTCGCCCACTCGGTGACTGGCAAGATGCAAATGGTCGCCCACTAGATAGGGTCGGTGATGCCCCAAAACTCTCCCTCGAGGCAGATAGAATCGATACAGTAGACGGAGCTAGAGACGCGCCTTTGTAGCACTCCGAGGACATGTGGCCCAGCCGGCCATGTCTATAGCACCTCCCTTGGCGCTCCTCACATTACGGCGGTTGATGCGATCATCCGCAAACGACGCACTTCTCGAGGGTCATGGGATGACGGGACTCCCGAGAATGCGACTACTGGCAAGGATGCTTAGGGGGCCGCTTTGTTACGGAATTTGAGTTGGCGTATTTCATTAATTCGGTTAGTCTTGAAGATTGAAGATAAAGAGGTTGGATCACATAACTCAATCTCAAGAAAGAAGAATTCAAAAGGATCAGGTATGTTTAACTAATTATCTTTGGTGATCCGAATACTTCTTATAGTGTAGAAACACTTGGATGAATTTTTAATTGCATAAAAATCAAAACTGGACATGGGACATGTTCAGGATCCGGATCAGACACTTCGATCTGGATCCCGAAGGGTGTTAGTTCATACGCAAATTCAATCCGGAGCGTAGCCTCCTTTGATCCGGATCCCGAACACTGGTTTTTGCTGTAATATATGAACGATCCGGATCAGGCATTTCAATCCGGATCCCGAACATTGGTGTTTGGTGAATTGTATGAACGATCCGGATCAGGCACTTCGATCCGGATCCCGAACCTTTGTTTTTCTGGAAACTGTCTGTCTCGTTACTGCAATCCGGATCGCCGAAATCCGATCCGGATCGCCGTCCTGAAAAATTCCAGAAAAGGTTAGTTTTTATTCTTATCCTCTTCCAACGGTTTCTAACCTATAATAGACCCTTTAATTCATCTTTTAGGGTACGACGCAAAATGGAAAAAATACGACCGAAATAGAAAAATCCACATATAGAGAAGAAAGGAAATACTAGATTTAATTCTATGTTTCTTCATCTATTTTATTAATTTGATTCTAGGTTTTCCAAACTCAGATTTTGAGTAGAATCAAATTAATGAGCACTTAGATGGTATTTCCGATCTATTTCTAATCTAAGTATTCGGCGGATCATCACCACCCCAAAACAACGATTTCCCAAAATCGGCGCGTGGACTCGCGTGGCCTTGTGGATTCAAGGTGCTACCACTCTCGTGGATTCGGAGCGAGGTACGTTCGTGGATTCGAGACGTGCTACTGGGTGAAGACCGTGGATTCGGTCGGACGTCGTGGACTCGACGTTGGACGCCGTGGATTCGGCGTTGGACGCAGATCGTGGATTCGAGAAGCGTTGCGGAGCGAGCGGAGAAGATCAACTAGGAGCGTATGGAAAAAGGTTGAGTCGTCTGTGAGTACGGTATATCACCTTTGTACGTGTTATAATTCTAGTGGATTTCACCGTGTTATCGGTCCCGTGGTTTTTTACTCCGGTTTGGAGTTTTCCACGTAAAAATCTCTGCGTGTTATTTATTTTTCCGCATTGGGTTTATATCGCAAAGATTTTTGAGTGTTTATTGTTTACACCTATTCACCCCCCTCTAGGTGTTTTTTCCCCTATTTAGATCCAATTATACATACCCAACAAGTGGTATCAGAGCGGGAATATGGTTGTAAACAATGGTTGAAGGTGGAAACATCAACAGACCTCCTGTCACGCCCCGGGGTCGAAACTGCGACCCGGGCTCGCCAACAGATCCGCCACCTATGCCAACCTGCATAGGCGAAGCGTCCTACCTGCAAGAAAAGTACTACAGCTAAACAGATATCAGAGCTATAAATAAAAACCTGCTGTATAACTAAAATCAATCACTGTACAACTGGAAATAATACAACAAGATCCGCCTCCCAAAAAAAAAAAAAAATACAATGTCCTCAAATACAAGCTCTGAACCCAACCGGGAGGTATCTCCAATAAATACAACGGTGTACAGTCTCTCAATACATAATATCCTCACTAAAACAGTCTCTCAAAAGAGGAAAAAGAAACAACTAATCTACTGATGATCTCGTCTTAGGGGTACCGCTACTCTCCAACGACGGTAGGGATCTAGCTCGCGACTCCCTCGCCTCGAACAACAACCGCAGAATCCGCAACAACACCCGCTAAGACTCTGCAAAATAAGGGAGAGGAAGAAAAAGGAGGGGGGAAGACCCCAAAGGGTGTGAGAACTACACCAAAAAGGGAGTTCTCAGTGGGTACCACCGCCAGACCTGACGGTCTGCCCACTAAGTCCTCAAGAGACATAAGATAACCAAAGCAGAAAAGACTGAAATAGGAAAGCTGGAGACTCTCAACAGCTACCATGCCTCTATCTAAAAGCTCAAATGGGGAACTCTGATAAAGATATGCAACACTCGCACACGAGGTGCTCAATCAACCCAATCGAGCTGACTGCCACATCGGGTCCAGTCAAACCTGCGCCCACCTACAACCACCTCCCGCTGACGGCAGGAATTACGTAGGGCGTTCCAACGGACTAACTACGCTATCGAGTAGTGGCTCATGCAGGCTATAGTCAAAATCCACGCTCTCTCTCAGAACGGGTAAACTCAAGATCGCCAAGCCTCTGCGCACAACGGTCAACAACTCACAAGATTCTCGGGACCACAGTCCCCAAATGGATCCCAACAACACTAGCACCGGTCTAAACACAGCTACTAGACTCCACTCGGTCCCCTGACACAAGTGAAACAAGAAAGGCAAATATCTGTAATAAACCCAATCTAGTGCCACTAGTAAAACTGGCATTGCCTGCTCAGCGGAATCTGCACACAAGGCTCGAAAAACCCGCGGGATCGGCCCGCACGGCTCGCATCCCAAAATAAGTATCAGACCGGCACACAAGGCTGGGTCCGAAAGCCTACCTCCGGAGTGGCGCTCGAGGGGAAGCGACACCGCACGAGTAAAGTATCTCAGTAAACAGTATCTCCAGTATAGCAGGACTTTGATCATCAATCTGATCAAAGTGGGAAAACTCAACCACCAAGGAAAGACCCGACCTCAATCGGAATGCAACTGAACGATAGTGGGAAACTCCATCCACTAAAGAAAACTGATACCCAATCAGGTGCATAGAGAAACATCCGGTCAACCGCCCAATATCCGTGGTTGCCGCAAAGCCCCACAACTAATCCAACCTGTCCCAGACACGAAGTCCCGACTACACTATCCAGACCCCTGCTCGAACCCGAGCAACACTGACCACCTGACTAACAAGAAGGAGAAAGGAAAAGCATGGTTTCTCCTAAGTCAAGTTCCCATAAGTAGTGTAGCAATAAAAAAGGGGCCTAACTATATGTCCATACAAGCATGCATTTGTCCTCAAGAAAGATACAACAAAGTAATCCACATGCCTACACCTGACCATAATCCTCGATCATAATAAACTCCTCAGAGTACAAATCCGCACATAGCTACGAAATCCTGTCCCAAAGCATAAACCAACCACATGAAAGGCTATGTGCTAACATGGCATGTTACATAATCTCATAGGGTAACATTATCCTAGGTAAGCATTACACTAATCATCACATAGATGTCCAAGTCATGCAAGTCCTCAGTATGCCTCATAAATACTATTCTTGCAATCATTTATACAAATATCATTATCAAGCTCACCTACCTTACAAACATAAACCATGTACCCTAAACATGCATGCATCAGTCATAGAGGGGTGACATCCCCACAAGTGCACTTATATTCGCCATAACATAATCATTGCCTTATACAGTTACTGATATTAAGCTTACCCACCTGAAGTGCTCAAACCAAGGCAAACCTGAAGTCGGTGAAGAGCGCAGACGCTCACAGTCCAAATTCTGCCGAAACTGCATCCTCGGTGCACGTCGCGAAAGCCTCAGCTCCAAACAGCTGAAAGTATCCCGAAATCAAAGTCTGCAGATCCAACGGGTCCAGCAACACTTGCAAACACCCCTGGGTACAACAATAAGGCCCAACATTACACTTTTATTCCAAAATTTAACCAAGTACACACAGTCTGAAAATCAGTCCCAAAGATGTAATTATTCACCCCACAGCGAGAACTCAGAAAATTCCAAAATAAATACTGTCGCGATCGTCGCGTCGATACCTTCGAAACGAGTACCTGCACGTCAAATTCCGAGCCCCGTAGGCCGAGTTACAAATTCCACAATACAGGGCGCTCACAAACACACAACCACACATCTGTAAACTCTTGTACAGATAAAGGGAGAAAAGTATACCTCCGGGCAAGCCTCAGAAAAATCCAAGAAAAATACTGTGGCAATCCTCGCGTCGAGTAGATGAAAAATGTCCAAAGGCTCGTCTCCATCCGATGCCCGGTTGCGGAGATAAAAATCCGGCAAGATGGTGCTGTCCAGAATTTCCATCAGCGGCAAGGAGGGTTAAAAACGTACCCGGAACCCCAAACAGAGCTCAAATCTAAGAAAAGTGGACAATACAAGAATTGTAGATCTACCTCTCGTGAATCCGACGCCGTGAAAATCATCTAAAAATATTATCGGGTGGCTCTGTGGACCTCTCATACCAAACTACGACGATAACGGGCCTGCGATGAAAATATGTCGCTCTGTGCCACGATGCCGAAGTCGTCGACGCCGCGCCTTCCAAAAATTCCGAACTTCCTCCACAAGATGCGCGACAAGGTGAGCAACAAATTTGGTGAAGGGCCCTCAGGCCAGAGAGCTCGGGAAAAGCCCGAAAAAGGCAGTGCAAAGGGCCTATTTATAGGCCCACCCGAAAAAATCCCGAAATGGGCTTTGGGCCGAAATTTTCGGGCGCAAGCAGAATCGGGCGTGAACAGTGTTGGGCCTGGCCCAACACTGTAGCCGCCCGAAACACCCACGGCCTGCCACGTCGCACCCGAACAGCGGACAGCCACACCGGCCATCCGTTGCTCGACACGTGGCGCGCGGAGATGCCGACGCGTGGACCGCACTCAGCCCCCGACCGCGCCCACGTGCGCGCCTGCGCCGCCGCCTGCCACCCTGCACGCACGCGCCCCGAGGCGGCCTGCACCCGTTCCGTGGACCGCGTGCACGTTGACCGGCCAATCAGTGTGCGCCACGTGTCCCCCAACCGGTCCACCGTACACCCGCCTTTCCCGTGGACCGCGCCCGCTACGCCGGCCCAACCGGGAGCCGCCACGTGGCCCGCGACTGGTGCACGCCTCCGCGGTGGACCGCGCACCTGCCCGACCTGCTCCGCCGCGCTCCGCCGCTGCCCGCCACCGCAGGCCGCCGCCGCCGGTGCCGGAACAGTACCCTAGCCTCGAAAAACGTGCCGAATCATCCGGACCTCCGAAAAATGCAAGTGAATAGTCCATTTTCATCGTTTTCCGCGCGCTGAATCCAAATCCGAAGTCCATTTTGCCAAATTCCAACTCTAAAAATTGTCGAAGGCATCCAAAAAGATGTTCCTTGATCCAAACTTCGCGCTGAGTCCAATTTTAATATCCATAGCGCGCGAAACCACTTCTAAGCATCCGACGGGGTCATCAGACTACTCTCGTGATCCACTACACACACACCGAGTCCATCATTAGTGTCCAATAGGTGCACAAATACCACCGACACGCCACATAGGCCACCAGGAGCTGCTGGTCAACCAGTAATCTCGTCGTGGGGATCCAGGTCCTCACACCTCCGTTCTTCGATGGAACAAATTATGCGTACTGGAAAGTACGGATGAAAGCCTTTTTAATTTCCATCGACGAACGGGTGTGGCAATCAATTGAATTAGGATGGTCTAATCCAACTGAAATTATTGCTGATGTTCGCACCATCAAACCTAGGTCGAAATGGACCAAGGAAGAGATAGATTATTCTTCTTACAATGGCAAAGGGATTAATGCTCTATTTAATGCTTTGTCTCAAACTGAGTTCTCTCGCATCTCGGCATGTGAGACTGCGAAAGAAATCTGGGATGTTCTTCAAGTTACACATGAGGGAACTAACCTTGTGAAGATTCAGAAACTGCAAATGCTTACGAGCAAGTTTGACTCTATTTTCATGGCAGAAAATGAATCGTTCACAGACTATTACACACGATTGCAAGACATCGTAAACTCATGTGCTAACTTGGGAGAGAAGATTCCAGAATTTAAAGTTATAAGAAAAATATTAAGAACTCTTCCTGAAAGATTTCGATCCAAGGTTACGGCCATTGAAACTATTAAACACCCGGACAAAATCCGTGTAGAAGAATTAGTTGGCTCATTACAAACTTATGAAATGACATTTCCTACTAACTATTCTTCTGGAAAAGCATCCTTTTCTAAGTCTTCAGGTTTAGCATTGAAAACAACAAAAGAAGAAGACACGGATTCATCCTCCTCAGACGATGACGTAAACCTATCTATGGAGGACTTTGAGAAGCAGCTCGCTCTCTTGACAAGAAGATTTCGCCGAAACTTTCGAAGGGGTAACTCAAGCAAAATTCCATCCTTCGTAAAGTCGAAGAAAGGCAAAGGTTCTTCAAGTTTCAAACCAAGAAAGCAAGAGGGTTTTTCTAAGGATAAGAAAAGCTCAGAAGGACAAGTCCAATGCTTAAAGTGCCGAGGGTACGGCCATATCTCAACGGAGTGTCCCAATAAGAATCCGTCAAAGAAGAAAGCGATACAAGCCGTCACTTGGGATGACACCTCATCGTCAAATGAGTCATCGTCAAGTGATGAAGAAGATAACCCAACGGCGTTCCACGCGTCCACATCTTCACCCTTCATGTGCTTAATGGCTAGTACATCCGAGTCATTGTCCAACTCCACTATTGAAAAAATTGCAACGGACGATGAATCGGATAATTCAGAAGGTGAAGACTTTGCTCTTGCCTACCATAAGCTTTTGAGGGATTCAAAGAAACTGGCAAAGCAAAACAAGAGTTTGAGAGGGAGATTGCAGGATCTCGAAGAAGAAGCAAAAAGAGCATCTTCTCTCTCAAACGCTCTTGAAGTGGAAAGGGATAATCTGATTAAAATAAATGTTTCCCTTCAAGAGTCCAATGAGCAATTCGAGAAGAATTATGTAGATATGGTGAACAAAGCGAATTACTTCTTGAAGCTCAACGGCGAGGCCCGACAGGAAAAATTGGAAATGACAAAGACCATTCTCCAACTCAAGGATGACTTACAGCGATTTTCATCAGGAAGGAGTAAGTTGGATAAGCTTCTTGGTCTTGGTCAATCAAACAAATTCGGCCTCGGATACAATCGAACTAAAGACAATTTTAGTTCGGTTGGGACAGTCTTTGTGCCCCAGTCGGTATCTCCTCCTCCGACACCGGAATTGACGACAAACAACGACAACAAACCTACTTCCCCCTCTTCGGAATTGTCAAGCACCAAGGTATGCTTTCGTTGTGGTATTGCAGGGCACATAAGGAGAAATTGCAAGATGGGAGCCAAACGCTCAACTCAAGCACTTCTTGCAACGACTACCAAAAGGGTGATTCCTCGAAAATCAAATGCAAATTATTCGAAGGAAAAGAGCCTCGGTAGTTCATCAAACAAGACGACGACGTCAAGGAAAAGCGATGGATCAAACAAGACGCTTTCACCAAAGGTATCAACTTCACAATCATTTCCGACGTACACCAAAACTCAAAAGGTTTGGGTACGCAAAGGTGAAATCTTCCCTTGTCTTGTTACAAATATTTCCTTGCATGCATATGATAATTCGTCTTGGTATCTGGATAGCGGTTGTTCCCGTCACATGACCGGTGACAAAAACTGCTTTCAAAATTTTGAGAAAATCTCCGGAGGACTTGTAGTTTTCGGAGACGGTCAGTCTTCCAAAATTATTGGAAAAGGAACAGTAGCTATTCCAGATGGCCCGATTCTGAATAATGTCTTATTTGTTGATGGCCTTAAGACTAACCTCATAAGTATCAGTCAACTTTGTGACAATGGTTTTTCAGTAAATTTTTCATCTATTGAATGCATTGTAACTGATAAGGACAATGTTTTCTTTCTAAAGGGGGTTAGATCTGAAAACAATTGTTATGTTGTTCCCAATAAAATTTCTGAAAATTGTAACTTAGCCTCTTTGAATAATGAAACACTTTGGCATGAAAGGCTAGGTCACATAAATTTTAAGGAACTTGCTAGAATTTCAAACAAAGACGTGGTCAAGGGGGTTCCAAAACTTTCACTTAAACAAAACATTGTGTGTGGTGGTTGTCAAAAGGGAAAACAATCCAGGACTGCACATAAGAACTTGAACCACGTTGATACTAATCGGCCCTTAGAATTATTGCATATGGATCTTATGGGGCCGACACGTCAACCATCCTTGGGAGGTAAATGGTATATTTTCTTATTGGTTGATGATTTCTCTAGATATTCATGGGTAGCATTTTTAAAAGAGAAAGCTGATACCTTTGATTCTTTTCACGAGATTTGCCTTCGTATTATGATTGAAAAGAATGAAAAGATCATTCGTGTTAGAAATGATAGAGGTGGAGAATTCATAAATTCTAAATTCATTGATTTCTGCACTTCCAATGGCATTAAACATGAATTCTCAGCACCCTATACACCTCAACAGAATGGTGTAGTCGAGCGCAAAAACAGGGTTGTACAAGAGATGGCACGTGTTATGCTTCATAACCAGAATTTACCGTTATATTTTTGGGCTGAAGCTGTGAACACTGCAATCTATGTTATTAATCGAGTTTATTTGCGCCTGGGCACTTTAAATACACTATATGAACTATGGTTTTGTAGAAAACCAAACATCAAATATTTTCGTATCTTTGGGAGTCGGTGTTATATTTTACGTGACCGCGAAAATCTTGGAAAATTTGACTCTCGAAGTGACGAAGGGATTTTCATGGGTTATTCTACAAATAGTAGAGCATATTGGGTATTTAACTTGGAATCTAAAACGATTGTAGAATCCATAAATGTTAAAGTAGACGAAGCTTTCCACTTTGCATCTGATAAATCTACCCCTGATATCTCTCTTGATGATGATACTCCTGTAAATGCATCTTCTCATGATAATACTTCCAATATTAATGATGCATCTAATGGTTCTTCAAGTTTATCTGATGTGCAGGAATCATCACATGTACCTCCGAGTACTCCATTACCTCAAACGTTACGCATCTCCAAGGATCATCCTGAATCAAACATTATTGGAGACCCACAAGAAGGAGTCAGAACTCGGAGACAGTTGGTTTGTGGATTCGCTTGTTACGTTTCCTTAATCGAACCAAAGAACATCGATGAAGCTCTTCAGGATGACTACTGGATTGAATCAATGCAGGAAGAGCTCCATCAGTTTGAACGAAACAAAGTCTGGGAATTAACGACGCCTCCGAAGCAACACAATGTGATCGGTACTAAATGAATTTTCAAGAACAAGAAAAATGAGGATGGTACCATCATCAGAAACAAAGCACGTTTAGTTGCTCAAGGCTACTCTCAAATAGAAGGTATAGACTTTGACGAAACGTTCGCCCCTGTAGCTAGACTCGAGTCCATTCGTATCTTATTCGCTATTGCTTGTCACTTTAAAATAAAACTCTTTCAAATGGACGTTAAGAGCACGTTTTTAAATGGGTTTCTAAATGAGGAAGTTTATGTGGCTCAACCGAAAGGTTTTGTAGACTGTAAACTACCTAACCATGTTTTTCGTTTGAAAAAGGCTCTTTACGGTTTAAAACAAGCACCGCGAGCGTGGTACGAAAGGTTGACAAAGCACCTTTTGGAGAAGGGCTATACTCGAGGGGGAGCAGATCGGACTCTCTTTGTGAAGCATTATCAGGATAACTTCATTGTTGCACAAATCTATGTCGATGACATTGTATTTGGAGCAACAAAGGATAACGATGCTTCTAAATTCGCAGAAACCATGGAAAGCGAATTTGAGATGTCTATGATGGGCGAACTGACATACTTTCTTGGATTGCAAGTGAAACAAAATGGTGAAGCCATCCATCTGTGTCAATCCAAGTATGCAAAGGAGTTGGTAAAGAAATTCGGATTAGAAGATTCTAAAGATTTTCCTACTCCTATGGGAACTAGCAATAAGGGATTAGGAAGTGAATCTCTTAGTGATAGTGTAGACGAGAAACTCTATCGAAGTATGATTGGAAGTCTACTCTACCTCACAGCGAGTCGCCCGGACATATCCTTTAGTGTTGGGATCTGCGCGAGATATCAGTCAGCACCAAAGGAGGATCACCTGAAAGCGGTGAAACGGATCATCCGGTACGTCAAAGGAACTGTAAACTTCGGAATTTGGTATCCTATGGGAACAAGTCTTGACATTATAGGATATTCAGATGCCGATTGGGCAGGATCAGTGGATGATCGGAAAAGTACGAGTGGTGTATGTTTTTATCTTGGCCATTGTCTTGTTGCATGGTATAGTAAAAAGCAAAACTGCATTGCACTCTCGACTGCCGAAGCGGAATATATCTCAGCGGGTAGTTGTTCAACTCAACTCATTTGGATGAAAAGCGTGTTGAGCGACTTCCGGATTTCAGTAACTTCGGTAACTGTTTTATGTGACAACACTAGTGCTATAAACATTTCAAAAAACCCTGTGTTGCACTCAAGAACAAAACACATTGAACTTAGATATCATTTTCTTAGAGAGCTAGTTGAATCAATATTCTTCAAATTTCCTACATTTCAACTGAAGATCAATTAGCTGACATTTTAACAAAACCCTTGGATCAAAAACGTTTTATTCATTTGCGTAAAGCAATTGGAATGCTTTCCTTGAAATAACCCTTTTTTTGAAACTCTTGTTTAGGTTAGGTTTTGTTTTTGTGTTTTTGTTCATTATCTATGCTTAGACATAGAACATTAATTGAGCATATGTCTTATTGACTTTAACTGCATCCTTTTATATGTTTAGAAATTTATTATGCTTTAGATATCATAATATTTCAGTTGATGCAATGATCATTTATATCTATTAGTCATCTTTTAAGTGATCAAAGTCAATTTCTCTCTCAATGATCTCTTGGTATAGTTTTTATCTTATTTGACTATTTAGTCGAGTATGAAATCGAGATCAATATTTGGTTGAATACTTTATATCTTAAATAATTGATAGCCAATTGAGGGGGAGTCAAAGAAAAAGTGTTATGCTCAAAAGATGTGGAAAGAGTTACAATCCCAATGAGGAGTGTGAAAACTACCACCACATGGAGGAAAGAGCTACCACCTCGGTCGTCCGAGTACTGTGTGCAGCTACCACATGTATACCAAGCAAGGTTTTTCAAGTTAGATTAAATAAAATGCATGTTGAAATACTTGACTCTGTCAAAATTTCAAGGTTGGTATAAGGTGGGAATTTTAATGAAAGATGCTCAAAGAGCCACTCTCTTCAATAAGTTGACTAGATATATTATCTAACTTATCTGGGATTTCAGATATCTATTGATCTTGGTATTTCATTTTTTTTACCAAATTGATGATTTGATAAAGGCATTACTCATAAGATCAAGTTAGATGTAATTGAAGTTGTTCAACTTTAAGGGATTTAATTTTATAAATCTTCGTTTCGTTATTTGAATATTTTTGATAGATTTGGTATATCTATTTCTTGTTGTATGAAACGATGATTTTCATTTAAAGTTGATACACAAAAGTGCTTACATGCTTTTTCCTGGATTTTGTGGAATTATTCTGAATTTTTCTAAAGAAAAAGTTGGAGCCGATTCGGATTGGACAAGCCGATCCGGATCCCGAACGCAGGCATTTTCTGCAGGTAGCCGATCCGGATCGGATTCACGAACTGATCCAGATCGCGGCTAGGGTTTTTATATAGAACAAAAGGAGTTGATTTCTTTTTACTTCAATCTTTTGTTCCAAAGTCTCCAGAGCTTCTCTCTCTAGAATTCATCCGTCTTGGAAGCTTACAAACTCAAGTTCTTAGATTCTGAGTAAGTTTTATTGATCAAAATCTCGGTTTTTCACAGTTTTTCAAGTTCTTCCTCAAAACGTGATGAAATTTCTGCATCGTTTTTCGTTTTGTTGGTTTTTGATCAAATTTCTTTTGAAATAAGAACTCTGGTAATTAGTTTTGGATTATATGCTAGGTATTCTCATGATAAACGGATTTTTAGGCCTTCGATTTCAAAAATTTCGGTTTTAGGGCATATAATGGGAATTTTTCAAAATCATGTGATTGATCTATTTTTAAAATTCTTTTTGAAAACTAATTTGATTCTTAGTCTCTCTACACGATAATGATTGTTTGGGTACAATTTTTCAAATTTTGAAAATTAACAATTTTCGTGTTCTTGAGTTGTTGCTCACAGGATTTCTTTTCACAAGTAATAGCAACAATGACGTTTTCATGGATCATCTTTCTTTTGGTTGCAATGGTACACACTCGAGCAACAAACAAACTAAAAGAGCTAAGAAAACTCAACGGAAAGGTGAGTTTTCTTCTTGTCAGCGATTCAGAGGCTGAAGCAGATAATCAAGAAGTAGATTGGGACAACTTGACAGATGATGAATCAATGCCTGTTCAACCTAAGCGAAAGACTTTCGACACATCAAAAGGAAAAGCACTATGACTTCACCAACTCTCGGTGAAAAGGAAACGACTAGCTCGACGCTTTGGACAAGCACGAGATGTTGATATTACACACCATTAGTTCCTGATTCTCCGCCTCGCTTGGAAGATGTGTTCATTAATGCTGACCGTCTTAGGGCATTTGAACGTCGAGAATGCATCGGAGAAAGACATGTGAATATTGGTGCCCTCCGAGATCACTCACCGGAGTTCGGGATGTTAATTGAACAAGCTAATCTCATCCAAGTTTGCAGATTTCCCGGAATTACTTGGGTATTGTTTTGCATCGTGTGAGAACTTTTTACTCAAATGCGAGACATCTTCAGGAAGATGAACACGGTTCGATACAATTTTACACAACATCTAGGGATGAGACTCAAAATACTCCGCAGTTGATCGGGAAAGTTCTAGAAATGCCATCGAGTAAATCAGAATTAACTATTTAACTGGCAAAAGCTTGACAAATGCTCTGTGGCAAACCGTTATAAAAGGAATTTGTTTGGACGGCACTGAATCGACAGATGGTAAACTATTAATCCAAACAACTCCGACTTGAATACCGGTTTCTCAACTTCATCACTTGTTATAACATTCTCCCGACATGCAAACAAAGGTGGTGAGATGGGATCGCTTGCTGTTTTTATACCTCCTAGGGCATCCATCTGAAGCAGTTGGTTTTGAACATGAACATCCTTACATTATTTGGAACAGAATGTCTAGATATGTTGAGCACCCTCATCCTACCGAACGGCTTCCGTTCCCATTGATCATTATGAGGATTCTAAAGAATTTCAAATCGATATCACTCAACAATCATACCAGCCCTAGAATGTTTGGGGATGATAAATGATCACGATTGTTAATTCCATTCACACATTGCCTCATGTTACTCCAACTCCTTCCTCTGGAAAGGAAACCTATGACAGGACTTCTGCCTCTCATCACGACAAACCCCAAACACGGCCGGGGCCAGATTAAGAAGCATCAGTCACATCAATTTACAAGGGAACAACAACGCTT
>CM055064.1:47007336-47094627 GCA_029204045.2 Tillandsia leiboldiana | reverse complement strand
AACTGGCGATCTTTTTGTCAATTTGATCACACGACCGTCTCTGTGATAGGCTCGATTGATTTGATCTGACATTGGATCGTTCACAATATCGTGCGCGCATCTGTCCGCCTAGGGGTCAAAAAGCAGACTAATTTTATTTTTTTTTATAAATCAGAGTTAAAAGCATTTTTTCTCAGGATGTGAGCAGATCCGCCACGTGTAGAAGATTCTCCCCCGCCAATAGAGACATAATCTCCCTATACACGTACGTCTACAGGCAAAGCAAGTGCTCGATCAAATCAGAAATACTGAAAAAGGCAATCAAGCATGTGTATTAGAGCAACTAAACATAACTAATATAAATCTGCACAATCTATCTAATCATGTATAAAAATAAGGGACTGCTCTATCAATCTCGTCGATCGGTCCTCATGATGTTTGTCCCCATCCTACGTCCCGAAGTATCTAAAAAGGTATAATAATAATCAGGGTGTGAGACGCAACTGAATATATTCCAGTGGTACAACGAGCCGGAGACCAGCAAGTTGTACCTATGGTATACTATAATCGATGGTAAGAAGGCAGATAATATAACAGGTAAACAGGATGATTAAAGGCATAAGCAGGTATATAGCAGGTAAATCAGTAGGTAAGCAATGAGCAAGTATCATCCACGTCAATGAAATGCGAAACTAAAATAGGATCATAATACATGGATATGAAACAATACTGTGTTAATCCATGAGTTTACGCACGCTCTCAACATATCCTTTGAGGATTTGATTAGTATTCTCTGATTGCCCATCGTTTTAAGGATGATATGCTGTGCTAAAATCAGGCGTGTCCCAAGAGTCCGTGAAACTCTTCCAAAACTGTGAATGATCATGGATCCGATCCGACATGAAAGGATGGTTACTCCATAATGGCGCATAATCTCATCAATGTATAGTTTCGCCAACTTGTCTCTCGACCATGTGGTGGGGATCGACAAGAAATGTTTCCATCTTGGTCATCGATCCACAACCACCCATATCGCGTCGTGTCTTGCTTGTGATCTAGGCAAGCCCACGATGAAGTCCATCGCGATATTCTCCTCCTTCCAAATAGGTATCGTAGGCTTTGAAGTTTACCCACCGAAAGTCGTTGCTCAGCTTTTACTTGTTGGCACACTAGGAACTGAGTCACAAAGCGCCCAACATCTTTCTTCAATGCTTGGCCACCAGAAATGTGTCCTCAGATCTTTATACATTTTGGTGCCGCCAGGGGGAATCGTATACGGAGATCGGTGAGCTTTTTGGAGTATCTCCCTTCGCATTTCCTTGTCATTCGATACACACAACAGACCCTGAAACTTCAAGACTCCCTCTGAGTCTACACTGAAGTCCACCGCGCGCCGCCCTCGATGTCCAACCGCACCTTTCAGAGTTTCTCAATAGCAGCTTGCTTTCCTTGATTTTTTCCAACAAGGTGGGTTGCACTCGAAGTGCCATAAGTGTCGTGGGAGCTCCGGTAGCCACCACATCCAATCCAAACCGGCACATTTCTGCTTGCAACGAGTAGTGGTCAGTATCTAATTTTCTGCTCAATGCATCGACCACCACATTTTCTTTTTCCCGGTGGTATATGATACTGACATCGTAATCCTTTAGTACTCAAGCCACCAACGTTGCCTCAGATTCAATTTCTTTTGAGTAAATAGTACTTGATATTTTGTGATCCGTGTAGATCTCACAATACTCGCCATATAAGTTGTCACGCCCCGGGTGTAAACCAGAACCCGGGCTCGTCCACAGACCCGCCGTGCACACGGTATTTCCCGTGTACACGAAGCGCTGGTAACCTGCTCAGATATAAAGAAATAATGCTAGAGCATAAAACAGAGCTAAACTAAAACTAGTACATCTCAGACAAATGCTGGAAATAAAAGTACAATAAACTCTCAAGAATATACATATGTCTCTCCCAGCTCACGAAGTGAATACAACCAGCTGGCCGCAGCCAGACCCAAAATAAAAGAAAATACAACCGTCTGAGTGTACAGGGGATACAACAAAACTACAAAACTCGAGCTCGGGGTAGCAGCTATCTAGTCGGCGATCCTCTTACCTCGATCCTGGGAGGAAGGCCCCGCAACTCCGGCAGATGACTCTGCAAAACAAAGGGGACAAGAAAAGGGAAAAACAGTGGGGGTCAGTACTACTATAAAGACAGTAGCCTCCCCTAGTGGGTAAACCTCAACACAAAACTCCTACCTGCCCACTAGGTCTACCAGAGGCTAAAAGAATAAATGCGGTAACTATGAGTATGACTCCTGATAAAAGCTACCACTAATATGCCTCTACCTGCCCAGCTAAAGATAGCTAAATGTATGCATCAGAATATCGAAGCCTGCCACATCGGGTATGCCAGCCTACGCATAACACCGGTGTGGGATAGGAGTCTCAATGTCTGCCAAATCGGGTATGCCAGCCTACGCATAACACCGATATGGGACAGGAGTCTCAAGGTCTGCTAAATCGGGTATGCCAGCCTACGCATAGCACCGATGGGGTAGGGTTCTCAATGTCTGCCAAATCGGGTATGCCAGCCTACGCATAACACCGATATGGGACAGGAGTCCCAGGGTCTCAAGTCTGCAAATCGCGCACTCCGCTCTATAAGGAAAAGTACCGTCTCCCAAAGGAAGCCCAAAACCCTCTCCCCGAAACCCAAGTATCTGACTACACTAACCCAGCCCCTGCTCTAACCCGAGCATAATATCCCCTATGTCTAAGTGACTGAAGAAAGAATGCAACATGGTTTCTCCTAAGTCAATTCCAGCATGATAGTGTAGCAGAAAAAGGTGGCCTATCTAGGTGACCATTCAAGCATGCAAAAGTCATTACCTTGAATGAACCATTTAAGTATTCTAACCACATACCTCAGCCTTTCATTTAACCAATCAACAAGATAGGGATTTAGCATAAATTCCAAGTAATTCTACTACATGTTTTAAAGCATGGACTCACCATTAATTAACTTGTATTTTTCTAACAATGCGATTATCAATGAAGAAATCAGGATTTCATACAAGCATGCTAGGTCCATCTCACAGATTTACTAACAGCATAATCAAGAGCATTCTAATAGGCCTAGTGATAAATCCCAATAAGAGGTTTACAACATCACCCACCTCGAGCGCTAATCCCAATTCCCAAAAGCGGAACCCAAGCTCAGTCCAAAACTCCCCACCAATCTGTACAAATACCCCAAAGGAAAACACATAAGCTGTACATTCACAATTCCCAGAATCTGTCCCTTAATACCACAGTCCAGAATTCACCAATTTTACCTGCGAAAAATGCCCAGAAAAATCCAAGGAAAATACTGTCGCGATCCTCGCGACGAGCCCGTCGAAACGAGTACCTGCACGCCCAAATCGGAGTTTCCTACGCTGAGATAATAATCCGACAAGGGAAACATCCCAATCCAAACTGTACCAAATTTCTGTAACAAAGAACCACAGAAAAAGGAGATTCTCACCCTCGGCCAAAAACCAGAAAAATCTGAGAAAAATCCAGGAGACTCCTTGCGAAGTGTAGATGAAAATTTCCTCTTGAATCGCCTCGATCGGACGTCCGAGCGAAAAGATACGGCAAGAACACTGCGGTGCTGTCCAAAAATCCGCGACGAAAAATGGGTCAAATGGGTGCTCAGAAAACTCCAAGATCAGCACGGAAATCGAGGAACCTCAAAACACAGGAGTTGAAGTCCTACCTGTCGTGAGTCCAACGGCGCAAGAATCGGCGAAATCCGATGTCGGGGTGAGTCGGAGGAGTCCAAACACTGAGAAGGGGCGAAGAAGATCGCCGGGAAACAAGCGTCGCGCCGCGCCGTAAAATGGTGAACCTCGGGAAGAGTGCCTCGAAAAATCCTCAAAGTTTTCCAAAGGGTAGTGCACTGAGGGAGGAGAAACTTCTCTGAAGAAAGCTCAGCGAAAATAGGGTCCAAAAGCCTACAGGACGAATGGGGGGAGCTATTTATAGGCCCAGCCCACTATGCTGTCGGGCCGGGTTTTCGGGCGCAACTTTCGGGCGCGCTGCGCCGGAAACCCGGTCGCACTCTCCCTGTCCGACGCGCCCGAAACTCCCAGGAGCGGCCACGTCACCCCCAAACAGGGGACAGCAATCCCCGTCGGTCGCCGAGTGCCGCGGTCCCCTCGCGGTCAGCGGGGTAGGTACGGCCGCCCAACCACGAGGCGACACGTGTCGCACTCGAGTGCGGCCGACCGCCCCGCCTGGCGCCACTGTGCACGCACAGTACCGAGGGCGCCCCCCCCCCGCGCACCGTGGACCGCGCCCACGTGGGCCAACGAATCCGAAGCCGCCACGTGTCCTGCGCCCGGTCCACCGCAACCCCGCAACCCGGTGAGCCATGCCGCGTGCGCCGGCCTATCAGGGCACGCCACGTGTCACCCGCCCGCGGCCCATGCACCGCCGTGCTACCCCGTGGACCGAGCTGCGTGAGCCGGCCAATAATAGGCCGCCACGTGGCTCAGGCCGGTCCACGAGGCTCCCCCATGCACCGAAAAACCCCGAAAACTTCCGGAAGCCCGCTTTTGGTCATCCGGACTCCAAATTTAACAAGCAAATAGCCGTTTTCAAGCGTTTTTTCCGCGCTTGAATCCAAATCCAACCTCAGATTGGCCCAAAACCTTTTCTAAAATTCGGCAAATGCAGCCGAAGGCCAAATCAGCTATCCAAGTCTCACAAAGTCCATCTGTGGCACCCCTTTGATGCACCATGGGCTAGACACCCCAACACTAGGTGTTCTACACAATGGATTCATCGGAAAGTTGCATGGGAAAAACCAGAACACTACATCCTCCCCCACAAGAAAAAGTTTTGTCCTCGAAACAAAAGTCATACCTCAAGTAGGTGCCTCGAACAGGTGGGGGTAAGCAGCCATCATCGCTGACTCCAACTCCCAGGTAGCCTCGCGGTCCTCATGACTGCTCCAGAGGATCTTCACATAAGGGATGGCCCGACTGCGCAACTCCCTAACCTCCCGGTCCAAGATCCTCAACGGCCGCTCAACATAGCTCAGATCCTCGGTGACCTCCAGTGGGGTGAAATCGATGATATGAGATGGGTCATGAACATACTTCCTCAAAGTCGATACATGAAAAAACGTCGTGAACACCTGAAGCCTGGGAGGAAGTGCAAGCCTGTAGGCAACTGGCCCTATGCGCTCTAATACCTCGAAAGGTCCAATGTAGCGAGGGCTCAGTTTCCCCCGAATCCCAAACCTTCGGATCCCCTTTGAAGGCGAGACCTTCAGAAAGACATGATCCCCAACCGCGAACTCCAGGTCTCGCCTCCGCACATCTGCATAGCTCCTCTGTCTGCTCTGTGCTGTCTGAAGGTGCTGCCTGACTACCTTGACCTTAGCCTCCACTTCTCTAAGCAACTCTGGCCCCAAGGTCCGCCTCTCACCCACATCGCTCCAATAAAGAGGGGAACGACACTTGCGTCCATACAATGCTTCAAATGGAGCCATTCGGATGCTCGCTTGAAAGCTATTGTTGTACGCAAACTCTGCCAATGATAAGTGTCGTACCCAACCCCCTCCAAAGTCCAGCGTGCAAGCCCGGAGCATGTCCTCAAGAATCTGTATAGTACGCTCTGACTGTCCGTCTGTCTGCGGGTGAAATGCTGTGCTGAAACTGAGCTGTGTCCCCAAAGTAGCCTGTAGGCTCCTCCAGAAGCGCGAAACAAACCTCGGATCTCGGTCAGATACAATGGAGACGGGCACCCCATGCAGCCTCACTACCTCGTCTAAGTACATCTATGCCAGCCGATCGAGGGACCAAGTCACTTGCACCGGTAAAAAGTGTGCGGATTTGGTGAGTCTATCCACGACTACCCAGATAGCATCCGCTCCCGTCTGTGCTCTCGGCAAACCAGTGACAAAATCCATGGTAACATGCTCCCATTTCCATTCAGGGATTGGGAGACTCTGCAACTTGCCAGCAGGTACACGATGTTCAGCCTTTACTTGCTGACAAGTTAGACAGTGCGCTACAAATCTCCCAATGTCTCTTTTCATCCCGTTCCACCAAAACTGTGCCTTAAGGTCCCTATACATCTTAGTCCCACCAGGATGGATGGTATAAGGTGTATAGTGGGCCTCCCTCAAGATCTGCTCTCGGATCTCCGCATCCAAAGGCACACAGGCTCGGTCCCTGTACCGCAGTACTCCCGAAGCATCAACCGAAAAGTCCCCTGCCAAACCAGTCTGCATCTGCTCTCGAATCCTCATCAGGTGGGGGTCCTCACTCTGTCTCTCCCGAATCCTGTCCAACAGAGTGGGCTGCACGACTAGAGACATAAGTCTAGCAGAGACCCCAGGGGACACCACCTCGAGCTCTAACCGCCTCATCTGCTCCAGTAATGGCGCCTGATCGGTGATCAACGAAGATAGACTCTGCACTGCTCTCCTGCTCAGGGCATCAGCAACCACGTTGGCCTTGCCAGGATGGTATAATATGTCTACATCATAGTCTTTCAACAATTCCAACCATCTGCGCTGCCTCAAGTTGAGCTCCTTCTGTGTGAACAGGTATTTCAAGCTCTTGTGGTCGGTGTAAATCTCGCAGTGCTCCCCATACAGGTAGTGGCGCCACAACTTTAGTGCAAAAATCACTGCAGCTAGCTCCAAATCATGGGTAGGGTAATTCTTTTCATAATCCTTCAGTTGCCGAGAGGCATAAGCAATTACCTTTCCCTCCTGCATCAGCACGCAACCAAGTCCACTGTGCGATGCATCACTGTAAATCACATATCCCTTCCCCATAACAGGTAGGGAAAGGATAGGAGCCGACATCAATCTGATCTTTAATTCCTCGAAGCTCCTCTGGCAGTCCTCACTCCAGATAAACTTAATCCCTTTTCGCGTCAAACGAGTGAGGGGTGTGGAAAGTTTCGCAAAACCTTCCACAAACCGACGGTAATATCCTGCTAAGCCCATGAAACTGCGGACCTCAGATACCGTCGTCGGTCGGGGCCAATCCCGGACTGCCTCGATCTTCGCCGGGTCTACTGCCACTCCGGCGGCTGAAATCACATGGCCCAAAAAGGCAACCTCCCGAAGCCAGAAATCACACTTAGATAACTTGGCGTACAACTTTCTCTCTCTCAGAAGTTGTAGCACAATCCTCAGGTGCTCCTCGTGCTCCAAATCGCTTCGGGAATAAACTAGGATGTCATCAATAAAACAACGACGAACCGATCCAGGTATGGTCGAAAAATCCTGTTCATTAAATCCATAAAAGCAGCAGGGCATTTGTCAATCCAAAAGGCATGACGGTGAACTCATAATGCCCGTACCGCGACCTGAATGCCGTCTTTGGGATATCTCGGCCTTCACCTTCAATTGGTGGTAACCAGACTGTAAATCAATCTTAGAAAAGACACAAGACCCTTGCAGCTGGTCAAATAAGTCATCAATGCGCGGCAAAGGGTACTTGTTCTTGATGGTCACTTTATTCAACTCCCGATAATCAACACATAGTCGAAGTGATCCATCCTTCTTCTTCACAAATAGCACCGGCGCTCCCCAAGGCGATACGCTTGGTCTGACAAAACCTTTGTCCATTAAATCCTGGAGTTGCGCCTTTAGCTCTCGCAGCTCAGCCGGTGCCATTCGGTAAGGAGCCTTAGAGATTGGCGCAGTTCCTGGAACTACGTCAATCAAAAACTCAACCTCCCTATCCGGCGGCATATGAATCAGATCTGGAGGAAACACATCCGGGAACTCGTGGACAATAGGGATATCCGGGAGTCCCGGTGCCGCCACAGGCTCCTTAACCACCGACGCCAAAAAGGCCACGCATCCACTGCGCATCATCTGCCTCGCCCGAGAAGTCGAAACCACAGAGGCAAAGAAAGCACTCTGGCACCCCCTGTAAACAAACACCTCCTGGCCTGGCTCGCTAAAAGTAACAGTCTTCGCGGCGCAATCAATCGTCGCGAAATAGCGAGCTAGCCAATCCATCCCCAGCACAATGTCATAATCTCGCAGCTGACTAAGGACCATCAGGTCCGCTGGCAAAATCCAAGACTCAAGCTGTACCGGGCAAGACCAACAACACTCCTCTACAATCAAAATATGATCGGGAATCCGTACCTCTAATGCATGCGGTAACCGACGTAACTCTAATCCATGCGATGATGCAAATGCTCTACTAATAAAAGAATGTGATGCACCGGTATCAAATAAAGTGCGAGCTCTAATGCCGAAAAGTAAAATGATACCTGCCACCACGAGGTCGGCCGCCGCAGAGTCCCCTACCTGGGCGGCGTAGACTCGCCCGCTCTGAGCTGGTGGTCGGTAGTCTGTAGGGTGGGAGGAGGGGGCCCTGCTCGCTGGAGCATAAGGCCGCTGCTGGGGCACCGAAGGAGCTGATGCTGAGGAAGGAGCCTGCGGTGTAGAGAGAGGGCAAGTAGCTCGAATATGGCCGGACTGTCCACACCGATAACAGCGGCCATACCTCTGGTCATAAGTATCCGCCGCGTGCTGTCCCCTACAAAAGACGCACCTGACCGCAGACTGGGGCTGCCTCGACTGCTACTGCTGCTGCCCTTGCCGCTGTGACCCCTGCTGTCGCGACTGCGACCTCTGCTGCTGCGAGTGCTGCTGCTGTCGCTGGGGCTGCTGCTGTGGGGGCCTCTGGGATCCCCCAGGCCCTCGCCGATCCGAACGCCCACGGCCCGTAGACTGTGGCGGTGGCGGTCGGGGCGGCCTCCATGAACTGGCCTGTCCCCCCTCGTCTGGCGCTGGCCGCTTTCTCTCAGAACTCTGAGCGACCGTGGCTCCGCGCCTAGCGACCACATGATCTCCCCTCTCGACCCACTGTGCATGATCCACTGCCTCTGATAAAGTCTGAAGCCTCTGGGCGTGTACCAAGGTATAGATCTCGGGGCGTAAACCTGTCTCAAACAGCTCCACCTGGTGCAGCCCGTCCCTGGCAACATAGGGTACGCAGTTAAGCAACTGCGTAAACTCCTGGAAGTAATCCCATACTGAACGATCACCCTGCTGCAGGTTCTTCAAGTCATCTTCTATCTTCTTCTTCACGCTCGTGGAGAAGTAAGTGTCAAGGATCATCCTCCTGAACTCCGACCAGGGTAGCTGTCGGGTGATCTGAAACTCTAAGGGCTCAACCCGACGCCACCAAGCATCAGCATCCCCCTCCAAACAATGTACGGCCATGTGTACTCTGAATCTCGAATCAATAAAGAAATCTCTGAACAACTTCTCCATTGATGCCAACCACGATCCTATCTCTGCTGGATGAGTACTCCGCCCCGAGAACCTAGGTGGTCCTCGCTTACAGAACTGTGCGAGTTTGTCAGCAAACTCCTGCTCCTCCGCTGGGGTCAATGGCCTGATCACCCCCTGAGCCCCACTGCTAGACGACGGTGCCGTAGGAACAAGTGGAATAGCCGGCGGTACAACCGGTGGTACAGGGGCCTCTACAGTAGTAGGGGGTGGTGCCGCAACCTGAGCCAGCAACTGCTCAAATCTCTGCTCCTGTCGGCGGTGACTCTCCGCCAACTGGGCCACCATGACCCTCAGCTCACTGATCTCAGAAGGCCTGGACTGCTCCGGCTCCTCCGGGGGTGTAGGAGTACCCCGAGTAGGGATCTGCCGCCTAGGAGGCATCCTGCCACACAAGAAACCACGGGTCAGAACCAACCCACACACGACCCAATCCAGCGAAAGTCATGGACATCCCCCTATTCCTGTAACCTTATGTTGTCTACAGCCAACATAACAGTCCACCAGAAATAGGCTATGCCAATCCCTCTCCACTCACAGGAAGAGTTTAATAACAAATTGCCGACTTTCGCAAAATATCGCGTCACTCACGCCCTGCCTTCCTAGGGTCTGCCAAAAAGCCTAGGGTTTCCTAAGTCCCAACTGACCTATCCCTAAGCTCTGATACCAAAATAATCTGTCACGCCCCGGGTGTAAACCAGAACCCGGGCTCGTCCACAGACCCGCCGTGCACACGGTATTTCCCGTGTACACGAAGCGCTGGTAACCTGCTCAGATATAAAGAAATAATGCTAGAGCATAAAACAGAGCTAAACTAAAACTAGTACATCTCAGACAAATGCTGGAAATAAAAGTACAATAAACTCTCAAGAATATACATATGTCTCTCCCAGCTCACGAAGTGAATACAACCAGCTGGCCGCAGCCAGACCCAAAATAAAAGAAAATACAACCGTCTGAGTGTACAGGGGATACAACAAAACTACAAAACTCGAGCTCGGGGTAGCAGCTATCTAGTCGGCGATCCTCTTACCTCGATCCTGGGAGGAAGGCCCCGCAACTCCGGCAGATGACTCTGCAAAACAAAGGGGACAAGAAAAGGGAAAAACAGTGGGGGTCAGTACTACTATAAAGACAGTAGCCTCCCCTAGTGGGTAAACCTCAACACAAAACTCCTACCTGCCCACTAGGTCTACCAGAGGCTAAAAGAATAAATGCGGTAACTATGAGTATGACTCCTGATAAAAGCTACCACTAATATGCCTCTACCTGCCCAGCTAAAGATAGCTAAATGTATGCATCAGAATATCGAAGCCTGCCACATCGGGTATGCCAGCCTACGCATAACACCGGTGTGGGATAGGAGTCTCAATGTCTGCCAAATCGGGTATGCCAGCCTACGCATAACACCGATATGGGACAGGAGTCTCAAGGTCTGCTAAATCGAGTATGCCAGCCTACGCATAGCACCGATATGGGGTAGGGTTCTCAATGTCTGCCAAATCGGGTATGCCAGCCTACGCATAACACCGATATGGGACAGGAGTCCCAGGGTCTCAAGTCGGCAAATCGCGCACTCTGCTCTATAAGGAAAAGTACCGTCTCCCAAAGGAAGCCCAAAACCCTCTCCCCGAAACCCAAGTATCTGACTACACTAACCCAGCCCCTGCTCTAACCCGAGCATAATATCCCCTATGTCTAAGTGACTGAAGAAAGAATGCAACATGGTTTCTCCTAAGTCAATTCCAGCATGATAGTGTAGTAGAAAAAGGTGGCCTATCTAGGTGACCATTCAAGCATGCAAAAGTCATTACCTTGATGAACCATTTTAAGTATTCTAACCACATACCTCAGCCTTTCATTTAACCAATCAACAAGATAGGGATTTAGCATAAATTCCAAGTAATTCTACTACATGTTTAAAGCATGGACTCACCATTAATTAACTTGTAGTTTTCTAACAATGCGATTATCAATGAAGAAATCAGGATTTCATACAAGCATGCTAGGTCCATCTCACAGATTTACTAACAGCATAATCAAGAGCATTCTAATAGGCCTAGTGATAAATCCCAAATAAGAGGTTTACAACATCACCCACCTCGAGCGCTAATCCCAATTCCCAAAAGCGGAACCCAAGCTCAGTCCAAAACTCCCCACCAATCTGTACAAAATACCCCAAAGGAAAACACATAAGCTGTACATTCACAATTCCCAGAATCTGTCCCTTAATACCACAGTCCAGAATTCACCAATTTTTACCTGCGAAAAATGCCCAGAAAAATCCAAGGAAAATACTGTCGCGATCCTCGCGACAAGCCCGTCGAAACGAGTACCTGCACGCCCAAATCGGAGTTTCCTACGCTGAGATAAAAATCCGACAAGGGAAACATCCCAATCCAAACTGTACCAAATTTCTGTAACAAAGAACCACAGAAAAAGGAGATTCTCACCCTCGGCCAAAAACCAGAAAAATCTGAGAAAAATCCAGGAGACTCCTTGCGAAGTGTAGATGAAAATCGCCTCTTGAATCGCCTCGATCCGACGTCCGAGCGAAAAGATACGGCAAGAACACTGCGGTGCTGTCCAAAAATCCGCGACGAAAAATGGGTCAAATGGGTGCTCAGAAAACTCCAAGATCAGCACGGAAATCGAGGAACCTCAAAACACAGGAGTTGAAGTCCTACCTGTCGTGAGTCCAACGGCGCAAGAATCGGCGAAATCCGATGTCGGGGTGAGTCGGAGGAGTCCAAACACTGAGAAGGGGCGAAGAAGATCGCCGGGAAACAAGCGTCGCGCCGCGCCGTAAAATGGTGAACCTCGGGAAGAGTGCCTCCAAAAATCCTCAAAGTTCTCCAAAGGGTAGTGCACTGAGGGAGGAGAAGCTTCTCTGAAGAAAGCTCAGCGAAAATAGGGTCCAAAAAGCCTACAGGACGAATGGGGGGAGCTATTTATAGGCCCAGCCCACTATGCTGTCGGGCCGGGTTTTCGGGCGCAACTTTCGGGCGCACTGCGCCCGGAAACCCGATCGCACGCTCCCTGTCCGACGCGCCCGAAACTCCCAGGAGCGGCCACGTCACCCCCAAACAGCGGACAGCAAATCCCCGCGGTCGCCGAGTGCCGCGTGTCCCCTCGCGGTCAGCGGGGGTAGGTACGGCCGCCCAACCACGAGGCGACACGTGTCGCACTCGAGTGCGGCCGACCGCCCCGCCTGGCGCCACTGTGCACGCACAGTACCGAGGCGCCCCCCCCGCGCACCGTGGACCGCGCCCACGTGGGCCAACGAATCCGAAGCCGCCACGTGTCCTGCGCCCGGTCCACCGCAACCCCGCAACCCGGTGAGCCATGCCGCGTGCGCCGGCCTATCAGGGCACGCCACGTGTCACCCGCCCGCGGCCCATGCACCGCCGCGCTACCCCGTGGACCGAGCTGCGTGAGCCGGCCAATAATAGGCCGCCACGTGGCTCAGGCCGGTCCACGAGGCTCCCCCATGCACCGAAAAACCCCGAAAACTTCCGGAAGCCCGCTTTTGGTCATCCGGACTCCAAATTTAACAAGCAAATAGCCGTTTTCAAGAGTTTTTCCGCGCTGAATCCAAATCCAACCTCTGATTGGCCCAAAACCTTTTCTAAAATTTGGCAAATGCAGCCGAAGGCCAAATCAGCTATCCAAGTCTCACAAAGTCCATCTGTGGCACCCCTTTGATGCACCATGGGCCAGACACCCCAACACTAGGTGTTCTACACAATGGATTCATCGGAAAGTTGCATGGGAAAAACCAGAACACTACATAAGTAATGCCGTCACAACTTCAATGCAAATATCACTTCGGCAAGCTAGAGGTCGTAGGTGGGGTAATTCTTTTCATAACACTTCAGCTGTCGTGGGGCATAAGCTATAACCTTCCCCTCTTACATAAGTACACACCCCAAACCACTCCCCGATGCATCACTATACACCACAAAGTCCTTCCCCGCCGTGGGTAAGTGTCGCGGGAGCTCCGGAAGCCACCACTTCCAATCCAAACCGTCACATTTTTGCTTGCAACGAGTAGTGGTCAGTAATTTGATTTTTTGCTCAATGCGTCGGCCACCACATTTGCTTTTTCTTGATGGTATATGATACTGACATCGTAATCCTTTAGTATCTCAAGCCACCGACGTTGCCTCAGATTCAATTCCTTTTGAGTAAATAAATACTTGAGACTTTTGTGATCCGTGTAGATCTCACAATACTCGCCATATAAGTAATGTCGCCACAACATCAATGCAAATATCACTTCGGCAAGCTCAAGGTCGTGGGTGGGGTAATTCTTTTTATTACTCTTTAGCTGTTGAGGGGCATAAGCTATAACCTTCCCCTCTTGCATAAGTACACACCTCAAACCACTCCCCAATGCATCACTATACATCATAAAGTCCTTCCCCGCCATAGGTAATGTGAGGATTGGAGTCGATGTCAACATTCCCTTCAGAAGTTGGAAGCACTTATTGTACTCATCACTCCAAATGAACTTAACTCCTTTCTTTGTGTGGCCGGTAAGTGGAGGGGTAATTTTGGAGAACCATTTCATGAACCATCTATAATATCCTATAAGCCTGACAAAGTTTCGAACTTCGGTAACATTGGTTGGTCGAGGCTAATTTATAATTTCTTCAATCTTCTTGGGGTTCATTGACACTACTGTCTCAGAGATCACATGTTCTAAAAATGCCACTTTTCGGAGACAAAATTTACATTTCTCTAGCTTCGCGAATAGCCTCCTCTCCCGAAACACTTACAATACTTGCCGAAGATGCTCCTTGTTCTCTATGTCACTCCGGGAGTAGACCAAGATGTCGTCAATGAAGACCACGATAAATCGGTCCATGAATGGTTGGAAGACGTGAATCATTAAATCTATGAACGTCACCGGGGTATTGGTCAACCCAAACGGCATTACGGTAAACTCATAGTGACCGTAACGCGTCTTGAAAGCTATTTTATGCACATTCTCTAGCTTTATTTTCAACTGATGGTATCCCGATTGAAGATCAATCTTCGAAAATATTCAAAAACATTGCAACTGATCGAACAGGTCATTGATCCTTGATAATGGATATCGGTTCTTGATTGTCACTTTATTGAGCTCCCGATAATCCACACTCAACTGCAATGAACCGTTCTTCTTCCTCACGAACAGTACTGGAGCTCCCCTAGGTGATACACTAGGCCTTATAAAACTCTTGTCCAGCAAGTCCTGTAACTAAGTCTTGAGCTCTTTCAACTCTATTGGGGCCATTCTATATGACGCCTTCGAAACTGGAGCCGTCCCAGAAATCAAGTCTATGATGAACTCGATCTCCCGGTCCTCCGGCATATTCGGCAACTCCGCGGGAAATACATCTAGATACTCCCGCGCTACTGGAATATTCTTCATTGCCGGTTCCTCTTTTCGCTCCTCCACTATGGTAGCCAAATAGGCCACACATCCACCATTGATTAACTTCTTGGCTTGAGACGTGGAGACCGTCATAGCGAATAGTGAGCTTCTACATCCCTTGTAGATGAACTCATACTGTCATGGTTCCCGAAAGGTGATGACTCGACTCTCATAATCAATAGTGGCATAATATTTCGAGAGCCTGTCCATTCCTAACACCATGTCGAAGTCTACCAGTCGCCTTAAAACCAAGAAGTCCACTTGTATAAACCAATTGCCTATCCACACAGGACAGGTGGGGCTATACTTAGTGACCAAAAAAGAGTGCTCTGGCACTTGCCGTAATGCCCTCAGACTTAAGTACCTCTAGCACGTATATCATGGCAAAAGACCTATTGATAAATGAATGTGATGCACCTGTGTCGAATAAAGCCTTGTATCAGACATCATTAATTGAAGTTATACCTGCCAAGACATCGTTCACGGCCGGCTCTTCCTCGACCACTTGAGTGGCAAAAATTCGCCCACTCGGTGACTGGCAAGATGCAAATGGTCGCCCACTAGATAGGGTCGGTGATGCCCCAAAACTCTCCCTCGAGGCAGATAGAATCGATACAGTAGACGGAGCTAGAGACGCGCCTTTGTAGCACTCCGAGGACATGTGGCCCAGCCGGCCATGTCTATAGCACCTCCCTTGGCGCTCCTCACATTACGGCGGTTGATGCGATCATCCGCAAACGACGCACTTCTCGAGGGTCATGGGATGACGGGACTCCCGAGAATGCGACTACTGGCAAGGATGCTTAGGGGGCCGCTTTGTTACGGAATTTGAGTTGGCGTATTTCATTAATTCGGTTAAGTCTTGAAGATTGAAGATAAAGAAGGTTGGATCACATAACTCAATCTCAAGAAAGAAGAATTCAAAAGGATCAGGTATGTTTAACTAATTATCTTTGGTGATCCGAATACTTCTTATAGTGTAGAAACACTTGGATGAATTTTTAATTGCATAAAAATCAAAAACTGGACATGGGACATGTTCAGGATCCGGATCAGACACTTCGATCTGGATCCCGAAGGGTGTTAGTTCATACGCAAATTCAATCCGGAGCGTAGCCTCCTTTGATCCGGATCCCGAACACTGGTTTTTGCTGTAATATATGAACGATCCGGATCAGGCATTTCAATCCGGATCCCGAACATTGGTGTTTGGTGAATTGTATGAACGATCCGGATCAGGCACTTCGATCCGGATCCCGAACCTTTGTTTTTCTGGAAACTGTCTGTCTCGTTACTGCAATCCGGATCGCCGAAATCCGATCCGGATCGCCGTCCTGAAAAATTCCAGAAAAGGTTAGTTTTTGATTCTTATCCTCTTCCAACGGTTTCTAACCTATAAATAGACCCTTTAATTCATCTTTTAGGGTACGACGCAAAATGGAAAAAATACGACCGAAATAGAAAAATCCACATATAGAGAAGAAAGGAAATACTAGATTTAATTCTATGTTTCTTCATCTATTTTATTAATTTGATTCTAGGTTTTCCAAACTCAGATTTTGAGTAGAATCAAATTAATGAGCACTTAGATGGTATTTCCGATCTATTTCTAATCTAAGTATTCGGCGGATCATCACCACCCAAAAACAACGATTTCCCAAAATCGGCGCGTGGACTCGCGTGGCCTTGTGGATTCAAGGTGCTACCACTCTCGTGGATTCGGAGCGAGGTACGTTCGTGGATTCGAGACGTGCTACTGGGTGAAGACCGTGGATTCGGTCGGACGTCGTGGACTCGACGTTGGACGCCGTGGATTCGGCGTTGGACGCAGATCGTGGATTCGAGAAGCGTTGCGGAGCGAGCGGAGAAGATCAACTAGGAGCGTATGGAAAAAGGTTGAGTCGTCTGTGAGTACGGTATATCACCTTTGTACGTGTTATAATTCTAGTGGATTTCACCGTGTTATCGGTCCCGTGGTTTTTTACTCCGGTTTGGAGTTTTCCACGTAAAAATCTCTGCGTGTTATTTATTTTTCCGCATTGGGTTTTATATCGCAAAGATTTTTGAGTGTTTATTGTTTACACCTATTCACCCCCCTCTAGGTGTTTTTTCCCCTATTTAGATCCAATTATACATAACCCAACAAGTGGTATCAGAGCGGGAATATGGTTGTAAACAATGGTTGAAGGTGGAAACATCAACAGACCTCCTGTCACGCCCCGGGGTCGAAACTGCGACCCGGGCTCGCCAACAGATCCGCCACCTATGCCAACCTGCATAGGCGAAGCGTCCTACCTGCAAGAAAAGTACTACAGCTAAACAGATATCAGAGCTATAAATAAAAACCTGCTGTATAACTAAAATCAATCACTGTACAACTGGAAATAATACAACAAGATCCGCCTCCCAAAAAAAAAAAAAATACAATGTCCTCAAATACAAGCTCTGAACCCAACCGGGAGGTATCTCCAATAAATACAACGGTGTACAGTCTCTCAATACATAATATCCTCACTAAAACAGTCTCTCAAAAGAGGAAAAAGAAACAACTAATCTACTGATGATCTCGTCTTAAGGGGTACCGCTACTCTCCAACGACGGGTAGGGATCTAGCTCGCGACTCCCTCGCCTCGAACAACAACCGCAGAATCCGCAACACCCGCTAAGACTCTGCAAAATAAGGGAGAGGAAGAAAAAGGAGGGGGGAAGACCCCCAAAGGGTGTGAGAACTACACCAAAAAGGGAGTTCTCAGTGGGTACCACCGCCAGACCTGACGGTCTGCCCACTAAGTCCTCAAGAGACATAAGATAACCAAAGCAGAAAAGACTGAAATAGGAAAGCTGGAGACTCTCAACAGCTACCATGCCTCTATCTAAAAGCTCAAATGGGGAAACTCTGATAAAGATATGCAACACTCGCACACGAGGTGCTCAATCAACCCAATCGAGCTGACTGCCACATCGGGTCCAGTCAAACCTGCGCCCACCTACAACCACCTCCCGCTGACGGGCAGGAATTACGTAGGGCGTCCAAACGGACTAACTCGCTATCGAGTAGTGGCTCATGCAGGCTATAGTCAAAATCCACGCTCTCTCTCAGAACGGGTAAACTCAAGATCGCCAAGCCTCTCGCACAACGGTCAACAACTCACAAAGATCTCGGGACCACAGTCCCCAAATGGATCCCAACAACACTAGCACCGGTCTAAACACAGCTACTAGACTCCACTCGGTCCCCCTGACACAAGTGAAACAAGAAAGGCAAATATCTGTAATAAACCCAATCTAGTGCCACTAGTAAAACTGGCATTGCCTGCTCAGCGGAATCTGCACACAAGGCTCGAAACCGCGGGATCGGCCCGCACGGCTCGCATCCCAAAATAAGTATCAGACCGGCACACAAGGCTGGGTCCGAAAAGCCTACCTCCGGAGTGGCGCTCGAGGGGAGCGACCCGCACGAGTAAAGTATCTCAGTAACAGTATCTCAGTATAGCAGGACTTTGATCATCAATCTGATCAAAGTGGGAAAACTCAACCACCAAGGAAAGACCCGACCTCAATCGGATGCAACTGAACGATAAGTGGGAAACTCCATCCACTAAAGAAAACTGATACCCAATCAGGTGCATAGAGAAACATCCGGTCAACCGCCCAATATCCGTGGTTGCCGCAAAGCCCCACAACTAATCCAACCTGTCCCAGACACGAAGTCCCGACTACACTATCCAGACCCCTGCTCGAACCCGAGCAACACTGACCACCTGACTAACAAGAAGGAGAAAGGAAAAGCATGGTTTCTCCTAAGTCAAGTTCCCATAAGTAGTGTAGCAATAAAAAAGGGGCCTAACTATATGTCCATACAAGCATGCATTTGTCCTCAAGAAAGATACAACAAAGTAATCCACATGCCTACACCTGACCATAATCCTCGATCATAATAACTCCTCAGAGTACAAATCCGCACATAGCTACGAAATCCTGTCCCAAAGCATAAACCAACCACATGAAAGGCTATGTGCTAACATGGCATGTTACATAATCTCATAGGGTAACATTATCCTAGGTAAGCTTACACTAATCATCACATAGATGTCCAAGTCATGCAAGTCCTCAGTATGCCTCATAAATACTATTCTTGCAATCATTTATACAAATATCATTATCAAGCTCACCTACCTTACAAACATAAACCATGTACCCTAAACATGCATGCATCAGTCATAGAGGGGTGACATCCCCACAAGTGCACTTATATTCGCCATAACATAATCATTGCCTTATACAGTTACTGATATTAAGCTTACCCACCTGAAGTGCTCAAACCAAGGCAAACCTGAAGTCGGTGAAGAGCGCAGACGCTCACAGTCCAAATTCTGCCGAAACTGCATCCTCGGTGCACGTCGCGAAAGCCTCAGCTCCAAACAGCTGAAAGTATCCCGAAATCAAAGTCTGCAGATCCAACGGGTCCAGCAACACTTGCAAACACCCCTGGGTACAACAATAAGGCCCAACATTACACTTTTATTCCAAAATTTAACCAAGTACACACAGTCTGAAAATCAGTCCCAAAGATGTAATTATTTCACCCACAGCGAGAACTCAGAAAATTCCAAAATAAATACTGTCGCGATCGTCGCGTCGATACCTTCGAAACGAGTACCTGCACGTCAAATTCCGAGCCCCGTAGGCCGAGTTACAAATTCCACAATACAGGGCGCTCACAAACACACAACCACACATCTGTAAACTCTTGTACAGATAAAGGGAGAAAAGTATACCTCCGGGCAAGCCTCAGAAAAATCCAAGAAAAATACTGTGGCAATCCTCGCGTCGAGTAGATGAAAAATGTCCAAAGGCTCGTCTCCATCCGATGCCCGGTTGCGGAGATAAAAATCCGGCAAGATGGTGCTGTCCAGAATTTCCATCAGCGGCAAGGAGGGTTAAAAACGTACCCGGAACCCCAAACAGAGCTCAAATCTAAGAAAAGTGGACAATACAAGAATTGTAGATCTACCTCTCGTGAATCCGACGCCGTGAAAATCATCTAAAAATATTATCGGGGTGGCTCTGTGGACCTCTCATACCAAACTACGACGATAACGGGCCTGCGATGAAAATATGTCGCTCTGTGCCACGATGCCGAAGTCGTCGACGCCGCGCCTTCCAAAAATTCCGAACTTCCTCCACAAGATGCGCGACAAGGTGAGCAACAAATTTGGTGAAGGGCCCTCAGGCCAGAGAGCTCGGGAAAAGCCCGAAAAAGGCAGTGCAAAGGGCCTATTTATAGGCCCACCCGAAAAATCCCGAAAATGGGCTTTGGGCCGAAATTTTCGGGCGCAAGCAGAATCGGGCGTGAACAGTGTTGGGCCTGGCCCAACACTGTAGCCGCCCGAAACACCCACGGCCTGCCACGTCGCACCCGAACAGCGGACAGCCACACCGGCCATCCGTTGCTCGACACGTGGCGCGCGGAGATGCCGACGCGTGGACCGCACTCAGCCCCCGACCGCGCCCACGTGCGCGCCTGCGCCGCCGCCTGCCACCCTGCACGCACGCGCCCCGAGGCGGCCTGCACCCGTTCCGTGGACCGCGTGCACGTTGACCGGCCAATCAGTGTGCGCCACGTGTCCCCCAACCGGTCCACCGTACACCCGCCTTTCCCGTGGACCGCGCCCGCTACGCCGGCCCAACCGGGAGCCGCCACGTGGCCCGCGACTGGTGCACGCCTCCGCGGTGGACCGCGCACCTGCCCGACCTGCTCCGCCGCGCTCCGCCGCTGCCCGCCACCGCAGGCCGCCGCCGCCGGTGCCGGAACAGTACCCTAGCCTCGAAAAACGTGCCGAATCATCCGGACTCCGAAAAATGCAAGTGAATAGTCCATTTTCATCGTTTTCGCGCGCTGAATCCAAATCCGAAGTCCATTTTGCCAAATTCCAACTCTAAAAATTGTCGAAGGCATCCAAAAAGATGTTCCTTGATCCAAACTTCGCGCTGAGTCCAATTTTAATATCCATAGCGCGCGAAACCACTTCTAAGCATCCGACGGGGTCATCAGACTACTCTCGTGATCCACTACACACACACCGAGTCCATCATTAGTGTCCAATAGGTGCACAAATACCACCGACACGCCACATAGGCCACCAGGAGCTGCTGGTCAACCAGTAATCTCGTCGTGGGGATCCAGGTCCTCACACCTCCGTTCTTCGATGGAACAAATTATGCGTACTGGAAAGTACGGATGAAAGCCTTTTTAATTTCCATCGACGAACGGGTGTGGCAATCAATTGAATTAGGATGGTCTAATCCAACTGAAATTATTGCTGATGTTCGCACCATCAAACCTAGGTCGAAATGGACCAAGGAAGAGATAGATTATTCTTCTTACAATGGCAAAGGGATTAATGCTCTATTTAATGCTTTGTCTCAAACTGAGTTCTCTCGCATCTCGGCATGTGAGACTGCGAAAGAAATCTGGGATGTTCTTCAAGTTACACATGAGGGAACTAACCTTGTGAAGATTCAGAAACTGCAAATGCTTACGAGCAAGTTTGACTCTATTTTCATGGCAGAAAATGAATCGTTCACAGACTATTACACACGATTGCAAGACATCGTAAACTCATGTGCTAACTTGGGAGAGAAGATTCCAGAATTTAAAGTTATAAGAAAAATATTAAGAACTCTTCCTGAAAGATTTCGATCCAAGGTTACGGCCATTGAAACTATTAAACACCCGGACAAAATCCGTGTAGAAGAATTAGTTGGCTCATTACAAACTTATGAAATGACATTTCCTACTAACTATTCTTCTGGAAAAGCATCCTTTTCTAAGTCTTCAGGTTTAGCATTGAAAACAACAAAAGAAGAAGACACGGATTCATCCTCCTCAGACGATGACGTAAACCTATCTATGGAGGACTTTGAGAAGCAGCTCGCTCTCTTGACAAGAAGATTTCGCCGAAACTTTCGAAGGGGTAACTCAAGCAAAATTCCATCCTTCGTAAAGTCGAAGAAAGGCAAAGGTTCTTCAAGTTTCAAACCAAGAAAGCAAGAGGGTTTTTCTAAGGATAAGAAAAGCTCAGAAGGACAAGTCCAATGCTTAAAGTGCCGAGGGTACGGCCATATCTCAACGGAGTGTCCCAATAAGAATCCGTCAAAGAAGAAAGCGATACAAGCCGTCACTTGGGATGACACCTCATCGTCAAATGAGTCATCGTCAAGTGATGAAGAAGATAACCCAACGGCGTTCCACGCGTCCACATCTTCACCCTTCATGTGCTTAATGGCTAGTACATCCGAGTCATTGTCCAACTCCACTATTGAAAAAATTGCAACGGACGATGAATCGGATAATTCAGAAGGTGAAGACTTTGCTCTTGCCTACCATAAGCTTTTGAGGGATTCAAAGAAACTGGCAAAGCAAAACAAGAGTTTGAGAGGGAGATTGCAGGATCTCGAAGAAGAAGCAAAAAGAGCATCTTCTCTCTCAAACGCTCTTGAAGTGGAAAGGGATAATCTGATTAAAATAAATGTTTCCCTTCAAGAGTCCAATGAGCAATTCGAGAAGAATTATGTAGATATGGTGAACAAAGCGAATTACTTCTTGAAGCTCAACGGCGAGGCCCGACAGGAAAAATTGGAAATGACAAAGACCATTCTCCAACTCAAGGATGACTTACAGCGATTTTCATCAGGAAGGAGTAAGTTGGATAAGCTTCTTGGTCTTGGTCAATCAAACAAATTCGGCCTCGGATACAATCGAACTAAAGACAATTTTAGTTCGGTTGGGACAGTCTTTGTGCCCCAGTCGGTATCTCCTCCTCCGACACCGGAATTGACGACAAACAACGACAACAAACCTACTTCCCCCTCTTCGGAATTGTCAAGCACCAAGGTATGCTTTCGTTGTGGTATTGCAGGGCACATAAGGAGAAATTGCAAGATGGGAGCCAAACGCTCAACTCAAGCACTTCTTGCAACGACTACCAAAAGGGTGATTCCTCGAAAATCAAATGCAAATTATTCGAAGGAAAAGAGCCTCGGTAGTTCATCAAACAAGACGACGACGTCAAGGAAAAGCGATGGATCAAACAAGACGCTTTCACCAAAGGTATCAACTTCACAATCATTTCCGACGTACACCAAAACTCAAAAGGTTTGGGTACGCAAAGGTGAAATCTTCCCTTGTCTTGTTACAAATATTTCCTTGCATGCATATGATAATTCGTCTTGGTATCTGGATAGCGGTTGTTCCCGTCACATGACCGGTGACAAAAACTGCTTTCAAAATTTTGAGAAAATCTCCGGAGGACTTGTAGTTTTCGGAGACGGTCAGTCTTCCAAAATTATTGGAAAAGGAACAGTAGCTATTCCAGATGGCCCGATTCTGAATAATGTCTTATTTGTTGATGGCCTTAAGACTAACCTCATAAGTATCAGTCAACTTTGTGACAATGGTTTTTCAGTAAATTTTTCATCTATTGAATGCATTGTAACTGATAAGGACAATGTTTTCTTTCTAAAGGGGGTTAGATCTGAAAACAATTGTTATGTTGTTCCCAATAAAATTTCTGAAAATTGTAACTTAGCCTCTTTGAATAATGAAACACTTTGGCATGAAAGGCTAGGTCACATAAATTTTAAGGAACTTGCTAGAATTTCAAACAAAGACGTGGTCAAGGGGGTTCCAAAACTTTCACTTAAACAAAACATTGTGTGTGGTGGTTGTCAAAAGGGAAAACAATCCAGGACTGCACATAAGAACTTGAACCACGTTGATACTAATCGGCCCTTAGAATTATTGCATATGGATCTTATGGGGCCGACACGTCAACCATCCTTGGGAGGTAAATGGTATATTTTCTTATTGGTTGATGATTTCTCTAGATATTCATGGGTAGCATTTTTAAAAGAGAAAGCTGATACCTTTGATTCTTTTCACGAGATTTGCCTTCGTATTATGATTGAAAAGAATGAAAAGATCATTCGTGTTAGAAATGATAGAGGTGGAGAATTCATAAATTCTAAATTCATTGATTTCTGCACTTCCAATGGCATTAAACATGAATTCTCAGCACCCTATACACCTCAACAGAATGGTGTAGTCGAGCGCAAAAACAGGGTTGTACAAGAGATGGCACGTGTTATGCTTCATAACCAGAATTTACCGTTATATTTTTGGGCTGAAGCTGTGAACACTGCAATCTATGTTATTAATCGAGTTTATTTGCGCCTGGGCACTTTAAATACACTATATGAACTATGGTTTTGTAGAAAACCAAACATCAAATATTTTCGTATCTTTGGGAGTCGGTGTTATATTTTACGTGACCGCGAAAATCTTGGAAAATTTGACTCTCGAAGTGACGAAGGGATTTTCATGGGTTATTCTACAAATAGTAGAGCATATTGGGTATTTAACTTGGAATCTAAAACGATTGTAGAATCCATAAATGTTAAAGTAGACGAAGCTTTCCACTTTGCATCTGATAAATCTACCCCTGATATCTCTCTTGATGATGATACTCCTGTAAATGCATCTTCTCATGATAATACTTCCAATATTAATGATGCATCTAATGGTTCTTCAAGTTTATCTGATGTGCAGGAATCATCACATGTACCTCCGAGTACTCCATTACCTCAAACGTTACGCATCTCCAAGGATCATCCTGAATCAAACATTATTGGAGACCCACAAGAAGGAGTCAGAACTCGGAGACAGTTGGTTTGTGGATTCGCTTGTTACGTTTCCTTAATCGAACCAAAGAACATCGATGAAGCTCTTCAGGATGACTACTGGATTGAATCAATGCAGGAAGAGCTCCATCAGTTTGAACGAAACAAAGTCTGGGAATTAACGACGCCTCCGAAGCAACACAATGTGATCGGTACTAAATGAATTTTCAAGAACAAGAAAAATGAGGATGGTACCATCATCAGAAACAAAGCACGTTTAGTTGCTCAAGGCTACTCTCAAATAGAAGGTATAGACTTTGACGAAACGTTCGCCCCTGTAGCTAGACTCGAGTCCATTCGTATCTTATTCGCTATTGCTTGTCACTTTAAAATAAAACTCTTTCAAATGGACGTTAAGAGCACGTTTTTAAATGGGTTTCTAAATGAGGAAGTTTATGTGGCTCAACCGAAAGGTTTTGTAGACTGTAAACTACCTAACCATGTTTTTCGTTTGAAAAAGGCTCTTTACGGTTTAAAACAAGCACCGCGAGCGTGGTACGAAAGGTTGACAAAGCACCTTTTGGAGAAGGGCTATACTCGAGGGGGAGCAGATCGGACTCTCTTTGTGAAGCATTATCAGGATAACTTCATTGTTGCACAAATCTATGTCGATGACATTGTATTTGGAGCAACAAAGGATAACGATGCTTCTAAATTCGCAGAAACCATGGAAAGCGAATTTGAGATGTCTATGATGGGCGAACTGACATACTTTCTTGGATTGCAAGTGAAACAAAATGGTGAAGCCATCCATCTGTGTCAATCCAAGTATGCAAAGGAGTTGGTAAAGAAATTCGGATTAGAAGATTCTAAAGATTTTCCTACTCCTATGGGAACTAGCAATAAGGGATTAGGAAGTGAATCTCTTAGTGATAGTGTAGACGAGAAACTCTATCGAAGTATGATTGGAAGTCTACTCTACCTCACAGCGAGTCGCCCGGACATATCCTTTAGTGTTGGGATCTGCGCGAGATATCAGTCAGCACCAAAGGAGGATCACCTGAAAGCGGTGAAACGGATCATCCGGTACGTCAAAGGAACTGTAAACTTCGGAATTTGGTATCCTATGGGAACAAGTCTTGACATTATAGGATATTCAGATGCCGATTGGGCAGGATCAGTGGATGATCGGAAAAGTACGAGTGGTGTATGTTTTTATCTTGGCCATTGTCTTGTTGCATGGTATAGTAAAAAGCAAAACTGCATTGCACTCTCGACTGCCGAAGCGGAATATATCTCAGCGGGTAGTTGTTCAACTCAACTCATTTGGATGAAAAGCGTGTTGAGCGACTTCCGGATTTCAGTAACTTCGGTAACTGTTTTATGTGACAACACTAGTGCTATAAACATTTCAAAAAACCCTGTGTTGCACTCAAGAACAAAACACATTGAACTTAGATATCATTTTCTTAGAGAGCTAGTTGAATCAAATATTCTTCAAATTTCCTACATTTCAACTGAAGATCAATTAGCTGACATTTTAACAAAACCCTTGGATCAAAAACGTTTTATTCATTTGCGTAAAGCAATTGGAATGCTTTCCTTGAAATAACCCTTTTTTTGAAACTCTTGTTTAGGTTAGGTTTTGTTTTTGTGTTTTTGTTCATTATCTATGCTTAGACATAGAACATTAATTGAGCATATGTCTTATTGACTTTAACTGCATCCTTTTATATGTTTAGAAATTTATTATGCTTTAGATATCATAATATTTCAGTTGATGCAATGATCATTTATATCTATTAAGTCATCTTTTAAGTGATCAAAGTCAATTTCTCTCTCAATGATCTCTTGGTATAGTTTTTATCTTATTTGACTATTTAGTCGAGTATGAAATCGAGATCAATATTTGGTTGAATACTTTATATCTTAAATAATTGATAGCCAATTGAGGGGGAGTCAAAGAAAAAGTGTTATGCTCAAAAGATGTGGAAAGAGTTACATCCCAATGAGGAGTGTGAAAACTACCACCACATGGAGGAAAGAGCTACCACCTCGGTCGTCCGAGTACTGTGTGCAGCTACCACATGTATACCAAGCAAGGTTTTTCAAGTTAGATTAAATAAAATGCATGTTGAAATACTTGACTCTGTCAAAATTTCAAGGTTGGTATAAGGTGGGAATTTTAATGAAAGATGCTCAAAGAGCCACTCTCTTCAATAAGTTGACTAGATATATTATCTAACTTATCTGGGATTTCAGATATCTATTGATCTTGGTATTTCATTTTTTTTACCAAATTGATGATTTGATAAAGGCATTACTCATAAGATCAAGTTAGATGTAATTGAAGTTGTTCAACTTTAAGGGATTTAATTTTTATAAATCTTCGTTTCGTTATTTGAATATTTTTGATAGATTTGGTATAATCTATTTCTTGTTGTATGAAACGATGATTTTCATTTAAAGTTGATACACAAAAGTGCTTACATGCTTTTTCTGGATTTTGTGGAATTATTCTGAATTTTTCTAAAGAAAAAGTTGGAGCCGATTCGGATTGGACAAGCCGATCCGGATCCCGAACGGAGGCATTTTCTGCAGGTAGCCGATCCGGATCGGATTCACGAACTGATCCAGATCGCGGCTAGGGTTTTATATAGAACAAAAGGAGTTTGATTTCTTTTTACTTCAATCTTTTGTTCCAAAGTCTCCAGAGCTTCTCTCTCTAGAATTCATCCGTCTTGGAAGCTTACAAACTCAAGTTCTTAGATTCTGAGTAAGTTTTATTGATCAAAATCTCGGTTTTTCACAGTTTTTCAAGTTCTTCCTCAAAACGTGATGAAATTTCTGCATCGTTTTCGTTTGTGGATGGTTTTTGATCAAATTTCTTTTGAAATAAGAACTCTGGGAACATTAGTTTGGATTATATGCTAGGTATTCTCATGATAAACGGATTTTTAGCCTTCGATTTCAAAAATTTCGGTTTTAGGGCATATAATGGGAATTTTTCAAAATCATGTGATTGATCTATTTTTAAAATTCTTTTTGGAAAACTAATTTGATTCTTAGTCTCTCTACACGATTATGATTGTTTGGGTACAATTTTTCAAATTTTGAAAATTAACAATTTTTCGTGTTCTTGAGTTGTTGCTCACAGGATTTCTTTTCACAAGTAATAGCAACAATGACGTTTTCATGGATAATCTTTCTTTTGGTTGCAATGGTACACACTCGAGCAACAAACAAACTGAAAAGAGCTAAGAAAACTCAACGGAAAGGTGAGTTTCTTCTTGTCAGCGATTCAGAGGCTGAAGCAGATAATCAAGAAGTAGATTGGGACAACTTGACAGATGATGAATCAATGCCTGTTCAACCTAAGCGAAAGACTTTCGACACATCAAAAGGAAAAGCATCTATGACTTCACCAACTATCTCGGTGAAAAGGAAACGACTAGCTCGACGCTTTGGACAAGCACGAGATGTTGATATTAACACACCATTAGTTCCTGATTCTCCGCCTCGCTTGGAAGATGTGTTCATTAATGCTGACCGTCTTAGGGCATTTGAACGTCGAGAATGCATCGGAGAAAGACATGTGAATATTGGTGCACTCCGAGATCACTCACCGGAGTTCGGGATGTTAATTGAACAAGCTAATCTCATCCAAGTTTGCAGATTTCCGGAATTACTTGGGTATTGTTTGCATCGTGTGAGAACTTTTTACTCAAATGCGAGACATCTTCAGGAAGATGAACACGGTTCGATACAATTTTACACAAACATCTAAGGGATGAGACTCAAAATAACTCCGCAGTTGATCGGGAAAGTTCTAGAAATGCCATCGAGTAAATCAGGAATTAACTATTTAACTGGCAAAAGCTTGACAAATGCTCTGTGGCAAACCGTTATAAAAGGAATTTGTTTGGACGGCACTGAATCGACAGATGGTAAAACTATTAAATCGAAACAACTCCGACTTGAATACCGGTTTCTCAACTTCATCACTTGTTATAACATTCTCCCGAACATGCAAACAAAGGTGGTGAGATGGGATCGCTTGCTGTTTTTATACCTCCTAGGGCATCCATCTGAAGCAGTTGGTTTGAACATGAACATCCCTTACATTATTTGGAACAGAATGTCTAGATATGTTGAGCACCCTCATCCTACCGAACGGCTTCCGTTCCCATTGATCATTATGAGGATTCTAAAGAAATTTCAAATCGATATCAGCTCAACATCATACCAGCATTGTTTGGGGATGATAAATGAATCCACGATTGTTAAGTCCCTTCACACATTGCCTCATGTTACTCCAACTCCTTCCTCTGGAAAGAAACCTTATGACAGTACTTCTGCCTCTCCATCACGACAAACACCCGGACCAGATGAAGAAGCATCAGTCACATCAATTTACAAGGAACAACAACGCTTATCCTTCGAGCAAGAACAGATTACGAAGGAGCAAAAGAGAATTTCAGACGAACTTGAGCTCATCACGGCAGCTCATGTTACCTTAACGAAGAAGGTCAATTCAATGAACAAGCTGGTGAAAAAGATGTTCTCTAAGATGGGCTGCACGAGCTCTGAAGACTCTGAATCTGATGATTGATTTCTTCAAATATTTTTTTTTTTTCTTTTCTTTTGCAGGTTGTTAGTTTTAGTTCTTAAATTTCCTTCAATTTTGAACTTGTTAACTCTCCTTATTTTTCAATTTTGGCTTACTTTGTGACAAAAAGGGGGAGAGAATATTAGAACAGTTACAGTTACTGTTGAACAATGAAACTATGATCGATTGTCCAGCTGTGAACCATGAAGGTAAGTATAACTTCAACTTTTGGTTTTCATTTATGATTGCATGCATGCTTCGACTAATTATTCGATTAACTATTTGGGCATGTAATATAACTAACAAGTTGATGTTCACTAACAATGTTGTGACATTTGGACTTTGAATGCATAGAAGATATGTTGGTTTTTAACTATGATCCAATTACATATCTGAATGTATAAATGTCATGGTAAGTATAAATGAGTATAAACTTCATCTCTGCGTGTGGTTTTTGAATGACATAAAATTCTTGAGGTATCTAACGATTTCTTTTATCAAGAATGATTTCTTTTGCAGCGAGTACAGATGTCTAAGTTTAGAGTCTGTTTTAGGAGTTTAACTCATGTATCTATCTTTATTTTGATCTCATTGTAAATTTTTGTTGTATGGTGATATCAACAAAAATATCTTTTTGAATTTTCTTGAGTGGATTTGTGTTTTGTCACGAAACCGCCAAAGGGGGAGATTGTTACGGAATTTGAGTTGGCGTATTTCGTGAATTCGGTTAAGTCTTGAAGATTGAAGATAAAGAACGTTGGATCACATAACTCAATCTCAAGAAAGAAGAATTCAAAAGGATCAGGTATGTTTAACTAATTATCTTTGGTGATCCGAATACTTCTTATAGTGTAGAAACACTTGGATGAATTTTTAATTGCATAAAAATCAAAAACTGGACATGGGACATGTTCAGGATCCGGATCAGACACTTCGATCCGGATCCCGAAGGGTGTTAGTTCATACGCAAATTCAATCCGGATCGTAGCCTCCTTTGATCCGGATCCCGAACACTGGTTTTTACCGTAATATATGAACGATCCGGATCAGGCATTTCAATCCGGATCCCGAACATTGGTGTTTGGTGAATTGTATGAACGATCCGGATCAGGCACTTCGATCCGGATCCCGAACCTTTGTTTTTCTGGAAACTGTCTGTCTCGTTACTGCAATCCGGATCGCCGAAATCCGATCCGGATCGCCGTCCTGAAAAATTCTAGAAAAGGTTAGTTTTTGATTCTTATCCTCTTCCAACGGTTTCTAACCTATAAATAGACCCTTTAATTCATCTTTTAGGGTACGACGCAAAATGAAAAAAATACGACCGAAATAGAAAAATCCACATATAGAGAAGAAAGGAAATACTAGATTTAATTCTATGTTTCTTCATCTATTTTATTAATTTGATTCTAGGTTTTCCAAACTCAGATTTTGAGTAGAATCAAATTAATGACTACTTAGATGGTATTTCCGATCTATTTCTAATCTAAGTATTCGGCGGATCATCACCACCCAAAAACAACGATTTCCCAAAATCGGCGCGTGGACTCGCGTGGCCTTGTGGATTCAAGGTGCTACTGCTCTCGTGGATTCGGAGCGAGGCACGTTCGTGGATTCGAGACGTGCTACTGGGTGAAGACCGTGGATTCGGTCGGACGTCGTGGACTCGACGTTGGACGCCGTGGATTCGGCGTTGGACGCAGATCGTGGATTCGAGAAGCGTTGCGGAGCGAGCGGAGAAGATCAACTAGGAGCGTATGGAAAAGGGTTGTGTGGTGACCCGGACCTTTGCAGGGCTTCTACAGTGTGACCAGCAGCTTCTGGAAGCCTACGTGGCTTGTCGGCGGTGTTCGCGCGCCAGTTTGGACACAAGAGATGGACTCGGGGCTTAAAATGGATCTCGTAGGTGATCGGGGGACCCCATCGGATGTTTAGAAGAGTTTACGCGTGGTGTGGATATCGAATTTAGGATCGGCGTGGAATTCGGATTAAAAATACCTTTCCGGGAGCCTCCGGCAAATTATGGGTTTGGAATTTGGCAGAATGGACATCGTTTTTGGAATCAGCGCGCGAAAACGGTCAAGATAGGCTATTTGCTTGATGTTTTTGGGTTGGCGGTTACTGTTCATGCCGGAACAGTACCTCCGGCAGTCGCCGGCGGCGGCGCGGCCTCGGGCAGGCGGCACGCGGCGCGGGCAGGGCGTGGGCAGGCGCCCGGGCGCGCGGGCAGGCGCGCGGTCCACCGCGGAGGTCGTGCACCGGGGGCGGGCCACGTGGCGCTCTCCGGTTGGCCGGTGCAGCAGGCGCGGTCCACTGAATTTGGGCCCGGGTGCACGGTGGACCGGGTGGACACGTGGCGTGAGGTAGTTGGTCCGGTGTTGTGCTCTCGGTCCACGCAATCGGTGGAGTTGTTGACCGGGGCAGGTGGCCGTACGGCGGGGCAGGTGGCCGTACGGGCCCGGGTCAGCCGCGACGTGCGCGGTCCACGGCGCGATGTGCGCGGTGCACGGGTTGCCGGGCCACGTGTCGCGTCGCCATTTGCGGGCGCAGGTGCACCGGGTGCAGTGGGGCCCGGGGGAGTAGTGGACTGGGCTGTGTGGTGGACCGGGCCGCACTGTGCGCGCCCGAAACTTGGCGGGCCGGGCCGCACTGTGCGCGCCCGAATTCGGGCGGACCGGACCGGGCGCCCGGAAGTTGGGACATGATGGGAATTTTCCCAATTGTTTTCTTCAGCCTATAAATAGGCAGCCCGAGCCCTCTTTTCTGCTCTTTTTCTCTCAGCCCTTGCAAGATCTCCCCGAGCTCCCTTCTTGGAAGATTTTCATCTTCAAGTGCTTGATCTTCCTGCCAAGTTCTAGGATTTTAGGAGGCACGAATCCCGAGGTTCCCCATTTTACGGTGCGGCGCGATGTTGCTTTCTAGTGTTCTTCTTCGGCGCAGCGACAGTGTTTTGGCTCCCCTGGGCTACCCCGAGCTCCTTTTTCTGTGATTCTTGCGCCGACAGACTCCTAAGAGGTAGGGCTTCATCTTTCGTATTGATCGCGCTTTCCCATTGCGAGTTTTTGGCACGGATCCCGAGGCAACACTGTGACCCATTTTCTGTTTGGCTTTGTGGGACAGCATCAAGGTGTTTTGGCCATATCTTTGCGCACAAGCGTCAGCCGGAAACGAGCTTATACAACTTTTTCATCTACAGATCGCAAGGAACGCGTTCGTATTTTTCTTGGATTTTTCTGAGATTTCATCAGAGGTGAAAATTACTGTTTTCTCAGTGAACAGTGTACAGTTTTAATACAGATTTTTGTATGAGTGTACCCCCTTGCCGAATTTTTATCTTGGCTTACCGAACTCCGATTTGGGCGTGCAAGGTACCGTTTCGAAGCTATCGACGCAAGGATTGCTGTGATATTTTTATTGGAATTTTCTGGGCACTATCTGCAGGTGATAATTTAACAGTTCAGAATTCGAGGTTGTATGTGGTTTTAAGTGCTATAATTGGGAGCCTAGTGTAATTAGGGACTTTGTATTGTGCCAGGAGAGTTACGGGTATGCTGAACATATTGGAGCAAGGGATTAGAGTTATTTGGTGTTTTCAGCTGTTGGGCATTGGACAGTCAGCTTTTCAGGTGGGTGCCTTATTCCTGGAACCGGTGGACGGTTCTCTAATTTTCATATGTTAGCATTGCATGCAGGTGAATGGTACAATAGCTGGGATTGATCGGTAAGTTTAACAATGAGGATTTTATGGAAATTGCAAGTGAATTATTCACAGTATGACAATGGTATTAATCAAATAGTCATGTTGATGATTAGTGGAAGCTTATCTAAGGCAAGGATACCCTATATGATTAATTATCATGCCATATTAGCACATAACCTTTTATGAGGATGGTTTATGCATTGGGATAGGATTATGTAGTTATGTGCAGGTTCTACTCTGAGGAGCCATTATGGATTGAGAATTATGGACAGGTATGGTCATTGATAATTTTGCCATGAGGTTTATTTTCTTTATTCTTCTTGAGGACAAATGCATGCTTGTATGGACATATGTGTATGGACATATAGTTAGGCCATCTTTTACTGCTGCACAACATATTGGAATTTGACTTAGGAGAAACCATGATTGCTTTCCTTCTCCTTTTTATTTAGACTTTTGAGTCATGTTGCTCGGGTTCGAGCAGAGGTTTGGGATAGTGTAGCTGGGACCTTAGGGTCAGAGACAGGGTGTGCTTGATGTTGGATTGTGGGTTATTGCGGCAACCGCGGACAGTAGGCGGTTGACCGGATCTTGATTAATTTACCCAATTGTGGATTGTGGGTTATTGCGGCAACCGCGGACAGTAGGCGGTTGACCGGATCTTGATTAATTTACCCAATTGTGGATTGTGGGTTATTGCGGCAACCGCGGACAGTAGGCGGTTGACCGGATCTTGATTAATTTACCCAATTGTGGGTTGTGGGTTATTGCGGTGACCGCGAACTTTGGGCGGTTGACCGGATGTTGACTATTGCATCAGATTGGGTATCAGATTTGTTCTAGTGGATGGTGTTTCCCACTTTTTGAGTGCTATTGCATCAGATCGGGGTTTTGTTAGTGGACGGAGTTTCCCACTTTGATCATAGTCTTGATCCAGTCCTGCTATTATGAGACAGTGGTTACAGAGATACTCGATACAGTGATGCTTGATACAGTGATACTTTACTCGTGTGGGTCGCTCCCCTCGAGTGCCACTCCGGAGTAGGCTTTCCACGGTGTGAGCGCCGGGCACCAGGCAGGGTTCTTGAGTTCGACAGCAGAGCAGGCAGTACCAGTGATTACTGGTCTATCGATTGGGTTTATTCAGGCAGATACTTTTTGTTACACTCGTGCCTGGGGGACCGAGTGGAGTCTAGTAGCTGTGTTAGACCAGTGCTAGTATTGTTGGGAACCGTTCGGGGTTTGACGGTGGTCCCGTGGTCGTTGTGAGTTCTTTGACCATTGTGTGAGAGGTTGAGCATCTTGAGTCTTTCCGTTCTGAGAGAGAGAGGGCATGGATTTGACTATAGCCTGCATGAGCCACTACTCGATAGCGAGTTAGTCCGTTTGGACGCCCTACGTAATTCCTGCCCGTTAGCGGGAGGTGGTTGTAGGTGGGCACAGGTTTGACTGGACCCGATGTGGCAGTCAGCTCGATTGGGTCGATTGAGCACCTCGTGTGCGAGTGTTGCATATCTTCATCAGAGTTTCCCCATTTGAGCTTTTGGATAGAGGCATGGTAGCTGTAGAGTGTTTCCAGCTTCTTCTTTCAGTTTTACTGCATCGGTTATCTTTTGCCTCTAGTAGTCTTGGTGGGCAGATCGTCGGGCCTTGTGGCGATACCCACTGAGAACTCCCTTATTGCGTAGTTCTCACGCCCGTTGGGGGTTTTCCCCCTTTTTGTCCTTTCTCCCCTTTGTTTTGCAGAGTCTTGGCGGGTGTTGCCGTTCTGTGGTTGCTGTGCGTGGTGAGGGAGTAGCGAGCTAGATCCAGACCCATCTTGGGAGAGTAGCGGTACCCCCTTTGGAGGAGATCTTCAGTATAGGCGGTAGATTGGTATTTATTTCCTCTTTTGAGAGACTGATGTAGTGAGGATATGATGTATTGAGAGCTTGTACACTGATGTTTTATTTGAGATATCTCCCTGTTGAGCTAACAGTTTTGTACTCGAGGTTAATGTATGATTATCATTCTTGGGAGATGGACCTTGTTGTTTTATTTTCAGTTGTACAGTGGTTGATTTTATTCTACAGCAGTTTTATCTTTTAGCTCTGATATCTGTTAGCTGTAGCTCTTTTTGCAGGTAGGACGCTTCGCCTATGCGGGTTTGGCATAGGTGGCGGATCTGTTGGCGAGCCCGGGTCGCAGTTTCGACCCCGGGGCGTGACAGATTAGGTGGTATCAGAGCCTAGGTTGTAGGTCATGGTGGACTTAGAAACCCTAGGCTTGTGGTTGGACCCTAGGATGACTTCGTGAGAGTCGTGATTTGTAGCGAGAGTCCTGATTGAGTTTTACACCTCTCCCGAGGGACAGGATGAGTGATTGGCATGTTTATTCTCCTAAGTAGTTATGTTGGCTGCAGACAACATAACGCTATGGAATGGGTGACATGCTCTAGACTTTCGCTGGATTGGGTCGAGCGTTGTTGTGTGCTGATTTGTGGTTTCGTCGTGGCGAGCGGTGTCTCCCCGACGCTGGGTTTGGGACCCTTGTGCATCCTGTCATGGCAGTTGAGCTTGAGCGGTTGGTTTTGGGCCGGATACCCGGATTGAGGTCAGAGAACTCCGGACCCAGATGACAGGATTGTCAGAGGCATATCAGCGGCAGAGCGAGCAGCTAGTTTGGTGACGCAGTTGTCAGAGCAGTGGGCAGCCCGACAGTACTTTTCTTCTGAGACCACCAGGATGTAGTATCCTCAGCGGCAGGGACTTCTGTAGTGCCAATAGAGCGAGTGGCCCCCTCCGTGCCAATGTTTAGTGCCAAGGCACTGAGGTAAGGTGGATGGTTGACAGCAGAGGAGCTGTGGGGCATGTTTGATTAAGTGAGCCAGATTTGGCAGATGAACCACCCCGACTTGTAAGATTGAGCTCGGAGCCTTTGGAGGCAGAGTCGTGGTTGGGGGTGATGGAGTGATCAATTGAGAGCCTCCCTGTGCTAGAGAGTTTATGCAGTTGTTGAACTGGCGCTCCAGGTTTCGAGGGACGAGGCACATAGGATAAGTGAGATTGGGAGTGGATTGCGCCAGGATACTCCTTAGTTTCTTTTCGGTCCCTCCTGTTCGGGTTTTGGACTGTGGATGCCTCGTCGGAGTAGGCATTGTGTTTGGAGCTGGACACTGCAATTCCTTGGATGGGGATCTGCCGCTAGAGGCAAGTTCTGGAGGGAGGCGCTTGGCGCTAGATGATGGAGGACAGATCGGCATGCAGAGGCATTTTCGTTTATCTTTCCTGGGTGGTGGATATCCTTGTGGATGGTTAATGTAAAGCTTACCCAAGGGGGGATGTTACCCTGTGTGATTGATAACTGGCATGTTTGGGGTGCAATATATGTGATTGAGGGGTGAGCTTAGTAAGGATAATTGTATAAGGAATTGCATGAATCAATCGTGCTTGGTCGTATGACGATGATACCCAAGTGGATTTCTGAGACGTCAGGGGTTGGGTGGACCCCGATGACAGCAACAGCCATTTTATCAGAGTGGCGCAGCGGTAGCGTGGATTGGTTGTTTGCGAGAGACCACGTTCGGCATCTCAGTGTGAGCATGGACAGAGGTCGTGCTCCCTTTGTGATTGGTCTAGATATTTTGGCAGGCTGAGCGACGACCACTTGCATCGAGCGGATGAATCTGTGCCGCCCGGTTGGGGGGCGCCACGGTAGTGGATTGAGTTGTCGCAGGTGTGTTTTTTTTTCACAGCAGTCGGGTTAGGACATGTTACGTTCCTGCATGGGCTAGGGGTAGAGTCGTTACCACATGCACTTGAGGTACAGGTTACTGTTGGCATTGTGCAAGTGGAGGAGGCTTGTGGATTATGTCCAGTGCAGCAGAGGCCGTAAGTTATGCCGGCAGACTTATTGGTTTTTACGGCAGCTCAGTGTTTTGACCCAGTGCTTGGGATCGGTTGGCATAGTGCCACAGGATGTTTGACTGCTGAGAGAAAGGATTTTGACTTTCTGCGAGGCAGATAATGGAAGGCATTTTGTTTGTTGAGACTATTTGAGCACACTGGTTATAGCGTCCGTGTGAGAGGTGCCTACGGCGGCAGCGGGACTTAAGTATGTCCCTATTGCCCATAAAATCCCGGGTGTGAGTCCACCTAAGCCGATGATTAGGCCGCCAGAAAGGAATATTAAGATTGCGATTGACGTGATTCTGGAAACCGCGCCAACTTCAATAGCCCCTCTTTGGATATCGCCTTTAGAGCTGCGAGAGTTGATTTCTTAGGTGCGTGGATTTGATGGATAGAGGGTCTGTTTGACCTAGTGCCACGTCGTTGATACACGACGGTGAGAGCCCTTTGGGATTGGAGTCCAGGCAAGTCCAGGTATTATTTAGAACCTTTTGAAGGAGCTATATTCCGGCAGTCATTGTATGATGCCTGCGCCAATTTGGAATTTCAACTGAGGGCTTTGTCTAGATGGTGTTCAGGACACAGTAGGGGCATTACGAGTACAGTGAAGCCAATGGATTGACTAATGCCCTGTTGCCTCTAGATTGAGGAATTTTGTATTCTGTTGGCCTTGAACGGTTGGTTAGCGGCATCCTCCTGGGATATTTTGGTTTTACCCCCTCCCTGTTTGATTTAGAGCTTGTGCAGCATTTGTAGATGGTGTGACAAGGTCTGTGGGGAAGAAGCTTTTTGCCAAGTCGTTGTGGTGCAAGTTTTAGCTTCGAGAGCATATCTTCCTGGATTGCTTATTCTAGCCGAAGGGGCGGCGGTGGAAATTCGGCCAAAGTGGATGCTATTTAAGACTGGCCGAGATCGACGGTCATTGTTGGGGTGAGGAGTTTTTGGACTGGATAGTGCCAGCAGAGCTTGATGACCGGGTGATGAGATTGGTACTAGCGCCGATTTTAACCTTGTCAGTGGTGGGAGAGGGATTTGCGAGTTATAGTGATACATCCCGTAGTGGCTGTAGAGCCACCATTGGATTTTGTGAGCATCCAGTATCACCTCGTCAGAGCCACTGTGGTGGCGGATGCCTGGAGCAGAAGAGCTATTTGGGAGTCGAGTTTGACGGTTCCATAGCTGGCACTGTGTGGGGCCATCCTTGTGTGCAGGGTTTGAGTTGAGTCCCTGAGGATCCCTTTTGATGAGAGGCTGCGGCTGAGCAATCCACTTAGGTGGTTAAGTGTTGAGAGCGACCGAGTGTGAACCCCTGCTTGTTTGGGCCCCTTTTCTGTGCAGGTGTTTGTGTGGATGTGATTCGGGTCGCTTTGGTTGAGCTGGCTCTTGGGAGTGATTTTAGAGCGTGTTACTCTGGCTGTTCGTTCCTTTCCCCCAGTCTTTTGTTGGAGTTTGGAGGTTTTTCTGCGTCTCAGCTCAAGAGTGTTATGTTTTGGACCCCTCGCCGTGATTGACTCGTTCCTTTTGGGGTCTGTGAGAGTTTGGAGTACGAGGGACGCCCGTTGCGAATTCCGACTCGTGAGGTGAGGGAATTGCACAATCGGGCTATGCCGTACTGGTTGTTGCTGTTGTTGTTGCTGAGGAGTAATCACGGGGAGTGATAGGTGACTTGGGAGCTGGAGACGGCGGTGTTGATTATTGACCCCTGGTTTCTGAGACTCCTTGGGAGTTGCCTTAGTTTCGAGGACGAAACTTTCTTTTAGTGGGGGAGGATGTGGTGACCCGGACCTTTGCAGGGCTTCTACAGTGTGACCAGCAGCTTCTGGAAGCCTACGTGGCTTGTCGGCGGTGTTCGCGCGCCAGTTTGGACACAAGAGATTGACTCGGGGCTTAAAATGGATCTCGTAGGTGATCGGGGGACCCCATCGGATGTTTAGAAGAGTTTACGCGTGGTGTGGATATCGAATTTAGGATCGGCGCGGAATTCGGATTAAAAATACCTTTCCGGGAGCCTCCGGCAAATTATAGGTTTGGAATTTGGCAGAATGGACGTCGTTTTTGGAATCAGCGCGCGAAAACGGTCAAGATAGGCTATTTGCTTGATGTTTTTGGGTTGGCGGTTACTGTTCATGCCGGAACAGTACCTCCGGCAGTCGCCGGCGGCGGCGGGCGGCGGCGCGGCCTCGGGCAGGCGGCACGCGGCGGCACGCGGCGCGGGCAGGGCGCGGGCAGGCGCCCGGGCGCGCGGGCAGGCGCGCGGTCCACCGCGGAGGTCGTGCACCGGGGGCGGGCCACGTGGCGCTCTCCGGTTGGCCGGTGCAGCAGGCGCGGTCCACTGAATTTGGGCCCGGGTGCACGGTGGACCGGGTGGACACGTGGCGTGAGGTAGTTGGTCCGGTGTTGTGCTCCCGGTCCACGCAATCGGTGGAGTTGTTGACCGGGGCAGGTGGCCGTACGGCGGGGCAGGTGGCCGTACGGGCCCGGGTCAGCCGCGACGTGCGCGGTCCACGGCGCGATGTGCGCGGTGCACGGGTTGCCGGGCCACGTGTCGCGTCGCCATTTGCGGGCGCAGGTGCACCGGGTGCAGTGGGGCCCGGGGGAGTAGTGGACTGGGCTGTGTAGTGGACCGGGCCGCACTGTGCGCGCCCGAAACTTGGCGGGCCGGGCCGCACTGTGCGCGCCCGAATTCGGGCGGACCGGACCGGGCGCCCGGAAGTTGGGACATGATGGGAATTTTCCCAATTGTTTTCTTCAGCCTATAAATAGGCAGCCCGAGCCCTCTTTTCTGCTCTTTTTCTCTCAGCCCTTGCAAGATCTCCCCGAGCTCCCTTCTTGGAAGATTTTCATCTTCAAGTGCTTGATCTTCCTGCCAAGTTCTAGGATTTTAGGAGGCACGAATCCCGAGGTTCCCCATTTTACGGTGCGGCGCGATGTTGCTTTCTAGTGTTCTTCTTCGGCGCAGCGACAGTGTTTTGGCTCCCCTGGGCTACCCCGAGCTCCTTTTTCTGTGATTCTTGCGCCGACAGACTCCTAAGAGGTAGGGCTTCATCTTTCGTATTGATCACGCTTTCCCGTTGCGAGTTTTTGGCACGGATCCCGAGGCAACACTGTGACCCATTTTCTGTTTGGCTTTGTGGGACAGCATCAAGGTGTTTTGGCCATATCTTTGCGCACAAGCGTCAGCCGGAAACGAGCTTATACAACTTTTTCATCTACAGATCGCAAGGAACGCGCTCGTATTTTTCTTGGATTTTTCTGAGATTTCATCAGAGGTGAAAATTACTGTTTTCTCAGTGAACAGTGTACAGTTTTAATACAGATTTTTGTATGAGTGTACCCCCTTGCCGAATTTTTATCTTGGCTTACCGAACTCCGATTTGGGCGTGCAAGGTACCGTTTCGAAGCTATCGACGCAAGGATTGCTGTGATATTTTTATTGGAATTTTCTGGGCACTATCTGCAGGTGATAATTTAACAGTTCAGAATTCGAGGTTGTATGTGGTTTTAAGTGCTATAATTGGGAGCCTAGTGTAATTAGGGACTTTGTATTGTGCCAGGAGAGTTACGGGTGTGCTGAACATATTGGAGCAAGGGATTAGAGTTATTTGGTGTTTTCAGCTGTTGGGCTTTGGACAGTCAGCTTTTCAGGTGGGTGCCTTATTCCTGGAACCGGTGGACGGTTCTCTAATTTTCATATGTTAGCATTGCATGCAGGTGAATGGTACAATAGCTGGGATTGATCGGTAAGTTTAACAATGAGGATTTTATGGAAATTGCAAGTGAATTATTCACAGTATGACAATGGTATTAATCAAATAGTCATGTTGATGATTAGTGGAAGCTTATCTAAGGCAAGGATACCCTATATGATTAATTATCATGCCATATTAGCACATAACCTTTTATGAGGATGGTTTATGCATTGGGATAGGATTATGTAGTTATGTGCAGGTTCTACTCTGAGGAGCCATTATGGATTGAGAATTATGGACAGGTATGGTCATTGATAATTTTGCCATGAGGTTTATTTTCTTTATTCTTCTTGAGGACAAATGCATGCTTGTATGGACATATGTGTATGGACATATAGTTAGGCCATCTTTTACTGCTGCACAACATATTGGAATTTGACTTAGGAGAAACCATGATTGCTTTCCTTCTCCTTTTTATTTAGACTTTTGAGTCATGTTGCTCGGGTTCGAGCAGAGGTTTGGGATAGTGTAGCTGGGACCTTAGGGTCAGAGACAGGGTGTGCTTGATGTTGGATTGTGGGTTATTGCGGCAACCGCGAACAGTAGGCGGTTGACCGGATCTTGATTAATTTACCCAATTGTGGATTGTGGGTTATTGCGGCAACCGCGGACAGTAGGCGGTTGACCGGATCTTGATTAATTTACCCAATTGTGGATTGTGGGTTATTGCGGCAACCGCGGACAGTAGGCGGTTGACCGGATCTTGATTAATTTACCCAATTGTGGGTTGTGGGTTATTGCGGTGACCGCGGACTTTGGGCGGTTGACCGGATGTTGACTATTGCATCAGATTGGGTATCAGATTTGTTCTAGTGGATGGTGTTTCCCACTTTTTGAGTGCTATTGCATCAGATCGGGGTTTTGTTAGTGGACGGAGTTTCCCACTTTGATCATAGTCTTGATCCAGTCCTGCTATTATGAGACAGTGGTTACAGAGATACTCGATACAGTGATGCTTGATACAGTGATACTTTACTCGTGTGGGTCGCTCCCCTCGAGTGCCACTCCGGAGTAGGCTTTCCACGGTGTGAGCGCCGGGCACCAGGCAGGGTTCTTGAGTTCGACAGCAGAGCAGGCAGTACCAGTGATTACTGGTCTATCGATTGGGTTTATTCAGGCAGATACTTTTTGTTACACTCGTGCCTGGGGGACCGAGTGGAGTCTAGTAGCTGTGTTAGACCAGTGCTAGTATTGTTGGGAACCGTTCGGGGTTTGACGGTGGTCCCGTGGTCGTTGTGAGTTCTTTGACCATTGTGTGAGAGGTTGAGCATCTTGAGTCTTTCCGTTCTGAGAGAGAGAGGGCATGGATTTGACTATAGCCTGCATGAGCCACTACTCGATAGCGAGTTAGTCCGTTTGGACGCCCTACGTAATTCCTGCCCGTTAGCGGGAGGTGGTTGTAGGTGGGCGCAGGTTTGACTGGACCCGATGTGGCAGTCAGCTCGATTGGGTCGATTGAGCACCTCGTGTGCGAGTGTTGCATATCTTCATCAGAGTTTCCCCATTTGAGCTTTTGGATAGAGGCATGGTAGCTGTAGAGTGTTTCCAGCTTCTTCTTTCAGTTTTACTGCATCGGTTATCTTTTGCCTCTAGTAGTCTTGGTGGGCAGATCGTCGGGCCTTGTGGCGATACCCACTGAGAACTCCCTTATTGCGTAGTTCTCACGCCCGTTGGGGGTTTTCCCCCTTTTTGTCCTTTCTCCCCTTTGTTTTGCAGAGTCTTGGCGGGTGTTGCCGTTCTGTGGTTGCTGTGCGTGGTGAGGGAGTAGCGAGCTAGATCCAGACCCATCTTGGGAGAGTAGCGGTACCCCCTTTGGAGGAGATCTTCAGTATAGGCGGTAGATTGGTATTTATTTCCTCTTTTGAGAGACTGATGTAGTGAGGATATGATGTATTGAGAGCTTTTACACTGATGTTTTATTTGAGATATCTCCCTGTTGAGCTAACAGTTTTGTACTCGAGGTTAATGTATGATTATCATTCTTGGGAGATGGACCTTGTTGTTTTATTTTCAGTTGTACAGTGGTTGATTTTATTCTACAGCAGTTTTATCTTTTAGCTCTGATATCTGTTAGCTGTAGCTCTTTTTGCAGGTAGGACGCTTCGCCTATGCGGGTTTGGCATAGGTGGCGGATCTGTTGGCGAGCCCGGGTCGCAGTTTCGACCCCGGGGCGTGACAGATTAGGTGGTATCAGAGCCTAGGTTGTAGGTCATGGTGGACTTAGAAACCCTAGGCTTGTGGTTGGACCCTAGGATGACTTCGTGAGAGTCGTGATTTGTAGCGAGAGTCCTGATTGAGTTTTACACCTCTCCCGAGGGACGGGATGAGTGATTGGCATGTTTATTCTCCTAAGTAGTTATGTTGGCTGCAGACAACATAACGCTATGGAATGGGTGACATGCTCTAGACTTTCGCTGGATTGGGTCGAGCGTTGTTGTGTGCTGATTTGTGGTTTCGTCGTGGCGAGCGGTGTCTCCCCGACGCTGGGTTTGGGACCCTTGTGCATCCTGTCATGGCAGTTGAGCTTGAGCGGTTGGTTTTGGGCCGGATACCCGGATTGGGTTTTATATCGCAAAGATTTCTGAGTGTTTATTGTTTACACCTATTCACCTCCCTCTAGGTGTTTTTTTCCCTATTTAGATCCAATTATACATAACCCAACACGCTTGAAGCTGGACTGACCCCTAGAGCCACCCGAGTGCCTCTTCTTTTCGTTCACCTTTTCCTTCTTATAGGCCTCGCGCTGTTGGCGCACCACGGCCTCACCCTGCTCAACTAGACGGGATCGATCAACAAGATCTCTGTAGGTTGCGATGTTCAGCAACTGGACCTTCGAATAGATGCGGGGTCAAAGGCCCCACTCAAAGCACCACACTTTGTCCCACTCACTGCCCATGATGTAGAGAAGGCAACTGATGGTACGAGAGAACTCGTACTCATACTCCTGAACTGTATGACTCCCCTATTTGAAGTTCTCCTCCATTTGCTGCCTGGCGCTGTCGGAGAAGTAGGTAGCAAATAGGAGTCCCTAAAACTCCTTCCAAGTCAGTGAAGACAAGGCGGCATCGGTCCGCCTAGCTAACTCGGCCTTTCACCAGCGATGTGCCATTTTTGTTACGACTTTTTGTGTTGGCACATTTCGTGAGTTGAGTCGGAGTCTTGAAGTGATCAAATTGTCAATCAGCAATCGAAGACTTAGAGAAGATTCAACAAGAGCTCAAGTTGACACTCAGTGTTTTGAGTCTTGAAGATTGAAGTTGAAGAATTGTGGATCATATACATCAATCTTAAGGAAAATGGATTCAGATTGATCAGGCACGTTTAACTAAATAATTTTGGTGATCCGAATACATTTGAGTAGTTTAGAAACACTTCGATAAGTTTTCATTGCATAAAAGTCAAAAACTGTATTTTCAGGAAATCCGTTCAGGACTGGAAATTCTGTTCAGGACTGTTTTGTTAATCCAGTCCGGACCGTGGATTCCAGTCCAGACCCCGAACCTTGTTTTTTCAGGAATTGCTGAAAAAAGACGACAGTCCGGACCGAGCCAATCCAGTCCGGACCGTCGTGCGGGGAAAACTCTGTTAAGTCAGTTTTTGATGCTTATCTCTTTCCAAAGGTTTCTAAACTATAAATAGACACTTAGGGTTTCTCAAGAACTACCGATTAATTTAAAAAACGCTTGAGAGCAACCCTAGAGGCTAGGTTTTTATCGTTCTTCTTTATAGCCTCTTTTAGGTCAATTCGACGGTTCTTCCAAGATCTATCTTTTGTCGAATTGATCTAGTCTTTGCTTAGAGATTCCTTCTACGGTTCCTCAATGATAATCTAAGCAAAGGATCACCATCGAAGCTTTTATCAAGTTTGCGTCGTGGATTCGACGTAGCATCGTGGATTCGATGTGTTGAAGGCGTTTCGTGGATTCGAAACGTGTGCTCGTGGATTCGAGTGGCGTTCGTGGATTCGAACGTGTGCAGTGGACGTGCAATCGGTGAGCGCAAGGCCCGAAGAAGTTGAAGGAGGGGTTTGAGTCTGTGGAGTCGGTAATCACCTTGTTATTCTTCTATTCTTAGTGGATTGTTATTGCGTGTTGGTCCCGTGGTTTTTCTCCTGGATTGGAGTTTCCACGTATATCTCGGTGTGCTATTTTTATTTTCCACATTGGTTTTTATTTTGCACTGAGATTGGTTTTATAAGTATTACACCTATTCACCCCCCCCTCTAGTTGTTTGATAGTACCTATTTAGATCCTTGTGGATCCTTAATATATAAAATCCTACAATTTTGTCGAGGAGGGGGACCGCCAACATGACTCAATCCCGCTCCGACACCTGTAGGTTCTCAAATAGCTTCTCCATGGAGTCGACCCATGACTCCATGATCATCGGGTATGAGCCCTCGCCATTGAACGTCAGTGGATGGAACTTCTGGAAATTGGCGAGGCTCTCCATCGCCCTATCCTGCTCCGCCTTCTGGGCTTCATACTCAGCATCGGATACATCCGAGTCGACCCACCAGGGCCTCTCCCTAGTGACCCTGACCAATGGTGCAGGGCGCGCTGACATAGGCTCGGCAGCTACGCTACTCCTTTCTCCTTCGCCCCAAGATGTGGCAACGTCGTTCGCTCATGCGTCGTCTGTGCAGCCTCAGCTTGCAGCACAATCATCTTCTTGAGCCTCTCGTTCTGCTTCGCTTGGCGCTTCGATGCCTCCTCTTGACGCCAGAATCCTTCCTCCTGTCGGCGGGAAGCCTCTTTTTGTCGTCGTGAGGCCTTCACCTGCTACTAGACCACGCCGATAAGCGAGGCCATCTACTCTTCGACCCAAAGCCCTTTCTCCGCTCGAGTCGTATCAACTGTGTCTCCCTACGTGGTGCCATAACTCTCTGCACACCACAACGAGAATATTTGTCACCCCGGGAGCCATTTTAAAGCTGAAATAGCTAGAATTTTTTTAAAAAAATATCTCCCACTCTGGCACGTGCATAGACCCGCCACATATACAATATCGCTCGGTACACACGAACAAAGTCTCTTCTGTATATGCACGGCGTCGCAATCACATATACATCAATACATCAATCACATTCCATTCACATACACAGAGTGCAAATATTTAAATAAATCATTCATTTGAAAACTACGCCCACCTGGCGCATCATAAGTTTGAAAGGATAAATTCATAAGGTTTAGAAACAGTACCCACACAACACTCCATTTTCAAAAATATTTTCGCAAATCCTTTTTATATTTTAAAAGCCCCGCATCCACACGACGCATTCATAAAACCACATACTGAAAACATAGTTCCAAATGGTAATAAGCCGCCAAGAACACAAATCTGTCTCAACATCCACATTCTGCACAATATCCTCATCCACAAACACAGATACCGACCAAAAATGAAAATAACCAACATAAGAAGAAAGGAAGAATATAATCTGACCAAGGAAAAGTCAACATTTCACTAGGTAGCGTCCTCACCACCGTCCTGATCCCCACCCCCGACTAAGCCTGTCACACAGTGGGAGTCAGTAACATAACTATGATAAGATAAAACATATCAACTATAATCTAAGTACTAGCAAAGTATGGTAGTAGCAAAGGAACACCAAACCGTATCCCAAAATACAAGAAACCGTGTCGCTACCAAAATATCACACGAATAGTATCCCACATCACTATTATCCAACATACCGCCATGTCAGTCCACTGACCTTAGGCACTGTCGTCCAACATACCGTCATGTCGGTCCATTGACCTCAGGTATTGTCATAATCCTGCTCAATAAGCCGGTGCAAACAACCCCTACTGCAAAACTGCAGCACCACAAATAGCCGCAAGGGTCTCTTTACGCAAAACGCCGCGTAGGGATCACGGGTCAAACAAACCACCTCTCTGGAAAAGTACATTCGTGTGGTGGCCAAACCGCCGGTGTGCATGACAAGCGCCATGAGTATGACAATCACATAATCAAATACAAAATCTTGTCCCGCGACAAACAGTCGCCCAAATGATGTATGAAAGAAGCCGACCCACAGGTCAAAAACGGTACTAATATAACAATTCACCCAAAAATATCCTTTGTCCTATTACAATATGACATGTATTATGTACTTACCGAAAAGTACACTTTTTCCGCTTATGCCGCCCAATAGATTGGTAAGCCACACAATATCCGTGTTTAGTGCACACTCTTTAATAAAAAGAAAGTATCATAACATATTATCTCGTCACAATAACCGTAGCCGACAACCGTCCTACTGACACACAATAGTCATGGGGAAACAATAATAAAGCAAGATCAGATATTACCGATTTGCCCGAGTTCCTGACTTCAGATAGGGGTACTTGCCTCAACCAGAAGGTCATCCTGAGTACGTGACTCCTCTACAAACTCCTATAAATCACCCGGACCTATCCAAGGCCCACCAATAACAAATATCTAGTTTTACATTATCCGGCAATTTAGTGGTCCCGACCACTGTGCCAAAATTTTCTTTGTTCTAATTTACCGAAACCACCTCCCGAGTTTTGAATAGTCGCACCGATCACTTTACCGATCATAAATATGCCCCGAACGACCATGTCGTCGTTCGGATAAAGACAAACCGTCCAAAAATTCTTTTACCGCGACATTCATTCATCCGGAGATCAAAACACACAGAATAGCACCCGTAATATTTTTCGGTATAATAAACCATGAAAATATATCAAATTATGTGATAAAGGGGTTCTAAGGGTGTACCCACCTGAATCGGCGAACCATCTACTCTAATGATGCTCCCAATAAAAAACTGAATCTGCAAAAAGTCTACTGAGTCAAAACTAGACTCAACAATCCAAGATCACTCATCCCCGGATCCCAATTATTATTGAAAAGATCGCTTCCCCAAACTGACTCCCGGAGTCCACTGGAATTACCCGAACAAACCCCAAACAAATTTAATAAGTCACCTGCTGTCCCAAAACCCGCCAAAATAGGTGCCCGGATAGCAATCACTGCCCAATAAGAGAAACCGCATAAAAACACAAAATTATGCGAAAAGGGGATTTTATAGGTGTACCGTAATCAACAGACGATGTCCCGGCGATGAAGGAAATGACTGGACCCAAACACGGTACCCTACTATCCCAAAACAATGAACCGACAAAACCCCGCGTCGAGGACCCCTCCGGTGGCGGGAACCGTCCACCAACGCAATCCGACGATCGACAAGTCACCGGACGAAAAACCGACCCCTACCGTTGTCTTGACGAAGTCCACAACAAAAAACCACCAAGCAGAAGGTCACCTGACGGAAAACGAAACCAACTTTGTCAACCCCAAAAATCTGCCCAAAACCCTTGTCGGCGGCGGCGGCGGCGCAAGCATCCTACATGGGCAGTGCGCGGCGCACGGGCGGCGCGGGCGCTGGCAGCACGGCGCGGGCACTGGTCTGGCAGGGCGTGGCGCGGGCATGACAGGGCGGCACATACAGGCAGCCTGGCAGAGCAGCGCGCAGCAGCCAGGCAGAGCGGCGCGTGCGGGCGGGCAGCGTCAAGCCGCGGTGGCCTGGCAGGGTGCGGTGCGCTGTGCTGATAGCACGGCATCGCAGCGGCCTGGCAGGGTACGACCCTTCGCGGCAAGGCCTCGCAGCACACAGGCTGCGCGCTTGGGAGAGTGCGCCGCGACACCCCTTAACAGCGCGGGGGTGGCGCGCCTCTGCAGAGCAGCGCCCGCGTGCGGGCAGCGTCGGGATGCGGTGGCCTGGCAGGGCGCGGCGTGTCCGTACGGGCAGCATAGCGCGGCGGCAGCCTGGAAGGTCGCGGCCCTGGGCCGCATGCCCCTACAACGCACGAGAGTGCGCCTGGCAGAGAGCACGCCGGCGCACCTCAGCAGTGCGCGGGCGGCGCGCCTAGCAAAGCACGCGGCGGCGTGCTTGGCTAGGCAGCTAGCAGTGGTGGCGGCTCGGCTAGGGCAACATGCGCGGCGGCGGCGGCACGGCTAGGGCAACACGCGCGGCGGCGGCGACGGCGCGGCGCGGCTGGGGCAACGACGGTGGTCGAACCCTCCGTCAACAACCGCCCAACGACTCCGCCAACTACCTCTCCGCTCCGACGAAAGACCCAACGAAACTAACGAAACAAAGGAAATGAAAACCAACCTTGCTCCGACGAAGAAGACGAAGCGACTCCGATCTCCCGTGATGGTGGTCCTTCCGGATCCAGTCTCCGGCGATGGCGATGTTTCCGACTTCAATTTTCGACGCGCACAACGAGAAAGAAGAAATTCGATCTTTAAATATTTTTGAGGAAAATGAATACTAGGGTTTTCTTATACGTATGAAAATTCCCAAATCCAAAGATATTTATAAGAGATTTTCACCCATGTGCCTCGATTTGCGTGCCAAACCTCCGAAACGTCCCATAATCATTAGCATGGATTTTAGTTCACCGATAAGCCTTAACGAGTATCGAAAAAATCTCGAAATCTACCCTTTCCGACCCGTTAGCTTCAAAACATCATTCTGGAAGATCCGTAAGTCGAATTTTCAATCCGATCAGACCGCCGTTCTCCTTTCATCGAGCTCTACAATGCTGCGGCACTAACCAAACAAGATTCCACATGAAAAACACAACTAAGAATTTTCCAAAAACTAACATTATTCCTAAAATCAAAAACTAAAAATCAGTGTCGTTACAATATTAGTCTAAAATTTAATAATTCAGACAAAAGAGTAACTACAAGCCAAATAGAAGGTCCGCCAACCCAATCATGCGAAAGTCTATGAGGGATACTTCTTCTCATCCCTAACGTTATATTGTCGGCCGCCCAACATATCATTGGCAAGTAAGAATCCATTTCTTCCCAACATCCTTTTTGGGAATAACAATAGCCAATTAAGTACTTTCGCCCAAAGTCCACACACACTCTCATGTGTTCTAATCCCTAGGGTTTCCTTAAGGTTTGCTAGCCGCCAAGAATCACTCCCAGGCCCTGATACCACTCTAATCTCTTACGCCCTGAGATCGCCGATTTGGTGTTTAATGTTGGGTTATATGTAAATAATGGATCTAAATAGGGGAAAAAACACCTAGAGGGGGGTGAATAGGTGTAAACAATAAACACTCAAAAAAATCATTGTGCAATTAAAAACCCAATGCGGAAATATAAATGAACACGCAAAATTTTTACGTGGAAAACTCCAAACCGGAGTAAAAAACCACGGGACCGATAACACGGTGAAATCCACTAGAATTAAACACGTACAAGGTGATATGCCGTACTCACAGAAGACTCAACCTTTTCCATACGCTCCTAGTTGATCTTCTCCGCTCGCTCCACGACGCTTCACGAATCCACGATCTGCGTCCAACGCCGAATCCACGGCGTCCAACGTCGAGTCCACGACGTCTGACCGAATCCACGGTCTTCACCCAGTAGCACGCTTCGAATCCACGAACGTACCTCGCTCCGAATCCACGAGAGTGGTTGCACCTTGAATCCACAAGGCCACGCGAGTCCACGCGCCGATTTAGGAGTAAATCGTTGTTTTTTTGGGTGGTGATGATCCGCCGAATACTTAGATCAAAGATAGATAGGAAATACCATCTAAGTATTCATTAGTTTGATTCAACTCAAGATGTGAGTATGAAAACCTAGAATCAAACTAATCAATATAGATGAAGAAACATAGGGTAATATCTAATGATTTCCTTTCTTCTCTATATGTGGATCTTAGGGCCGTATATAAGATGACGGCTTTTTGGATTAACGGCTTGTATGTGGATTAACCCTAGAAAAAGAATCAAAGGGTCTATTTATAGGTTAGAAACAATTGGAAGGAGATAAGGATCAAAAACTGTCCGTTTCTGGAAATTTTCACGACGGCGATCCGGATCGGATTAACTGTGATCCGGATCATCGTAACGAGTCAGGCAATTCCAGTAAAACAGGGTTCGGGATCCGGATTGTAATGCTCGATCCGGATCGTTCATGTATTCCAGCAAATTCCCAGGTTCGGGATCCGGATCGAAATGGACTTTGATCGGGATCGGATTTGCCAATGAACAAGCACCCTTCGGGATCCGGATTGGACTGTCTGATCCGGATCCTGAACATGTCCCATGATCAGTTCTTGATTTTTATGCAGTAAAAAATTCTTCCAAGTGTTTCTACACTACAAGAAGTATTCGGATCACCAAAAATATTTAGTTAAACTTACCTGATCCTTTTGAATTCTTCTTTCTTGAGATTGAGGTATATGATCCAAACTTCATTCATCTTCAATCTTCAAGACTTAACACTTTCACGAAATGCGCCAAAACAAAATCCGTAACAATCTCCCCCTTTGGCGGTTTCGTGACAAAACACAGATCCACTAAAGAAAATTCAAAAAGATATTTTTGTTGCTATCACCATACAACAAAAATTTACAATGGAGATCCAATACATGAGATAAACTCCTAAAACAGACTTTAGACTTAGACATCTGCACTCTCTGCAAAAAGAAATCATTCTTGACAAAACGAGATCGTTAGATACCTCAAGAATATTTAGCATTCAAAACCTAACAGAGATAGAGTTTATGCTCACCATGACATTGAGTAATTCAGATATGTAATAAGATCACAATCAAACATTGACATATCTTCTAAGCAATAAGATTCCAAATGTCATAACTTTGCTTTGTTAGTAATCAAACAACTTGTTAGTAATAATACATGTCCAAATAGTTAGTCGAATAGTTAGTAGGGACATGCAGCAAATCACAAGATAAAAACCAGAAGTTGTGATACTTATCTTTCACCAAAGTCAAAGTTTGTAATAAGTTCTCACCAAAGTTAAGGTTTGTTCAAAGTTCTCACAAAGTTCACTCTAAACTCTCTCCCCCTTTTTGTCACAAACTAAGCCAAAAATTATAAAACACAAGGAGAGTTAAGAAGTTCAAAATCAAGAAAATCCTGAGAACTTAAACTAAAGCAAAGTAAAAACAGAACATTAAAACCTAAAAACTGAAATCCTGCACAAAAAGATAAGAAAGAAAGTTAAGTCAGTCTGAATCAGAACTAGTGGGATTGGTACAATCCAACTTCTTCAAAATTGCTTGAAGCATTTTTGACATTGTGGAGCACTTTCTTTTCATCTTATGTTGCTCAGAGATAATCTGTTGGAGATTTGTAGACACACTGTCTTGTTCAGCAGACAATCTCCGCTGTCCTTGTCGAATTGAGGACCATACATTCGCTTTTGCCGTGTGTCTCCAGGACGTTGAAGGATGTAGTATAGATCCAGACGGTGCATCTTGACCTTCAGTCCATGGAGATTCTCTAGGGAGAGAGCGAGCTCTGGCGAGGGGTCTATCAATCTGAATTCCAGTTCCCCTCGAATTCTTTCGCCTAGTGTACTGCTTGGTTGTTGAGGAAGATTTCATCAGCTTCTTGTTCTTCAAATACAACCTATCTTCTTTGTCAACAGCTTGTTGTGCTTGTTTACAAATCTCTTCCCAGTCTTCTTCATCTGATTCTGAATCATTTTGACAAACTTTCCTTGTCTCTCCTTGATTTGGGTCATCTTGTTCTCTTTTTATAGAAGACGCACTAGGTCCTACCATTGCTACCAAAGGGAAGATTATCCAGGCGAACGCCATTGGTGCAAGTGCTTAATAGATTTAAAGTCCTGTGAACAACAACTCAAGAACACGGAAAAATTGTTAGTTTTCAAAAATTTGAAAAATTGTACCCAAACAATCATTATCGTGTAGAGAGACTAAGAATCAAATTAGTTTTGCAAAAAGAATTTTAAAAGTAGATCAATTGCATGATTTTCAAAAATTCCTATTATATGCCCTAAAACCGAATTTTCAGAAATCGAAGCCCAAAAATTCGTTAATCAAGAGAATACCTAGCATATAATCAAAACTAATCTACCCAGAGTTCTTATTTCAAAAGAGATTTGACCAAAAACCATTCACAAATGAAAAAGTTCCATGATCTCTACTCACGTTTTGAGCAAACAAGGAAAAACAGTGAAAAACCGAGATTTTGATCAATAAAACTTACTTGGAATCGAAGAACTCGAGTTTGAAAGGCTCCAAGAAGGATGAATTCTAGAGAGAGAAACTCTGGAGTCTTAAGAACAAAAGATTGGAATAAAAGAAATCAAAATCCCTCTTGTTCTAATAAAGCCCTAGCCGTGATCCGGATCGGATCGAGATTTCGATCCGGATCGGCTACCCGCAGGAAACACCTGCGTTCGGGATCCGGATCATTCATGTCCGATCCGGATCGGCTCCAACTTTTTCTTCAGAATAATTTAGAAAAATTCAATAAAATCCGGAAAAAGTATGTAAGCATTTTAGCACATCAACTTTAAACAAAAATCATTGTTTCATGTCAAGAGAAATAAATTATGTTAAATCTATCAATAACATTCAAATAATGACATGAAAATTTACAGAAATTAAAACCTTTAAAGTTGATCAAGTTCAAACACATCCATCATGATCTTATGAGTACGACGTTTATGAAATCATTAAAATGGTAAAGAAAATGAATTACCAAGATCAATAGATGTTTGAAATCCCAAATAAATTATATAATGTATCTAGTCAATCTGTTGAAGAGAGTGGCTCTTTGAGCATCTTCCATTAAAAATCCCACCTTATACCAACCTTGAAATTTGACGGAGTCAAGTATTTCAATCATGCATTTTATTTAATCAAAAACTACAAACCCATGCTTGGTATACATATGGTAGCTGCACACAGTACTCGGACGGCCGAGGTGGTAGCTCTTTCCTCCATGTGGTGGTAGTTTTCACACTCCTCATTGGGATGTAACTCTTTCCACATCTTTTGAGCATTTTACTTTTCTTTGACTCCCCCTCAATTGGCTATCAATTAATTTAAGATATAAAGTATTCAACCAAGGATTGATCTCGAATTCATACTCAACCAAATAGTCAAATAAGATAAAAACAATACCAAGAGATCATTGAGAGAGAAATTGACTTGATCAATTAAAAATGATTTAATTTAAATAAATGATCAATGCATCAACTGAATTATTATGATATCCAAAGCATAATAAATTTCTGATTACATGAAAGGATGCAAGTAAAGTCAATAATACACATGCTCAATTAATGTACTTTGTATAAACATAGATAAAGAACAAAAACACAAAAACAAAACCTGACCTAAGCAAAAGTTTCAAAAAGAAGTTTATTTCAAGGAAAGCATCCCAATTGCCTTGCGCAAATGAATAAAACGTTTTTGATCCAGAGGTTTTGTTAAAATGTCAGCTAATTGATCTTCTGTCGAAATATATGAAAGTTGAAGAGTATTTGATTCAACTAGCTCTCTAAGAAAATGATATCTAAGTTCAATGTGTTTTGTTCTAGAGTGCAACACAGGGTTTTTGGAAATGTTTATAGCACTAGTGTTGTCACAAAGAATTGTTACCGAAGTTGCTGAAATCCGGAAGTCGCTCAACACACTTTTCATCCAAATGAGTTGGGTTGAACAACTACCCGCTGAGATATATTCTGCTTCGGCAGTCGAGAGTGCAATGCAGTTTTGCTTTTTACTATGCCATGCAACAAGGCAATGGCCAAGATAAAAACATGCACCACTCGTACTTTTCCGATCATCCACAGATCCTGCCCAATCGGCATCTGAGTATCCAATAATATCTAAACTTGTTCCCATAGGATACCAAATTCCGAAATTTATGGTTCCTTTAATGTATCGGATGATCCGTTTCACCGCTTTCAGGTGAACCTCCTTTGGTGCAGATTGATATCTCGCGCAGATCCCAACACCAAAAGATATATCCGGGCGACTAGCCGTGAGGTAAAGTAGACTTCCAATCATACTTCGATAAAGTTTCTCGTCTACATTCTCACTAAAAGATTCACTTCCTAATCCTTTATTGCTAGTTCCCATTGGAGTCGGAAAATCTTTACAATTTTCTAGATCAAACTTTTTGACCAACTCCAAGGCATACTTGGATTGACACAAATGGATGCCTTCGTCACTCTGTTTCACTTGCAATCCAAGGAAATAAGTCAATTCGCCCATCATTGACATCTCAAATTCGATTTCCATGGTTTCAGCGAATTTAGAAGCATCATTATCTCTTGTCGCACCAAATACAATGTCATCGACATAGATTTGTGCTACAATGAAGTTATTCTGATAATGCTTCACAAAGAGAGTCCTGTCAGCTCCCCCTCGAGTATAGCCCTTATCCAATAGGTGCTTTGTTAGCCTTTCGTACCATGCTCGCGGTGCTTGTTTTAAACCGTAAAGAGCCTTTTTCAAATGAAAAACATGGTTAGGTTGTTTACAGTCTACAAAACCTTTCGGTTGAGCCACATAAACTTCCTCGTTTAAAAACCCATTTAAAAACGCGCTCTTAACGTCCATTTGAAATAATTTTATTTTAAAATGACAAGCTATCGCGAATAAGATACGAATGGACTCGAGTCTAGCTACAGGGGCGAAAGTTTCATCAAAGTCTATACCTTCTATTTGAGAGTAGCCTTGAGCAACTAAACGTGTTTTGTTCCTGATGATGGTACCATCCTCATTTTTCTTATTCTTGAAAATCTATTTGGTACCTATCACATTGTGTTGCTTTGGAGGCTTTGTTAATTCCCAGACTTTGTTTCGCTCAAACTGATGGAGCTCTTCCTGCATTGCTTTAATCCAGTAGTCATCCTGAAGAGCTTCATCCAGATTCTTTGGTTCTAACATGGAAACATAACAAGCGAATCCACAAACCAACTATCTCCGAGTTTTAACTCCTTCTTGTGGGTCTCCAATGATGTTTGATTCAGGATGATCCTTGGAGATGCGTAACGTTTGAGGTAACGGAGTACTCGGAGGTACATGAGATGATTCCTGCACATCAGATAAACTTGAAGAGCCATTAGATGCATCATTATTATTGGAAGAATTGTTATGAGAAGATGCATTGGCAGGTGTATCATCATCAAGAGAGATATCGAGGGTAGATTTTTCAGATGCAAAGTGAAAAGCTTCATCTACTTTAACATTTATAGATTCTACAATCGTTTTAGATTCCATGTTAAATACCCGATATGCTCTGCTATTTGTAGAATAACCCAAAAAGATCCCTTTGTCACTTCGAGAATCGAACTTACCAAGATTTTCGCGATCACGCAAAATAAAACATCGACTCCCAAAGATACGAAAATATTTGATATCCGGTTTTCTACTAAACCACAGCTCATATGGTGTATTTAAAGTTCCTGGGCGCAAATACACTCGATTAATAACATAGACAGCGGTGTTCACAGCTTCAGCCCAAAAGTATAACGGTAAATTCCGGCTATGAAGCATCACACGCGCCATCTCTTGAACAACCCTGTTTTTGCGCTCAACAACACCATTCTGCTGAGGTGTACAGGGTGCTGAGAATTCATGCTTAATGCCGTTGGAAGTGCAAAAGTCAATGAATTTAGAATTAATGAATTCTCCACCTCTATCACTTCTAACACGAATGATCTTTTCATTCTTTTCAATCATAATACGATGGCAAATCTCATGAAAAGAATCAAACGTATCAGCTTTCTCTTTAAAAAATGCTACCCATGAAAACCGAGAGAAATCATCAACCAATAAGAGAATATACCATTTACCTCCCAAAGATGGTTGACGGGTCGGCCCAAAGAAAGAAAAATAGTCTACATAAACTACACAACATTTAATCGTGGAAAGATTAAAGACAAGGAAAGATTTCACCTTTGTATACCCAAACCTTTTGAGTTTTAGAGTATGTTGGCAATGGTTGAAAAATTTTCCTTGATGAAGACGTCTTGTATGATTGATCTTTTTCTTTTGTCATCGTCTTGTTTGAAGTACTACCAATGTTCTTTTCTTTTGACAAATCCTTCTTTGATTTCCGGGGAGTGAACTCATTGGTAGCAGTCGCAAGATGTGATTGATTTGATCTTTGAGCTCCAATCTTGCAATTTCTTTCAATGTGCCCTGCAAAATTACAACGAAAACATACCTTAGTGCTTGACGATTCCGAAGAGGGTGAAGTAGGCTTGTTGTCGTTGCTTGTCGTGAATTCCGGTGTCGGAGGAGGAGATACCGACTGGGGCACAAAAACTGTCCCACTCGAACTTGGACTATTTCCAGTTTGAGTGTACCCGAGGCCGAACCGATTTGTTTGACCAAGACCAAGAAGCTTATCCAACTTACTCCTTCCAGAAGTAAATCTCTTTAAGTTATCCTTTAGTTGGAGAATGGTCTCTGTCATTTCCAATTTTTCTTGTCGAGCCTCGCCATTGAGCTTCAAGAAGTAATTCGCTTTGTTCACCATATCTATATAATTCTTCTCGAATTGCTCATTGGACTCTTGAAGGGAAACATTTGCTTTTATCAGATTATCCCTTTCCACTTCAAGATCGGTCGAGAGAGAAGTTACCCTTTTTACTTCTTCTTCGAGATCCTGTAATCTCCCTCTCAACCCCTTGTTTTGTTTAGCCAGTTTCTTTGAATCCCTCAAAAGTCTGTGGTAGGCTAAAATAAAATCTTCACCTTCAGAGTTACTCGATTCATCATCCGTTGCAGTTTTTTCATCCCGAGAGGAGTTGGACAATGAATCTGAAGTACTTGCCATTAAGCACATGAAGGGTGAAGATGTGGACGCGTGGAATGCCGTTGCGCTCTCTTCTTCATCACTTGAGGATGACTCATTTGACGTTGAGTTGTCATCCCAGGTGACGACCTGCATCGCTTTCTTCTTCGACGGATTCTTAGTAGGACACTCCGTTGAGATATGGCCGTATCCTCGGCACTTGAAGCATTGGACTTGTCCTTCTGAACTTTTCTTATCCTTTGAAAAGTTCTCTTGCTTTCTTGACTTGTAACTTGAAATACCCTTGCCTTTCTTCGACTTTCCGAAGGATGGAGTTTTACTTGAATTACCCCTTCAAAAGTTGCGGCGAAACTTCCTTGTCAAGAGAGCGAGCTGCTTCTCAAATTCCTCCATAGATAGGTTTTCGTCATCGTCTGAGGAGGATGAATCCGTGTCTTCTTCCTTTGTTGTTTTCAAAGCATAACCTGAAGACTTAGAAGAGGATGCCTTTCCCGAAGAATAGTTAGTAGTAAATGTCATTTCATAAGTTTGTAATGAACCAACTAGTTCTTCTACACGCATTTCGTCCGGGTGTTTAATAGTTTCAATGGCTGTAACCTTTGGGCGAAATCGTTCAGGAAGAGTTCTTAAGATCTTTCTTACAACCTTAAATTCTGGAATCTTCTCACCCAGGTTAGCACATGAGTTTACGATGTCTTGCAATCGTGTATAGTAGTCCGTGAAAGATTCATTTTCTGCCATGAAAATTGAGTCAAATCTGCTCGTAAGCATTTGCAGCTTTTGAATCTTCACGAGGTTAGTTCCCTCATGTGTAACCTGAAGAACATCCCAGATTTCTTTCGCAGTCTCACATGCCGAGACGCGAGAGAATTCAGTTTGAGATAAGGCATTAAAAATAGCATTAATTCCCTTGCCATTGTAAGAAGATGAATCTAACTCTTCCTTGGTTCATTTCGACCTAGGTTTGATGGTGCGAACATCAGCAATAATTTCAGTTGGATTAGTCCATCCTAATTCAATTGATTGCCACACCCGTTCGTCGATGGAAATTAAAAAGACTTTCATCCGTACTCTCCAGTACGCATAATTTATTCCATCAAAGAATGGGGGGTCTGTTGATGTTTCCACCTTCAACCATTGTTTACAACCCTATTCCCGCTCTGATACCACTTGTTGGGTTATATGTAAATAATGGATCTAAATAGGGGAAAAAACACCTAGAGGGGGGTGAATAGGTGTAAACAATAAACACTCAAAAAAATCATTACGCAATTAAAAACCCAATGCGGAAATATAAATGAACACGCAAGATTTTTACGTGGAAAACTCCAAACCGGAGTAAAAAACCACGGGACCGATAACACGGTGAAATCCACTAGAATTAAACACGTACAAGGTGATATACCGTACTCACAGACAACTCAACCTTTTCCATATACTCCTAGTTGATCTTCTCCGCTCGCTCCACGACGCTTCACGAATCCACGATCTGCGTCCAACGCCGAATCCACGGCGTCCAACGTCGAGTCCACGACATCTGACCGAATCCACGGTCTTCACCCAGTAGCACGCTTCGAATCCACGAACGTACCTCGCTCCGAATCCACGAGAGTGGTTTCACCTTGAATCCACAAGGCCACGCGAGTCCACGCGCCGATTTTGGGGTAAATCGTTGTTTTTTTGGGTGGTGATGATCCGCCGAATACTTAGATCAAAGATAGATAGGAAATACCATCTAAGTATTCATTAGTTTGATTCAACTCAAGATGTGAGTATGAAAACCTAGAATCAAACTAATCAATATAGATGAAGAAACATAGGGTAATATCTAATGATTTCATTTCTTCTCTATATGTGGATCTTAGGGCCGTATATAAGATGACGGCTTTTTGGATTAACGGCTTGTATGTGGATTAACCCTAGAAAAAGAATCAAAGGGTCTATTTATAGGTTAGAAATAATTGGAAGGAGATAAGGATCAAAAACTGTCCGTTTCTGGAAATTTTCACGACGGCGATCCGGATCGGATTAACTGTGATCCGGATCGTCGTAACGAGTCAGGCAATTCCAGTAAAACAGGGTTCGGGATCCGGATTGTAATGCTCGATCCGGATCGTTCATGTATTCCAGCAAATTCCCATGTTCGGGATCCGGATCGAAATGGACTTTGATCCGGATCGGATTTGCCAATGAACAAGCACCCTTCGGGATCCGGATTGGACTGTCTGATCCGGATCCTGAACATGTCCCATGATCAGTTCTTGATTTTTATGCAGTAAAAAATTCTTCCAAGTGTTTCTACACTACAAGAAGTATTCGGATCACCAAAAATATTTAGTTAAACTTACCTGATGCTTTTGAATTCTTCTTTCTTGAGATTGAGGTATATGATCCAAACTTCATTCATCTTCAATCTTCAAGACTTAACACTTTCACGAAATGCGCCAAAACAAAATCCGTAACATTTCATACATGGTAACATACCTGCCAATCGGGCATGTTCTCTCTATATCTGAAAGAAATGATAATCATCTCAAAAAGGAAGTGCGCAATAAGAATCATGTATATCAGAGTAAAACTACTACAAAACTGAACATTCAACTTTAAGCATAAATACAACCGAATAAAGCTGAAATAAAATATTAGAATGAACCTTTGCCATGTGATGACCCGGATCCTCGCAGAGCTTTTGCAGTGTGATCAGCGGCTTCTTGAGGCCTAGGCTGTGTATTGGAGGTGTTTGTGCGCGAATCGGACCCAAGAATTGGACTCAGTGCGTAAAATGGATCACAAGTATATTCGGATGCCCCCGTCGAATTTTTGAAGTGGTTTCGCGCGAAACGGACATTTGATTTGGATTCAGCGTGGAAAAATGATGGAAATTGACTATTTGGATGTATTTTTCGGAGTCCGGACGCGTGAAAATGGGCAACCGGAAGTTTTTGGGTGTTTTCGGGTGCATGGAAGAGCTGTGGACCATGGGGGGGCCACGTGGCAGCACTCAATTGGGCCGGCTCTGTAGGCGCGGTCCACCTAGCGCACGGGCGGACGTGGGTGCTGCGATGTGCGCACGTGGGCGCTGCGACGCTGTCCCCCCCGTGGGACACGCGGCGTGCGCCCGTTGGCTGCGCCGCGCCCAACTGGATCAAGCCGCGTGGCTTGATCCGGGCGGTCCAACCCGGCTGTCGTGGCGGCTCGGATGGCCGCCACGTGTCCGCAAGGGGTGGGCCAGCTGGCCGGGCCTCCCCTGTGGATTTGCTTAGAGAGGGAGAGGGAGAGAGAAAATTGTTTTTTTTTTTTCTTTCTTTTTCTTCTTCTTCTTCTTCCTCTTCCTCTTCTTCCTCCTTCTTTTGGGCATTTGATTTTTGGGAGGACTTCATACAGAGCTTCACCAACAACTCCTCTTCTTCTTCATCACCAAGGAAGGGCCAATGGAGCTCTCTTGATCATCATCTTCCCCATGTTAGGACACCACCATTGTTGTTGGATTTTCGGAGCTTTACCGTCGCATTTTAGTGCAAAAATCCCCGAGACCTCATTTCTTGGAATTTTGAGCTGAAATTTGGAGGCGATCTCCACGATAGGTAAATCTACAATTTTGGTATTCAACATTTTTCGAGGATATCAACCGTCCCTAGTGCAAGTGGCAAAGGGCTTGGTGGTTGATACCCATGACACGAGTTCGAAGCCTAGTTGCTTCACATTTTCAGCTAAGTTTATTTCGAAAATAAACGAAGCGGGTAGCATGCTACCTTTCTCTCAAAAAAAAAGAAACATTTTTTGTGGATCATGAGATTTCTTGGAGTATTTTTGGATTTTCTGGAACCATCACGCACGGATGTTGCTCTTGGACAACCTTGGGTAATCTTCGGTTTTCTCTTTCATATGAGCTCGGATTTGGGAGTTCTTTAGCTCGATTCGCATCTACACTCGATGAGGAATCCACTGCCACATTTCTTACTGGATTTGAAGCTCGTTTGGCTAGGTAAATCTCATCATCTTCCTGACCCTGTAGTGCAAATTTTTACAGTGCAGATTTCTTATGGTTCTTTTGAGCAATGAACAATTGTATGTTGTTAGCTAAGGGATTATCATGATTTTTGGGGATTTCTTGGTATGAATGTGTTAACAAGATATGGAAGAGCATTTTTCATGTTGTCACCTAAGAGGAATTTCTTCTAGATTGAGCTCTAAAATTTCTTGAACTCTATGCTTTATTTTGTACCCTATTTTTGGGACAGCGAAGAGCTTTTATGCTGTTCTCGGCCGTTTGTTGGCGGAATTGGATGTTTTTAGAGTTGATCTCCATCTACGCTTCAAGGGGAACACAATCGTACCTTTCTTGGATTTTTCTGAAGGCTTTTCGAAGGGAAACTTTTCCCGTCTTTGGAGCACTACTACAAGGTTTTGGTGCTAAAATCTACAGTTGAACCCATCGCGAGATTCGGCTTTGTATATCAATTTTGGTAGGATTTTGGACTGTGGCTGAGAAAGGAAAAATTGGGACTCCTTCTTACGATTGAGGTGGGCATCTTTCTTTCTGGTTCCGGATAAAAATTGTGTATGGTTTGGCTTCTACACACCATTGATGCGCACGGTGAATTTTGCAGTGGACCGTTGAGTCGCGCTTGGTATTTTGATCACCGCCGTTTATCTGGGAGGAGTTTTCTGGAGCTTTTAGGTTCGTTGGAACCTTAGGAACTTGAGGAAAGCACGTTCAGTTTCAGCTTAATCGGACTTCGGATCAGCGCGTTCCAGGTGGGTTGGTTTGATTTACTCCAAAACTGCTGATTTCCCACTAATTCTAGTATTGTAGTTGTCAGCATGCAAGAATAGGTGCTAATATTATTGTATCATGATGTTTATAGAGTTATTGGACTTTGACCTAGTACCCTGTCATATGTTGCATGTGTAAACCAGACTAGTAGAGAACCCTCACATGGGCTAGGTTTTTTTTATGCTTTAGATATCCACACTTTACATCCTTATTTCTTGGACATAGTGTTTTCCTCGCCCGGATAGTGGGCCGAGTGATCAGATTTCTTTTAGTGTGGGATGCATGTGGGGACCCGAAATTCCCACTTATGGATCACTGTTGCATCTACAGCTTCTGGAGGCATATGTGGCGCGTCAGCGGGGTTTGTGCACAATTTGGACACAAGTGGCGGATTTCGGGCTTAAATGGATCACGTGGGTGATCGGTTGACTCCGTCGGATGATTAGAAGTGGTTTCGCGCGCAATGGATATTAAAAATAGACTCAGCGCGAAGTTTGGACCAAGGAACACCTTTCCGGATGCCTTCGGCGATTTTTAGAGTTGGATTTTGGCAAAACAGACAGCAAATTTGGATTCAGCGCGCGAAAACGATGAAAATGGACTACATACTTGTATTTTTCGGAGCTTGGATGACCCGGCACGAATTTTGAGGCATCTTGTACTGTTTCGGCGGCTGGGGCAGCGCCGGCGACGGCGGAGGGCGGCGGCGCGGGCACGGGCTGGCACAGGCGCGGCGGCGGGCAGACGCGGGCAGCGCACAGCACGCGGGCAGGCGCGCCGGCGCGCGGGCAGGTGCGCGGTCCACGGGGCCGGCGTGCACCGAGGGCAGGACACGTGGCGGGCTGTGATAGGTTGGTTCTGTGCACCGGGACCACAGTGCAGGAGGGGTGCCTCGGGAACCGCGCCTGGCAGGGGTGCCAGGCGGCGTGCCAGGCGGCGTGCCTGCGCGTGCACGTGGGCGCGGCTGACGCGCTGACCGGGGTGGCGCCACGTTTCGGCTTCCCTTTGGGCCACGTGTCGTGCGGGGGATGGCCCCGCACGGCTGTTGGCTGTTTTGCGGGCGACGTGGAGGCCCGTGTGCGTTTCGGGCCCGCACAGTGTTGGGCCAGGCCCAACACTGTAGCAATCCAGAAGAATCGGGCGCCCGGAAGTGGGGACATATCCGGTATTTCGCGATTTGTTTTCTGGAGCCTATTTAAGCGATCCGAGCCTTCTTCCTTCCCCTTTTTCCGGCATTTCCGAGCCTCCCCTCGCCGCGGCGCCTTCAGTAAAGTTGATCCCCGAGCTGTGCTGCACCCATCTGCGGAGTTTGGAGATTTTACGTGGCACGGTTTTCGAGATTCTCTTCTTCTTGGCGCGTTGCGACATTCTTTCGCCGGTGTTTCTTCCGTCGCGTATCGGTGCACGAGCTCCCTCGGCCTACTCCGACCACCTTTTCGAGCGATTTCTTCGCCGCTGGATCCGCGATGGACAGAGCTACGATTTAGGTACTTTTAGTTTCCTCTCATTTTGCGCTTTTCGAGGAGTTCTTCCATACTTACTGGGACCCCTTTTTCTGTGAGGAATTCTGGGATAGCGCACGTTGTTTCGAGGATATCTCCGTAACCGGGCATCAGATGGAGACGAGCCTTCACACTTTTTTCATCTACTCGACGCGAGGATTGTCATAGTATTTTTATTGGATTTTTCTGAGGCTTGCCCGGAGGCATATTTTCCTCTCATTATATGTGCATGGAAATACAGATGTGTGGTTGTGTGTTTGTGAGCGCCCTGTATTGTGGAATTTGTAACTCGGCCTACGGGGCTCAGAATTGGACGTGCAGGTACCCGTTTCGAAGGTCTCGACGCGAGGAACGCGACAGTATTTTTGTTGGATTTTTTCGAGCCCGTTCTGTAGGTGGAAATTTCACATCTTTGAGGCTATTTTTGCAGATTGTGTATACTTGGATATTTTGAGAAATAAAGTGCAACCTTGGACTTTTTGTTGTCCCCAGGAGGGTTCGCGAGTGTTTCTGAACCTGTTGGAACTGGAAGAAATTAAAGATAGTGAATTTCGGGTGTTTTCAGCTGCTTGGAGCCAAGGCTTGCTCGACATATACCGAGGGTACAGTTTTGGCAGATTTTGGACTGTGAGCGTCTACACACTTCACCGACTTCGGCTTTGCCTGCGGTAAGCGCTTCAGGTGGGTGCTTTGTTTCCAGAACCGGTGGACGGTTCTCTAATTTTGTATGTTAGGATGCATGCATGTTTAGGTACATGGTTTATGTTTGTAAGGTAGGTAAGCTTGATAATGATAATTGTATAAATGATTGCAAGAATAGTATTTATGAGGTATACTGAGGACTTGCATGATTTGGATGTCTATGTTGGTGAATAGTGTAAGCTTACCTAGGATAATGTTACCCACTGAGATTATGTAACATGCCATGTGTCACGCCCCCGGGGGTTTTTGAGTCTTTCAAGCGGAAAATTGCGTGTATTATTTTTTTTTTCTTAACAAGGTAACTTAAACCTCATCCCCGGTGCGTGCCAGACCGCCACATACACAAATTCTCTCTGCCCACGGACAGAGTCTCCTTTGCATATGCACGGCGTCTCATTTACAACATCATACATCAACCATCAACCATACAATAGACATACATCGTCAAACAGAGTACAGTAATTTAACTAATGTTATAAAAACGGCGTCACCGTTTGGAAAGTATAAAACCAGCGGTTGCAAAACCCGTGCCCACACGGCACTTCGTTTTGAGAAAATATTTTCGAAATCATTTAGCTTTTCCTGAAAGCGTGCCGCATGAGAAAACATCTCTGAAAGTAACTAAAACGCATAGGTACATCTCATCCACAGTGCTATCTAATACATGTCCACGACTAATAAGATCCACAAGCAAATTAACTATTTAAAGTATAAGGAAAACGAGATAAAAACCCAAGTATCTTGACTACGGTCCTCGCGACGCAGTCTCACCGCCCTCCCGGCTAACGCACCTCGTAACACCTGTCACGGAGTGGGTAAAGTCAGTGACAAACAAAGTAGATGTCTAAGTATCAAAAGAGAATAAGGAGCAAACCGATTACACCGGAACCTTTCGCTAAAACCCTGTAAATAATTAAGCTGGGCACAAACCCCAGATTTATCAATTAAGTTGGGCACCAACACCAGAGTACCTGTCGGAGAGACTAAAGTCTCCCCTCATGCGCAAACACCTTTTTGATGCTTTTAACCTCTTCACGGTGCTGGTGTGCTATTTTCAGCGGGCGCGAAGAGGTCCTCACGGCACCCACCCCTTTGTGAGGTACACGGGTCAAAAAGACCACTTTTTCGGAAAAGTACACCCATGCGGAGACCAATTCGCCTGTGTACGTACAGCATCCGAAACGGATTTGCCGAGATCGGCGTGTATTTAGCACCGCGACCGTAGCCGCTTCAATTGTTGGATAAAATACAATTATGCGAAAGGTTAAACTGTCCATCTACTTTGTTAGACAAATTAAGAGCATTTTAATGATGATAGATGCACTTACTGTACTTGTTGCACTTATAGCAACCGTACCCACCTAGTTGAAGAGAAATCGGAACACCTGAATCCTTCGCGCACACCCGCTGCGCACCTGGCCCTAAAGAAAGTCCGCAGGGATAACTATAGTAAAAAACGTGTATTAACATCCCAAAACAAAAGACCCAATTTACTCTTTTTGACGGAAAAGTCCCACGCCGTCGGGGTTGACGAAAACCGGAACCCCGCGCCGCCGTCGCCGTCCGTCAGAGCCCCGCGCGGTTCGGAACCGCGCGGCGTGTCTACGCGGGCGGCGCCCACGCGGCGCGGCGCCTCGCGCGGGTGCTGCCCGTGCGGCGGCCGCGCAGTGCCCGCGCGGGTGCGGCCGCGCACGGCGCCCGCGCGGTTGCGGGTCCGCGCGGGTGCCGCCCGCGCGGCAGCCGCGCGGCGCCCGCGCGGTGCCCACGCGGTTGCGGGTCCGCGCGGGTGCCGCCCGTGCGGTTGCGGGCCCGCGCGGGTGCCGCCCGCGCGGCAGCTGCGCGGCGCCCGCGCGGTGGCCGCGCGGTTGCGTGTCCGCGCGGGTGCCGCCCGCCCGGTAGCCGCGCGGCCGCCCCGCGGTGCCCGCACGGTTGCGGGTCCGCGCGGGTGCCGCCCGCGCGGCAACCGTGAGGCGCTAGTGCGGGCACGACCCGCGCGGTGCCCGCGCGGTCCCATCGCCGCTTGCGGCGGCGATCGGCCGTCCGCGATTCCCCTCCGCGCGATGCCCTAGCGGCACCGCGCGCCTCCGCCGTCCGTTCCGTGCCCTAGTATGACGACGACGACGGCGACGGTGACGGATACGACGGAGAAACCAAGAACTCAGCGAAAAGGACGACGAAAAAATCCCAAATAATTTATAATAATTCTTTTACTAACCGAAGATCGACGGGAAGGTTGTCCGGTCGCATTCTTGCCTTCGGTTCGATGTCCGGGAAGATCGGGCTCCTTCTCCTTCTCCTTTCCCTTTCTTTCGGCTAGGGTTCCGTCTTTTCCTTTTTCGCTTTCTTTCTCTCCTCACCGGTTAGGGTTTTATTTTTCTTTTCTTTTCTTTTCGATAATCGGGATCCCTTATATAGCTCGTATTATATCTTTAATTAATTTCCTTTTTAATTCGTACGTAAGGAAATTCTGTTTTCCGTCATCGGATACTTAATTAATTAATTAATTATCCCCTATGAGATAACCCACCTTATCTCCAACGGGTGCAAGATATTTCGCACGGATTCCGATGCACGACTAATCACCGTATCACTAAGAATTTCGTTCCGGGAGATCCCGACATCGGATTTCAGATCTGATCGCACCGTCGGCCATCATTTTCTGCGCTCTATCGCGGAAAAATACCAGCACCACCCACTGGCCAACTTTTAACAATTAAATAATTTTATTCCACTTAAGGGCCTAAATAGTTTAGATGTGAGTCAAAAATACCCCTAAGGGCCGGATCACTACACCACTCACACTTTATAAAAAGTTTCGTCCCGAAACTTATGTACAAACCCCACTAATCAATTCGGAAAAACATTCTCTCATCTTCGATTCTAGTTCCCAAGTCGCCTCGCGCTCTTCGTGGTTGCTCCACTGGACCTTTACATAGGGGATTGTTCGTTTGCGCAACTTCTTGTCCTCTCTCGCCAAAATCCGCACCGGCGTCTCCTCGACGCTTAAATCCTCTCGCAACTCGATGGTGGAGGCATCCAAGGCATGAGAGGGATCAGCTAGATACTTCCGGAGCATTGAGACATGGAACACGTTATGGACTCGTTCGAGGTTCGGCGGCAGGGCTAATCGGTACGCCACCGGTCCTACGCGTTCTAGGATCTCGAACGGTCCTACGTACCTCGGGCTTAACTTTTCCTTTATGCCGAAGCGTCGGTTCCCCTTGGAGGGCAAAACTCGGAGTAACGCATGCTCACCCACCATGAACTCTAAGTCTCGGCGTCTGTTGTCCGCGTAGCTTTTTTGTCTGCTCTGGGCGGTCAGCAGCCTTTGTCTAATCAATCTCACCTTTGCTTCGGTCTCCTCCACCAAATCTGGGCCCAGAAACTTACGCTCACCCAAGTCATCCCAGCATATTGGAGACCGACAGCGGCGCCCATACAGGGCCTCGTATGGTGCCATCTGAATGCTGGCCTGGTAACTGTTATTGTAGGCAAATTCCACTAGGGGCAAACATCGTGCCCACCCTTCGCCCAAGTCCAAAATGCATGCTCGAAGCATGTCCTCCACAATTTGTATCACCCGCTCTGATTGTCCATCGGTCTGCGGGTGAAAAGCCGTACTGAAGTGTAACTTGGTTCCCATTGCTCGCTGCAGGCTCTGCCAAAAGTTTGATACAAATCGCGTGTCCCTGTCCGACGTGATGGATGTCGGCACCCCATGCAACCTTACTATCTCGTTGATGTAGGTTTGTGCCAGTCGTTCCCGCGTCCATGTCGTGTGTATGGGCAGAAAGTGGGCCGATTTCGTCAGACGGTCCACAATCATCCATATTGCATCGTGTCCCTGTGACGATCTCAGAAATCCGATCACAAAATCCATGGTAATCATGTCCCACTTCCATTCGGGCACCGGTAAGGGTTGCAATTTTCCTGCCGAGCGCTGGTGCTCGGCCTTCACCCGTTGGCACACCAGGCAGTGTGCCACAAACTGAGTCACGTCTCCCTTCATTTTGGGCCACCAGAAGGTCTGTTTGACGTCCTTGTACATCTTCGTTCCCTCGGGGTGCGCTGCATATGGAGCAGTATGCGCCTCCCGCAGGATTTCCTCTTTGAGTTCCGGTAGATCCGGCACGCAGATTCGTCCCCGAAATCGTATCGTGTCGTCGGAGTTTACTGTGAAATCACCTTCTTGGTCGGCAGTTACTCTACTTCGCACCAGCTTGAGTTGGTCATCAGTTGACTGCCCCTCGAGAATTCTGTAAAGCAAGGTAGGTCTGACCACCAGTGTCAGAAGTTGTGCGACTGTACCCGCCAGTACTACTTCTAGTCTTAATCGCGAAAATTCCGCAATCAGACTATCTTGCTGGGTGATGGCACTTACCCCTGCCTCCTCGGCCTGCCCCTTGCGGCTCAGGGCGTCGGCCACCACGTTTGCCTTTCCCGGGTGGTAGTGGATCGTTAAATCGTAATCCTTCAGTAGCTCGAGCCACCGTCTTTGTCGCAAATTTAACTCCTTTTGGGTGAAAAGGTACTTAAGACTTTTATGATCTGAGTACACATTGGAGTGTGCCCCATACAGGTAGTGTCTCCAAAGCTTGAGGACGAACACAACCGCTGCGAGTTCCAAGTTGTGCACGGGGTAGTTCCGCTCGTATTCCTTGAGCTGCCTTGACGCATAGGCTATAACCTTTCCCCGTTGCATGAGTACTCCACCCAGTCCGTTTCGCGATGCATCGCAATACACTTCATAATCCTCCCCTGGTTCTGGCAGGGCGAGAATCGGGGCTCGCGTTAATCTATCCTTGAGCTCCTCGAAGCTCCTCTGACATTTGTCCGTCCAGATGTACTTTTCCCCTTTTCTAGTCAAACGGTTTAAGGGGGTGGCTATCTTGGAGAAACCCTCCACGAAGCGCCGGTAGTACCCAGCCAATCCCAGGAAGCTTCGAATCTCCGTCACCGTCGTCGGTTGGGGCCAGTCCGTCACCGAATCTATCTTCTTCGGATCGACTGCGACTCCAGCCGCCGAGATTACGTGCCCCAAGAAGCCAACCTCACGGAACCAAAACTCACACTTTTTGAGTTTGGCGTAGAGTTTCTGTTCCTGTAGGGTCTGGAGGACTGTGCGCAGATGTTCTTCGTGTTCCTCGTCTGTACGGGAGTAGATGAGGATATCGTCGATGAAGACCACCACGAATAAGTCCAGGAAGGGTTTGAATACCCTGTTCATCATGTCCATGAACACCGCCGGGGCATTTGTGAGCCCGAACGGCATCACTGTAAATTCGTAATGGCCGTAGCGAGTCCGGAAAGCCAGTTTGGGGATGTCCTCCCCCTTGACCTGGACCTGATGATAGCCCGACTGCAGGTCAATCTTTGAAAACACCGTCGCCCCCTGTAGTTGGTTGAAGAGGTCGTCGATCCTTGGCAGGGGGTACTTGTTCTTAACGGTGACCTTATTTATCTCCCGGTAGTCGATGCACAACCGGAGACTTCCGTCATTCTTCCTCACAAACAGGACGGGCGCGCCCCAGGGTGACGCGCTTGGTCTGATAAAACCCTTGTCCAAAAGGCCCTCCAACTGTGCCTTGAGTTCTTTCAACTCCGCGAAGGCCATCCTGTACGGTGCCTTGGTGATGGGTTTGGTGCCGGGAAGCAACTCAATAGGGAAGTCGACCTCTCGTTCCGGCGGCATTCCGGGGAGCTCCGCCGGAAATACATCCGGAAATTCCTTTACCACTGGAATTTCGGAAGGCGAGGGAACAGGTCGGGTGGCTAAATCTACCGAGGCTAGATAGGCCACGCACCCACCCTCTATCAGCTTCCTAGCCCGCGACGCGGAGATGACAGCCAAAAAGGAAGTACTTTCACACGCCAAGTACACGTTTTCCGGGAATCTCGGCTTCTGTAGTTGCACCTGGCGCTTCTCGCAGTCGATGACCGCCTGATACTCGGTAAGCCCATCCCTTCCGGGTATCCCCTCGAATTCTCTTACCACTAAGTCTCAAACCTCGTATCGTTGGAGCTAACCATTAACCCCAAACGCCTGAGCTTTTAGAGGTGCACGTCCGATTCACTTAAAGCGGCTTACATCGCACCACAGATCTGGACCGGAGTCAACCCACCTGGATGTTAGGTCTATTGTTGGGCCTCTTGCCGTTAGGTCTATTGCGGACCGCAGCCCACCCAACCTATTGGGCTCACCCAACCCAACTCACTAGTCCCCTGGGCCTATTGTCTCTAGGCAGGAAGTTGGACCTATTTGACCCATAAATAAAGGCCAACACCAAAGACAACTAAGTCTTCGCATCCTTATTAGGCGGAAAGGTACGGAGCATTTTCTCCTAAAGGTTCTCCTGGGGTCAAGTCCAACATTACTCTTCGTAAGGGGTCTTTCCTGCTACTACTTCCCTCGGGTAGTGCGTCCTTTGTCGTGTCGTCGCATAAGACCTCTCATCCGTGTCGCGACTCCGAAGAATCGTTCCCGAGTTCGGGGCAGTAAAAAAAACGGAACTGTCCCAGTTTGTCACGTTAGAAGCAAAGGTCGTGCTTCCGGAATGAAAAATTTCCCCCGGGGTGCTCCTCTGTAGACGATGCATGGCCGGTCTCCGCTAGAAAATCCCCCTCCTGAGAGGGGCTGGGGTCGTTTCTTGTCCATGTCGTACTCCGAGTCCTCTTGTCGGGCGCGCGTCGCCTCGAATCCGCACTCCACTATGGTGGCCCTATCCACCACTTTCTGGAACGTATGGAGTTCCACTACTCGCACGACTTTGAAAGTATTGCTCCGCGATCTGTCTACGAAGAGGCGGGCTTTGTGTGCTTCATCCCTTATAACAACGGGAACACTATTGGCCAACCTTACATATTCTTGTCAATACTCCAGGATGTATCGATTCCCCTGTCCGATGTGTTTCAGGTTCCTTGCGGTGTCTTCGGATATTGGGGTGGTTGGCCCCCGTTGGGAAAGTCATTCCCGAGTTATGGCTGGGGTCGTTTCGGCCCCCGGCAGACTCATGATCCTTCTGCCGGGTGCGTGGAACGGCCAATTCCCGCCCCACCATAGTGGTCCTATCGATCACTTCTCGGTAAGCGGGTAGACCCACCGTCGGTATTACCCGATTAGTGTCGCTATGTGGACCGCCTTTGGGAAGGCGAGCCTGGTAGGGTTCGTCTTTCCTAACAAAAAGGGGAGAGCGCTATGCCATGTCGCGTAATCCGTTGTTGGAGTAAGCGGTTGGCTGCGGCTGTGGGATCCATCCTGTCCATTGAGAAATAGTTAGCGCTCGGTGGCCGAATCCTAGCCGTTGTCTGCTGTAAACAAAGAAACCACGTCAATCCTAAGGTTATAACCCTAGCACCCTGTCTTACGATTACACCTATATTACGTTCCCTTTTCCCCGTACTCTCACGTACTACGCACCTATACCTTGGTTATCTCATGTCCAATTTGCTTGTGGCACCCTACACTGTGGATGTGGATCACGTCTACTATGGTTATGGTTGTTTTTCTCTGATACCATTTTATCTGTCACGCCCCCGGGGGTTTTTGAGTCTTTCAAGCGGAAAATTGCGTGTATTATTATTTTTTTTCTTAACAAGGTAACTTAAACCTCATCCCCGGTGCGTGCCAGACCGCCACATACACAAATTCTCTCTGCCCACGGACAGAGTCTCCTTTGGATATGCACGGCGTCTCATTTACAACATCATACATCAACCATCAACCATACAATAGACATACATCGTCAAACAGAGTACAGTAATTTAACTAATGTTATAAAAACGGCGTCACCGTTTGGAAAGGATAAAACCAGCGGTTGCAAAACCCGTGCCCACACGGCACTTCGTTTTGAGAAAACATTTTCGAAATCATTTAGCTTTTCCTGAAAGCGTGCCGCATAAGAAAACATCACTGAAAGTAACTAAAACGCATAGGTACATCTCATCCACAGTGCTATCTAATACATGTCCACGACTAATAAGATCCACAAGCAAATTAACTATTTAAAGTACAAGGAAAACGAGATAAAAACCCAAGTATCCTGACTACGGTCCTCGCGACGCAGTCTCACCGCCCTCCCGGCTAACGCACCTCGTAACACCTGTCACGGAGTGGGTAAAGTTAGTGACAAACAAAGTAGATGTCTAAGTATCAAAAGAGAATAAGGAGGAAACCGATTACACCGGAACCTTTCGCTAAAACCCTGTACATAATTAAGCTGGGCACCAACCCCAGATTTGTCAATTAAGTTGGGCACCAACCCCAGAGTACCTGTCGGAGAGACTAAAGTCTCCCCTCGTGCGCAAACACCTTTTTGATGCTTTTAACCTCTTCACGGTGCTGGTGTGCTATTTTCAGCGGGCGCGAAGAGGTCCTGACGGCACCCACCCCTTTGTGAGGTACACGGGTCAAAAAGACCACTTCTCCGAAAAAGTACACCCATGCGGAGGCCAATCCGCCTGTGTACGTGCAGCATCCGAAACGGATTTGCCGAGATCGGCGTGTATTTAGCACCGCGACCGTAGCAGCTTCAATTGTTAGATAAAATACAATTATGCGAAAGGTTAAACTGTCCATCTACTTTGTTAGACAAATTAAGAGCATTTTAATGATGATAGATGCACTTACTGCACTTGTTGCACTTATAGCAACCGTACCCACCTAGTTGAAGAGAAATCGGAACACCTGAATCCTTCGCGCACCCCCGCTGCGCACTTGGCCCTAAAGAAAGTCCGCAGGGATAACTATAGTCAAAAACGTGTATTAACATCCCAAAACAAAAGACCCAATTTACTCTTTTTGACGGAAAAGTCCCACGCCGTCGGGGTTGACGAAAACCGGAACCCCGCGCCGCCGTCGCCGTCCGTCGGAGCCCCGCGCGGTTCGGAACCGCGTGGCGTGTCTACGCGGGCGGCGCTCACGCGGCGCGGCGCCTCGCGCGGGTGCTGCCCGTGCCGCTGCCGCGCAGTGCCCGCGCGGGTGAGGCCCCGCACGGCGCCCGCGCGGTTGCGGGTCCGCGTGGGTGCCGCCCGCGCGGTTGCGGGTCCGCGCGGGTGCCGCACGCGCGGCAGCCGCGCGGTGCCCGCGCGGTGCCCGCGCGGTTGCGGGTCCGCGCGGGTGCCGCCCGCGCGGCAGCCGCGCGGCGCCCGCGCGGTGCCCGCGCGGTTGCGGGTCCGCGCGGGTGCCGCCCGCGCGGTGGCCGCGCGGCGCCCGCGCGGGCACGACCCGCGCGGAGCCCGCGCGGTCCCATCGCCGCTTGCGGCGGCGATCGGCCGTCCGCGATTCCCCTCCGTGCGATGCCCTAGCGGCACCGCGCGCCTCCGCCGTCCGTTCCGTGGCCTAGTATGACGACGACGACGGCGACGGTGACGGATACGACGGAGAAACCAAGAACTCAACGAAAAGGACGACAGAAAAATCCCAAATAATTTATAATAATTCTTTTACTAACCGAAGATTGACGGGAAGGTTGTCCGGTCGCGTTCTTGCCTTCGGTTCGATGTCCGAGAAGATCGGGCTCCTTCTCCTTCTCCTTTCCCTTTCATTCGGCTAGGGTTCCGTCTTTCCCATTTTCGCTTTCTTTCTCTCCTCACCGGTTAGGGTTTTATTTTTCTTTTCTTTTCTTTTCGATAATCGGGATCCCTTATATAGCTCGTATTATATCTTTAATTAATTCCCTTTTTAATTCATACGTAAGGAAATTCTGTTTTCCGTCATCGGATACTTAATTAATTAATTAATTATCCCCTACGAGATAACCCACCTTATCTCCAACGGGTGCAAGATATTTCGCACGGATTCCGATGCACGACTAATCACCGTATCACTAAGAATTCCGTTCCGGGAGATCCCGACATCGGATTTCAGATCTGATCGCACCGTCGGCCATCATTTTCCGCGCTCTATCGCGGAAAAATACCAGCACCACCCACTGGCCAACTTTTAACAATTAAATAATTTTATTCCACTTAAGGGCCTAAATAGTTTAGATGTGAGTCAAAAATACCCCTAAGGGCCGGATCACTACACCATGTAAGCACATAGCCTTTCATGTGGTTGGTTTATGCTTTGGGACAGCATTTTGTCGCTATGTGCGGATTTTCACTCTGAGGAGTTATTATGATCGAGGATTATGATCCGGTGTAGGCATGTGGTTTACTTTCTATATCATTCTTGAGGACAAATGCATGCTTGTATGGACATATAGTTAGGCCACCTTTTACTGCTATACTACTTATTGGAACTTGACTTAGGAGAAACCATGCTTTTCCTTTCTCCTTCTTTGTTAGTCAGGCGGTCGGTGTTGCTCGGGTGCGAGCAGGGGTTTGGGGTAGTGTAGCCGGGACATTGGTGTTAGGGATGGGTTGTGCTGGATTGCGGTTGGCAGGGTATTGCGGCAACCGCGGATATTGGGCAGTTGACCGGCCGTTTACTTTTGCATCTGATTGAGGACCGGGGCTTTCTTTAGTGGTTGGGTTTTCCCACTTTGATCAGAGTCATGATTCAGTCCTGCTCATTTCTACTACTTATTATACTTATCACTGAGATACCTTACTCGTGTGGGTCGCTCCCCTCGAGTTCCACTCAGTAGTGTGTTACATACAGGCTTTGAGTCCTTGAGACTCCTTTTCATCGGTGTTATGCGTCGGCTAGCATACCCGATACAGGCAAGGCACAGCAGGCAGTACCAGTTTTACTGGTGGCACAAGATTGGGTTTATTACAGGCAGTTACCTTATTGTTGCACTTGTTGGGTTACGTATAATTTGATCTAAATAGGGGAAAAAACACCTAGAGGGGGGTGAATAGGTGTAAACAATAAACACTCAAAAATCTTTGCGATATAAAACCCAATGCGGAAAAATAAATAACACGCAGAGATTTTTACGTGGAAAACTCCAAACCGGAGTAAAAAACCACGGGACTGATAACACGGTGAAATCCACTAGAATTAAACACGTACAAGGTGATATACCGTACTCACAGACGACTCAACCTTTTCCATACGCTCCTAGTTGATCTTCTGCGCTCGCTCCACGACGCTTCTCGAATCCACGATTTGCGTCCAACGCCGAATCCACGGCGTCCAACGTCGAGTCCACGACGTTCGACCGAATCCACGGTCTTCACCCAGTAGCACGCTTCGAATCCACGAACGTACCTCGCTCCGAATCCACGAGAGCGGTAGCACCTTGAATCCACAAGGCCACGCGAGTCCACGCGCCGATTTTGGGGTAAATCATTGTTTTTGGGTGGTGATGATCCGCCGAATACTTAGATTAGAAATAGATCGGAAATACCATCTAAGTATTCATTGATTTGAATCTACTCAAAATGTGAGTATGAAAACCTAGAATCAAATCAATCAATATAGATGAAGAAACATAAGATAGAATCTATGATTTCCTTTCTTCTCTATATGTGGATCTTAGGTCGTATAAAAGATGACGGCTCCTTTTTCGATTATGTGGATTAGCCCTAGAAAAAGAATCATAGGGTCTATTTATAGGTTAGAAACCCTTGGAAAAAGATAAGGATCAAAAACTATCCTTTTCTGGAATTTTTACATGACGACGATCCGGATCGGAGATCGGCGATCCGGATTGCAGTAGCGAGAAAAATAGTTTCCAGAAAAACGAAGGTTCGGGATCCGGATCGAAGTGCTTGATCCGGATCGTTCATACAGTTCACCAAACATCAACATTCGGGATCCGGATTGCAAAGCCTGATCCGGATCGTTCAAATAAAATGGTAAACCCAGTGTTCGGGATCCGGATCAAGGAAGGCTACGATCCGGATTGAACTGGTGTATGAACGAACAACCTTCGGGATCCGGATTGAACAGTCTGATCCGGATCCTGAACATGTCCCATGTCCAGTTTTTGATATTTATGCAATTAAAAATCCATCCAAGTGTTTCTACACTATAAGAAGTATTCGGATCACCAAAGATATTAAGTTAAACATACCTGATCCTTTTGAATTCTTCTTTCTTGAGATTGAGTTATATGATCCAACCTTCTTTACCTTCAATCTTCAAGACTTAACCGAATTCACGAAATACGCCAACTTAAATTCCGTAACAATCTCCCCCTTTGGCGGTTTCGTGACAAAATATAGATCCACTCAAGAAAATTCAAAAAGATATTTTTGTTGCTATCACCATACAACAAAAATTTACAATGGAGATCCAAAATAAAATACATGAGTTAAACTCCTAAAACAGACTCTAGTCTTAGACATCTGTACTCTCTGCAAAAGAAATCATTCTTGACAAAAGAAATCGTTAGATACCTCAAGAATTTTATATCATTCAAAAACCACATACAGAGATGAAGTTTATACTCATTTATACTTACCATGACATTTATACATTCAGATATGTAAATTGATCATAGTTAAAAACACCAACATATCTTTTATGCAATCAAAATCCAAATGTCATGTTAGTGAACATCAACTTGTTAGTTATATTACATGCCCAAATAGTTAGTCGAATAGTTAGTCGAGGCATGCATTCAAACACAAATGAAAACCGAAAGTTGAGGTTCTACTTACCTTTCAAGTTGAGGTTATACTTACCTCTATAGTTTCAAGTTTCTCACAAACATTGTATCATTGTTTATCTCTCTCTCCCCCCCTTTTTGTCACAAAAATTAGCCAAAAATTACCAAAATGGAGAGAATAGTTAACAGTTCAAGTACCAAGAGTTTGAGAACTAAAAACTAAAAACTAAAACATAAAAACCTGCACAAGAGAAAATTATTAGAAATCAGCACAAGTCAATCATCTGAGGCAGAGTCTTCAGAGCTCGTGCAACCCAGCTTTTTCAAAATTCCTTTAAGCATTCCCGAAATCGTAGAACACTCTTGTTTCATCTGCTGTATGTCCTTGGACATCTTTCTGAGTTCTGGAGCCATTTTATCTTGTTCTTGGTTGATGGTAGATTCTAAGTTTGCCTTTTGGTCAGTTCTTCTGGAAGTTGAAGAACGTTGTGTGACGACTGACGGAGCAGTCTGACCTTCATTCTGAGGAGATCTTCTTGGCAGAGAATGTGAATTGTCAAGAGGTTCATTGCTTGGCACATTCTTTTTCCTTGCTTGCTGCTTAAGTATTGAGGAAGACTTCAGTAGCTTCTTGTTCTTTAAGTAAACCTTATTTTCTTCATCAATACCTTGTTGTACTTCAGTAAGAAATGTGTCCCAATCTTCTTCGTCTTCAGATTCAATTTCAGTTTGAGGGATATTCTTTGTTTCATCTTGACATGGTTCATTTATTTCAATACCTCGAGCTCGTCCAAGCCGTCGAGCAAGTCTTTTTCTTTTTGACTTCCCAGAAGTTTCTTCCATTGGAGCTTTGCCCTTTTCAGCAGCAGTAGGCGGAGCCTTCGATGTTTCCGCAGGCACTTTTCCCTTCGAAGCAGTGGGAACAGTCGTTGCTTCAACTTGAAGCTCATCCCAATCGATCGATTCCGTTTCAGATTCTGTATCGGAATCATCTTTAGCTTTCTTCGCTTTCTTAGCCCTCTTGGGCTTGACAGTGTCTCTCGTATGTACCATAGCAGCCAGAAGAAAAATGATCCACGTGATCACCATTGCTATTGGTTTCTTGTGAAAAGAAATCCTGTGAGCAACACCTCAAGAACACGAAAAAATTGTTAATTTTCAAAAATTAGAAAAATTGTACCCAAACAATCATTATCGTGTAGAGAGACTAAGAATCAAATTAGTTTTGCAAAAAGAATTTTAAAAATAGATCAATCGCATGATTTTCGAAAATTCCCATTATATGCCCTAAAACCGAAATTTTTGAAATCGAAGGCCAAAAATTCGTTTATCTTGAGAATACCTAGCATATAATCAAAACTAATCTACCCAGAGTTCTTATTTCAAAAGAAATTTGATCAAAAACCATCCACAAACGAAATAGATACAAGAATTTCATCACGTTTTGAGGAAGAATATGAAAAACTATGAAAAATCGAGATTTTGATCAATAAAACTTACTTGGAATCGAAGAACTTGAGTTTGAAAGCTTCCAAGATGGATGAATTCTAGAGAGAGAAGCTCTGGAAACTTTGGAACAAAAGATTGGAGTAAAAGAAAACAAAACCCTTTTGTTCTATATAAAACCCTAGCCGCGATCCGGATCAGTTCGTGATTACGATCCGGATCGGCTACCCGCAGAGAAAATCTGCGTTCGGGATCCGGATCGGCAAGTCCAATCCGGATCGTCTGCCCGCAGAAGAATATCTGCGTTCGGGATCCGGATCGGCAGGTCCAATCCGGATCGGCTCCAACTTTTTCTTTAGAAAAATTTCAGAGAAATTCTAGAAAAACCAGAAAAAGATTGTAAGCACTTTTGTGTATCAACTTTAAATGAAAATCATCGTTTCATACAACAAGAAATAGATTATGCCAAATCTATCAATAACATCCAACAAATGAAACGAAAATTTATAAAAATTAAATCCCTTAAAGTTGAACAACTTCAATTACATCTAACTTGATCTTATGAGTAATGCCTTTATCAAATCATCAATTCGGTAAAAAAATGAAATACAAAGATCAATAGATGTCTAACATCCCAGATAAGTTAGATAATATATCTAGTCAATTTATTGAAGAGAGTGGCTCTTTGAGCATCTTTCATTAAAATTCCCACCTTATACCAACCTTGAAATTTTGACAGAGTCAAGTATTTTAACATGCATTTTATTTAATCAAACTTGAAAAACCTTGCTTGGTATACATGTGGTAGCTGCACACAGTACTCGGACGACCGAGGTGGTAGCTCTTTCCTCCATGTGGTGGTAGTTTTCACACTCCTCATTGGGATGTAACTCTTTCCACATCTTTTGAGCATAATACTTTTTCTTTGACTCCCCCTCAATTGGCTATCAATTATTTAAGATATAAAGTATTCAGCCAAATATTGATCTCGATTTCATACTCGACTAAACAGTCAAATAAGATAAAAACTATACCAAGAGATCATCGAGAGAGAAATTGACTTTGATCAAAACAAAGATGAGTTAATTGACATAAATGATCATTGCATCAAATGAAATATTATGACATCTAAAGCATAATAGATTTCTAAATATATAAAAGGATGCAGTTAAAGTCAAACAAAAACTAATGCTCAATTAATGTTCTATGTCTAAGCATAGATAATGAACAAAAACACAAAAACAAAACCTAACCTAAACAAAAGTTTCAAAAAGAGGTTATTTCAAGGAAAGCATTCCAATTGCTTTACGCAAATGAATAAAACGTTTTTGATCCAAAGGTTTTGTTAACAAGTCAGCTAATTGATCTTCAGTTGAAATGTAGGAAATTTGAAGAATATTTGATTCAACTAGCTCTCTAAGAAAATGATATCTAAGTTCAATGTGTTTTGTTCTAGAGTGCAACACAGGGTTTTTTGAAATATTTATAGCACTAGTGTTGTCACATAAAACAGTTACCGAAGTTGCTGAAATCCGGAAGTCGCTCAAGACGCTTTTCATCCAAATGAGTTGAGTTGAACAACTACCCGCTGAGATGTATTCCGCTTCGGCAGTCGAGAGTGCAATGCAGTTTTTCTTTTTACTATGCCATGCAACAAGACAATGGCCAAGATAAAAACATGCACCACTCATACCTTTCCGATCATCCACAGATCCTGCCCAATCGGCATCTGAGTATCCAATAATATCCAGACTTGTTCCCATAGGATACCAAATTCCGAAATTAATGGTTCCTTTGATGTACCGGATGATCTGTTTCACCGCTTTCAGGTGAACCTCCTTTGGTGCTGATTGATATCTCGCGCAAATCCCAACACTAAAGGATATATCCGGGCAACTAGCTGTGAGGTAAAGTAGACTTCCAATCATGCTGCGATAAAGTTTCTCGTCTACATTCTCACTAAGAGATTCACTTCCTAATCCCTTATTGCTAGTTCCCATAGGAGTAGGAAAATCTATAGAATCTTCTAATCCGAATTTCTTTACCAACTCCTTTGCATACTTGGATTGACACAGATGGATGCCTTCACCATTTTGTTTTACTTGCAATCCAAGAAAGTATGTTAGTTCCCCCATCATAGACATCTCAAATTCGCTTTCCATGGTTTCTGCGAATTTAGAAGCATCATTATCCTTTGTTGCTCCAAACACAATGTCATCGACATAGATTTGTGCAACAATGAAGTTATTTTGATAATGCTTCACAAAGAGAGTCCGATCTGCTCCCCCTCGAGTATAGCCCTTCTCCAAAAGGTGCTTTGTCAACCTTTCGTACCACGCTCGCGGTGCTTGTTTTAAACCGTAAAGAGCCTTTTTCAAACGAAAAACATGGTTAGGTAGTTTACAGTCTACAAAACCTTTTGGTTGAGCCACATAAACTTCCTCATTTAAAAACCCATTTAAAAACGCGCTCTTAACGTCCATTTGAAAGAGTTTTATTTTAAAGTGACAAGCAATAGCGAATAAGATATGAATGGACTCGAGTCTAGCTACAGGGGCGAACGTTTCATCAAAGTCTATACCTTCTATTTGAGAGTAGCCTTGAGCAACTAAACGTGCTTTGTTCCTGATGATGGTACCATCCTCATTTTTCTTGTTCTTGAAAATCCATTTAGTACCGATCACATTGTGTTGCTTCGGAGGCGTCGTTAATTCCCAGACTTTGTTGCGTTCAAACTGATGGAGCTCTTCCTGCATTGCTTCAATCCAGTAGTCATCCTGAAGAGCTTCATCGACACTCTTTGGTTCGATCATGGAAACGTAACAGGCGAATCCACAAACCAACTGTCTCCGAGTTTTGACTCCTTCTTGTGGGTCTCCAATGATGTTTGATTCAGGATGATCCTTGGAGATGCGTAACGTTTGTTGTAATGGAGTACTCGGAGGTACATGAGATGATTCCTGCACATCAGATAAACTTGAAGAACCATTAGATGCATCATTAATATTAGAAGTATTATCATGAGAAGATGCACTTACAGGAGTATCATCATCAAGAGAGATATCAGGGGTAGATTTATCAGATGCAAAGTGGAAAGCTTCATCTACTTTAACATTTATAGATTCTACGATCGTTTTAGATTCCAAGTTAAATACCCGATATGCTCTACTATTTGTAGAATACCCCAAGAAAATCCCTTCGTCACTTCGAGAGTCAAACTTTCCAAGATTTTCGCGGTCACGTAAAATGTAACACCGGACTCCCGAAGATGCGAAAATATTTGATGTTGGGTTTTCTACAACACCATAGTTCATATGGTGTATTTAACGTTCCCGGGCGCAAATAAACTCGATTAATAACATAGATTGCAGTGTTCACAGCTTCAGCCCAAAAATGTAGCGGTAAATTCCGGCTGTGAAGCATAACACGTGCCATCTCTTGAACAACCCTGTTTTTGCGCTCGACAACACCATTCTGTTGAGGTGTATAGGGTGCAGAGAATTCATGCTTAATGCCGTTGGAAGTGCAAAAATCAATGAATTTAGAATTTATGAATTCTCCACCTCTATCACTTCTAACACGAATGATCTTTTCATTCTTTTCAATCATAATACGAAGGCAAATCTCGTGAAAAGAATCAAAAGTATTAGCTTTCTCTTTTAAAAATGCTACCCAAGAATACCGAGAGAAATCATCAACCAATAAGAAAATATACCATTTACCTCCCAAGGATGGTTGACGTGTCGGCCCCATAAGATCCATATGCAATAATTCCAAGGGCCGTTTGGTACCGACGTGATTCAAGTTCTTGTGTGCAGTCCTAGATTGTTTTCCCTTTTGACAACCACCACACACAATGTTTTGATTAAGTGAAAGTTTAGGAACCCCCTTGACCACGTTTTTGTTCGAAATTCTAGCAAGTTCCTTAAAATTTATGTGTCCTAGCCTTTCATGCCAAAGTGTTTCATTATTCAAAGAGGCTAAGTTACAATTTTCAGAAATTTTATTGGGAATAACATAACAATTGTTTTCAGATCTAACCCCTTTTAAAAAAAAACATGATCCTTATCAGTTACAATGCATTCAACAGATGAAAAATTAACAGAAAAACCATTGTCACAAAGTTGACTGATACTAATGAGGTTAGTCTTAAGCCCATCAACAAATAACACATTATTCAGAATCAGGCCATCTGGAATAGCTACTGTTCCTTTTCCAACAATTTTGGAAGACTGACCGTCTCCGAAACCACAAGTCCTCCGGAGATTTTCTCAAAATTTTTAAAGCAGTTTTTGTCACCGGTCATGGGACGGGAACAGCCGCTATCCAGATACCAAGACGAATTATCATATGCATGCAAGGAAATATTTGTAACAAGACAAGGGAAAACTTCACCTTTGCGTACCCAAACCTTTCGAGTTTTGGTGTACGTCGAAATGATTGTGAGGTTGATACCTTTGGTGAAAGTGTCTTGTTTGATCCGTCGCTTTCCTTGACGTCGTCGTCTTGTTTGATGAACTACCGAGGCTCTTTTCCTTCAAAGAATTTGCATTCGATTTCCGAGGAATCACCCTTTTGGTAGTCGTTGCAAGAAGTGCTTGAGTTGACCGTTTGGCTCCCATCTTGCAATTTCTCCTTATGTGCCCTGCAAAATTACAACGAAAACATACCTTAGTGCTTGACGATTCCGAGGCGGGTGAAGTAGGCTTGTTGTCGTTGCTTGTCGTGAATTCCGGTGTCGGAGGAGGAGATACCGACTGAGGCACAAAAACTGTCCCAACTGAACTAAAATTGTCTTCAGTTCGATTGTATCCGAGGCCGAACTTGTTTGATTGACCAAGACCAAGAAGCTTATCCAACTTACTCCTTCCTGATGAAAATCGCTGTAAGTCATCCTTGAGTTGGAGAATGGTCTCTGTCATTTCCAATTTTTCCTGTCGAGCCTCGCCGTTGAGCTTCAAGAAGTAATTCGCTTTGTTCACCATATCTATATAATTTTTCTCGAATTGCTCATTGGACTCTTGAAGGGAAACATTTGCTTTTATCAGATTATCCCTTTCCACTTCAAGATCGGTCGAGAGAGAAGTTACCCTTTTAGTTCTTCTTCGAGATCCTGCAATCTCCCTCTCAACCCCTTGTTTTGCTTAGCCAGTTTCTTTGAATCCCTTAAAAGTCTGTGGTAGGCTAGAGCAAAATCTTCACCTTCCGAATCATCCGATTCATTGTCCGTTGCATTCTTTTCAACAGTGGAGTTGGACAATGACTCGGATGTACTTGCCATTAAGCACATGAAGGGTGAAGATGTGGACGCGTGGAACGCTGTTGCGTTGTCTTCTTCATCACTTGATGATGACTCATTTGACGATGAGGTGTCATCCCAAGTGACGGCTTGCATCGCCTTCTTCTTGGACGGATTCTTATTTGGACATTCCGTTGAGATATGGCCGTATCCTCGGCACTTGAAGCATTGGACTTGTCCTTCTGTACTTTTCTTATCCTTAGAAAAACCCTCTTGCTTTCTTGACTTGTAACTTGAAGAACCCTTGCCTTTCTTCCACTTTCCGAAGGATGGAGTTTTGCTTGAATTACCCCTTCGAAAATTTCGGCGAAACTTCCTTGTCAAGAGAGCGAGCTGCTTCTCAAAGTCCTCCATAGATAGGTTCTCGTCATCGCCTGAGGAGGAGGAATCCGCGTCTTCTCTTTGTTGTTTTCAACGCATAACCTGAAGACTTAGAAGAGGATGCCTTTCCCGAAGAATAGTTAGTAGGAAATGTCATTTCATATGTTTGTAAAGAACCAACTAATTCTTCTACCGGATTTCGTCCGGGTGTTTAATAGTTTCATGGCTGTAACCTTGGAACGAAATCTTTCAGGAAGAGTTCTTAATATTTTCTTACAATTTTAAATTCTGGAATCTTCTCTCCCAAGTAGCACATGAGTTTACGATGTCTTGCAATCGTGTGTAATAGTCTGTGAATGATTCATTTTCTGCCATGAAAATAGAGTCAAACTTGCTCGTAAGCATTTGCAGTTTCTGAATCTTCACAAGGTTAGTTCCCTCATGTGTAACTTGAAGAACATCCCAGATTTCTTTCGCAGTCTCACATGCCGAGACGCGAGAGAACTCAGTTTGAGATAAGGCATTAAATAAAGCATTAATTCCCTTGCCATTGTAAGAAGATAATCAATCTCTTCCTTGGTCCATTTCGACCTAGGTTTGATGGTGCGAACATCACCAATAATTCAGTTGGATTAGACCATCCTAATTCAATTGATTGCCACACCCGTTCGTCGATGGAAATTAAAAAGGCTTTCATCCGTACTTTCCAGTACGCATAATTTGTTCCATCGAAGAACGGGGGTCTGTTGATGTTTCCACCTTCAACCATTGTTTACAACCCTATTCCCGCTCTGATACCACTTGTTGGGTTATGTATAATTGGATCTAAATAGGGGAAAAAACACCTAGAGGGGGGTGAATAGGTGTAAACAATAAACACTCAAAAATCTTTGCGATATAAAACCCAATGCGGAAAAATAAATAACACGCAAGATTTTTACGTGGAAAACTCCAAACCGGAGTAAAAAACCACGGGACCGATAACACGGTGAAATCCACTAGAATTAAACACGTACAAGGTGATATACCGTACTCACAGACGACTCAACCTTTTCCATACGCTCCTAGTTGATCTTCTCCGCTCGCTCCACGACGCTTCTCGAATCCACGATCTGCGTCCAACGCCGAATCCACGGCGTCCAACGTCGAGTCCACGACGTCCGACCGAATCCACGGTCTTCACCCAGTAGCACGCTTCGAATCCACGAACGTACCTCGCTCCGAATCCACGAGAGCGGTTGCACCTTGAATCCACAAGGCCACGCGAGTCCACGCGCCGATTTTGGGGTAAATCGTTGTTTTTGGGTGGTGATGATCCGCCGAATACTTAGATTAGAAATAGATCGGAAATACCATCTAAGTATTCATTGATTTGATTCTACTCAAAATGTGAGTATGAAAACCTAGAATCAAATCAATCAATATAGATGAAGAAACATAAGATAAATCTATGATTTCCTTTCTTCTCTATATGTGGATCTTAGGCCGTATAAAGATGACGGCTTTTTCGATTTTGGATTAACCCTAGAAAAAGAATCATAGGGTCTATTTATAGGTTAGAAACCCTTGGAAGAAGATAAGAATCAAAAACTAACCTTTTCTGGAATTTTACATGACGACGATCCGGATCGGAGATCGGCGATCCGGATTGCAGTAGCGAGAAAAACAGTTTCCAGAAAAACGAAGGTTCGGGATCCGGATCGAAGTGCTTGATCCGGATCGTTCATACAGTTCACCAAACATCAACGTTCGGGATCCGGATTGCAAAGCCTGATCCGGATCGTTCAAATAAAATGGTAAACCCAGTGTTCGGGATCCGGATCAAGGGAAGCTACGATCCGGATTGAACTGGTGTATGAACGAACCACCTTCGGGATCCGGATTGAAAGTCTGATCCGGATCCTGAACATGTCCCATGTCCAGTTTTTGATTTTATGCAATTAAAAATCATCCAAGTGTTTCTACACTATAAGAAGTATTCGGATCACCAAAGATATTAAGTTAAACATACCTGATCCTTTTGAATTCTTCTTTCTTGAGATTGAGTTATATGATCCAACTTCTTTACCTTCAATCTTCAAGACTTAACCGAATTCACGAAATACGCCAACTCAAATTCCGTAACAACTGTGTCGGGGGACGAGTGGAGTCTAGTAGCTAGATTTATAGACCACTGCTAGTTGGTTGGAAACGTTGGGGATGGACGGTGGTTCCCGTGGTCTTTGAGAGTTGTTGACCCGTTGTGCGAGAGGCTTGGTGATCTTGAGGCTATCCGTTCTGAGAGAGAGCGGGATTTTGACTATAGCCTGCATGAGCCACTACTCGATAGCGAGTTAGTCCGTTTGGACGCCTACGTAATTCCCGCCCGTCAGCGGGAGGTGGTTGTAGGTGGGCGCAGGTTTGACTGGACACGATGTGGTAGTCAGCTCGATTGGGTCGATTGATACCTCGTGTGCGAGTGTTGCATATCTTATCAGAATTTTCCCATTTGAGCATTTAGATGGAGGACATGGTAGCTGTTGAGACCTCCAGTTTCCTATTTCAGTCCTTACTGCTTTGGTTATTCTTATGCCTCTAGTGGACTTAGTGGGCAGATCGTCGGCCTGGTGGGCGGTACCCACTGAGGACTCCCTTTTTAGGTGTAGTTCTCACACCCTTGGGGGTTTCCCCCCTACCCTTCTTTTCTCTCCTTTTGTTTTGCAGAGTCTTAGAGGGTGTTGCGGATTCTGCGGTTGTTGTTCGAGGCGAGGGGTCGCGTGTTAGATCCCTACCCATCGTTGGAGAGTAGCGGTACCCCTTCAGAGGAGATCTTCAGTAGATTAGTTGTTTTTTTCTCCTCTTTTGAGAGACTGATGTAGTGAGGATATATTATGTATCGAGAGACTGTACACTGATGTATTATTGGAGGATACCTCCGGTTGGGTTCAGAGCTTATATATGAGGATATTGTATTATTATATTTTTTGGGAGACGGGCATGGTTGTATTATTTCCAGTTGTACAGTGATTGATTTTAGTTATACAGCATATTTTTATTTATAGCTTTGATATCTGTTTAGCTGTAGTACTTTTCTTGCAGTAGAACGCTTCGCCTATGCAGGTTGGCATAGGTGGCGGATCTGTTGGCGAGCCCGGGTTGCAGTTCGACCCCGGGGCGTGGACAAATGCATGTTGCACTCGTGCTTGGGGGTCGAGTGGAGTCTGGTAGTTGTGGCTAGTCTTGTACTAGTGTCGGGAGCCGTTTGGGTAAACGGTGATCCCGGGTCGTCGAGTTTTCTTCGATGTATTTGTCGTCACGGGTTCGTGGCAAATTAGGTAATGGTGATAGCAAAACTTGAATCCAAAATCTTTTTGACACACGTGATTTCGTTAAACCAATATTTTTCTTCCAAATGTCGACGGGCCGCCGGGAGTCTGTTCTTGTCTAATTGGGCGAAGGCATTAGCCCTTCGGGGTTTGGGAATAAAACTTGTTTTCTAACCGATTTTTTCTAAAAGAGCTAAAAATTCATTAAATGTGTTGGTCCTTAAATCAAGATGGTTTTTACAAAAAAGTATTTTTTAGTCCTCACATCGAGGGGCTTCGAGTGAAAATGGTTTTCAGTAATAAAATATCACCATTTTCCTGTAAATCCTCACCCGAGAAGCGGCGTTCGAGTGATCTGGGTTTCTAAGGAATGTTTATCTTGTTTGGTTGTGTGAGGAGAACAACGACCACACGGGCTAGCCTAAAGCCGGTATTGTTTTGATTTCGGTTGTAGGTTCTAATCTTTCGG